>OZ012741.1:381753040-381878040 GCA_963859935.3 Lathyrus sativus | reverse complement strand
CACTTGTGAAAGGCTGTCAATAAAGCATTTTGAACACTTTAGAGTACTTTTGAATACTCTAGAGTCATTTTATAGATTTAGGAATTGTTGTATATCTCTTTAGAGTTCTTTGAGGACTCTGTCGGGTTATACATATGAATAGTTATAAGCTTTGATGAGCTATGAGTATATAATAAAATGATAAAATACTTTATTGAGATGTTTTGAGTATGTTGGCTGATTTTCGGGCTGATGAGTAATAATACAATTTACTTAGTTGTTGATAGGTTTTTAGTTATAATATAATTATTAAAATTAATTATATGATTTTTTTTATTTGAGTAATTCAGAGGAATTATAATTTGGCCTGATAATTGATGAACTTATGGTTCAAGAGAGAAACCTTTTTTAGTATGAAATTTTATGAATGATTTTGGTGATTGGTTGAGTTATATTATTGTTTCCTTCCATGATTATGCATACATATATATTGGAGTTAGGTAGGACTTCGGTCCAGTGAGGTTAGGTTCAGAGAGGAACCATGGTAGTCTCAGGTCCAGAGAGGGACACGAATAAGAGAGGACCTGTGACATGGTTAAATCAGTAATAACATATGATACCTAAAATCCTAGTTCCACATGCATATTAGAGGAGAAGTTGGTCTTTTCGTATTTGCGTTATAAATTATATTGTTGTTGTTGCTGTGTGAGAATGATCTATGTATTTTTATAACTTCCATGCTGTTTTGTTGAAGAATGGAGGTCATTACCGTCTTCTTTGCTTTTCCATTTTGTTTAGTTCCCTTTGGGTCGCTTTGGTATTATAACACGGGGGATGGGACATTATTTCTTTTATTTGGAGAATTATTGTATTCATTTCAAAAACTGATGTTATTTGAGTAATTTCATTCGATGAGACTATGTGAATGTGTTGTTGAATGTTTTATTTTCTGCTGCAAGCTATTTAATTTAATAACAGGTATTTTATTTGAGAATGTGTGACACCCTTGGGTGAAAATATACTTTGAATTATTGTATTATTTTGTGATTCGCGAAATAGGTGTTACACTAGTAGCAGTGGTAAAAATAAAGTAGCGTGTAACATATCACTACGATTGTAGAAACCCATCATAGTAGAAGGTGGAGTTTATTGGTCAGATACACAGAGCTGATATTTCGAGAGATCTATAGACATTTCACCGCGGTTGAACGTTCCAACTATAATGAAAGACTTAGTGTACAATGTTTCACCGCAGTTAAACCTTCTAACCGTGGTGATATGTTCACTTGAGTTTATTGATTTATACATTAATAATATGAAAAATTGAGTTATATTAGAAGAACAAGTTACACTAATCAATATTTTTTGGTCTTTCTACAACCCATTATCTATATCTCACTCTTTAACAGTTAGAATTTGGTTCAATGCTTATACCTCTTCAACAAACACTTTCTTCACTACTAGCTCATTGTAAAAAGTATTAGTCACTTTGCATAATAAACTAGTAAAGAAAAGAATTGTCTATTGAAGAGATATAAGTATTGAAGCAAATTATAACCGTCAAAGAGCGAGATTCAGATCATGAGCTGCAAAAAACTCGTAAAACATTGATCAATGTAAGTTGTTAATTTCTAACACGACTTAATTTTTCATATTATTATTTCATAATTCAATTTGCAAGGTTATATATTCAATGAGGGGTTGGTAAAACACTCAAACTACATACGATATAATAAACTCATCTTCTAGGACATGTTGGCTGAACGAAATGAAAGTTGTAATGTATAAGTAATAACATTAACAATAATATAAATAATAAGTGACCTATACAAAAACATCATACAATAACACAAACAACAATATTTATCTACATACCTCAACCACAACATTATCAACATACCTCAATAAAATATAGCAGCATACCTCAAGAAAAGCATCATTATACTTCAAGAAAAGCATCTAAAAACACAAACAACAATATTTGTCAACAAAATACAACAACTTACCTTAACAAAACAACAACATATCTCAAGAAAACCATCAACATACTTTAAAAAAATCTAAAATAACACAAACAACAACATTTATCAACAAAATGCAATAACTTACCTTAAAAAAAACAACACAACTCAATAAAAAAATCAACATGCCTAACAAAAAAACATCTATAATAACACAAACAACAATATTTATCAATAAAAACAAAAATTACCTTAACATAAACAACAAGTTACTTTTAAAAAAAAAACATATGTCAACAATAACTTAAACACTTTACTTATCTCAACAAAAACAACAATATAAAACCTATAAACTCATCTTAGCAACAAGAAAACAATAAGCCCTAAGTATGAAGATGAAAAATGTTTCATGTATATTTTGAACAAGAAAAATAAGACAAATATTTTGAATAACAACAACATCATAACTCATGAAATATTTCACGTACGTACCTTTCCTTGAAAAGATTCATGAAAAATGAAAACAAAGATATGAGATACCTACTTGTTTAATGACACCTTTCATTGATTCATACTAGTTGGAGATGTTATGTTGGAGTTTTGTAAAGTTATGATGGAGTTTTGAAAGATTGAGATAAGGCGAGAGAAGTTACGGTTTCACTTTGAGCGCAATCTATTCTGCAGTATTAAGTTAGCTTATATAGGTAATATATTTCACCACAATTGTTATAATGAACCGTGGTGAATTTTATGGATAATGGACCATGGTTGTTAATCTAGACTATGGTTAAAAATAGAAATTAATGAAAGGCACCCTTTCTAACAAAAAGACATAAATTCGTAGGTGTTGGGATTCGAAGAATGTCATTCCTTCACATATCACAACAATTATTTTGTTAGATCTTGGTGATATGTAATTTAAAAAAAAAAATTAAAGGCACCTAAATAACATATATTACTTCAGTTACTTATGTGTCTATAATAAGACATTATTACAAAATATGCTTTTTATAGTAGTGGCTAATCAATTAGGAAGTTGTTGAGGTCCAAAATCCTTTCCTTTTTTAGTGAATTTTTTTCCTATATAACGAGAAATTATATTCACTTATTTACAACATAAGAAATGTGATATATCACTCTTCTCACTTAATCACTCTCTTCTTAGAAACAATTTCATACACTTTTAATTATTTAATGTTGCGAAAGAAAAATACTTAAGTAACACCTTTGTTTGTTTAACTACTATTTGAATTGAATTGTGCTGTAATTGTAAACCAATAGGTCATTATTTTGTAAGATTGATATTACTATAAATGTTTCAAGCTGGACATGGGTAAAAGCTTGGTGTAAGAAGGTTGTGCACTTTCCAATACATATCCTGGTGTGCACTTTCCTATGTCTTATATTTCATTTTCTTTTTAGTTACTTCCACTCTTAAATATCTGATTCTTCTCTCTTCTAAAAATTGACCAAGTAAAATCAATCATTTTTATAAAACCTTTTGAAAAAACGTTTATCACAATTCACCCTCCCTCTTGTGTTTGGAGTCACTTAGTCAATAATTGGGAGAGGTGAGATCTTGTCTCTAAGAAGGCTTCGTGATGAGAGGGATTCTTACCAAACCATTTTTACTAAGAAATTTTTTAGAAAGATAAATCCCTTATAGTGGTTGATATTACGAAGAAGTTGTTGAAGGAAACTACTGACGAGATTGAGAAGTTTGGCTCTCCCTCTACCGAAATGATAAAGTGAAGGAACTTGGATACCTTATTGGAAGACAACGTCACTTAATTAGGAAGAAAGAGGTAACCTTAATCAAGCTTCAACACAACGTAGTTTATATAGAAAATCCCCTTAGGAAGGAACTAATGCTCTTGATGAATGACAAGAGACTTTGAAAGATAAGGAAGTAGCCTTATAGGAGTCACAAAAATCTTTTAAAAAGAAGGGAAATTTTTTGAAGTAGACGCATGGCCTGCTGAATATGGTGAAAGATGAGAAGAAGGTTTTGAAGGGCAAGATTACACGGGAAATGGATACAATTGTTTACATGTTTCCTTGGAGAATCCTTTGGAACATGTGGAACTTCTTCACATTTGGCTCAATATCCCTAAGAACAAGGTTGATCACGATAAAAAGTTTGTGGATAAGAAGTTGTTTCCTCTTGGTGATGAATCAAATCCTTAGTCTTTCTTGCCTTTGTCTTAGTATTGTAATTGGCATGTTCTTTTTTAAAGAAAACTTTGTATTGGCCATTTGGCCATTTTTTTACAATTAAACAATGATTTACATGTCTTTGCATTATTGCCTTTGTGCTTGTTTTGCATAATACCTTTCTTATTTCCTGCATGATGGAGTTACACATTATAACATTGAATTTATCATGCTGGTATTTTATACTTGTTTCTTACTGGCCTCTTATTTGGGGTTATTGTCCCCAACTCCTTATGGTAGTTTTGAAAAGTTGTATCAGGTGGATTTTTTAATGTGTTTCGGAATAAACCCAAGAAAGGGTCTTCTCCCTTTCCCTGCCCCAAGTGAAAACTTGGTTCAAGGTCGGTGTATGGGAGGCACCACTGCCTTTGCATTGAAGTGACTAGCTACTTAAAGGGGGTGAGTCTAGTGCACCACATGCGCTTTTAAGGTTTAAGGTGTCTTTGTATGTGCATCACCTTCACGTTCAAGGTTTGATGTCATTGTTCGTGCACCACCTATGTGTTTGAAGTTTAGTGTATCTTTCATTTTTTTTTATTCTATAGCACTTCCTTTACGTTTAAGGATTAATGTTTGCGTGGAAGGTCAAAACTTTACCAGTGTCATTTACACAATAATAATGCAAAATTCATGGTGAAAATCTCTTTTATCAAACTAATGGCAAAAAAGTTTACATTGTAGAGACTTATAAAAAATATTAAAATCAAAGTATGGAAGTGATTTGGCTATAATAACGCTTCAGCTTGGTTGCATTCCACATTCTTGGAATAAGTTCCACGTGGAGAGTTTTCATTGTGTATAATCCTTGTTCGTGATGGTTTGTACCTGGTACAAGCATTCTCAATTAGGCATAAGCTCGTCTTCTCTGGTATTTTTTATATACCCAAAGAACATGTCCGAGTTCTTATTCACAATTTCTCATGGATCCTTCAAGTCTTTTATTCAATTCCCGAAGCAAGATTCAATTAACGACCTTTTCTTTGCTTTTGATTTGAGGGTTCTCTCTTGATGTAAAATGGGGTTTAACTCCAAGATCTTGAAAGATTTTTTTTCAAGTTGTCCATGATGACAGACTGGGAATCACATATGTGGCTAAGATGTTTCTCTTAATTAATTTTTGGATGTTGATGATGGTTGTTGCGGTGGAAATAGGATATCAAACTATTAATTAGTTTGAATCACAATTCTTGATTCACAATCGCTCTTTGATTTATCCGAAGGAAAAGGTCAAAAGAGGGAAAACCTATTTTTGCATCGTAAACACAATGCAGGGAGAGACCTAGGTAAGGGGTTGGTTAAGCTTAGGGAAGGTACTAGCACCCTAAACTTCTGTAGTACTCTACAGGAACCTTTTGTTTATTGTATGCCTTTTTATTTTATTATCTGCTTGATGTATATATATTGAGCTAAGGGATAAAGTGACCTAAAGACCTAAGGGTTAGTCCTAAGTTTACTCGGCAAGATTCGCATCTTGTGCCTACGTATCCTGGATAGGGAATGGAATCAGAGTAATCGTAGTTCCCCTCGAAAGGGAAGTTAGAAACGTCTTGACTGTGGTCAAGGTTTCAATGGGGAATAAACATATCTTAAAGACATGCTTACGTGGAGTCTTGAAACTCTTATTTCTACGTTGAATTTGTTATTGAAATTTAGGGTTAGATTAGGGATTCCACGGCGGGAAACCCTAAAACAGAGTGCGGTGATACTTTGACCTAAAGCTAGGGTAAAGGGCGTTTTCGTCCACGGGGGGACGCCTAGGCTATTAGGGTTTTGGAAACGGTCAAGAATTAGGGTTAATAACTCGGCGGTCAACGGTTAAACCTAATTCCTTCGGAGGAGAAAATTAACGGTAAAACATGCAAACATGGAAAAATATTATATGGCAGAAATTAAAGTGCGGAAAGTAAAGAAAGCGTCACGACGATCACTCGCGTAAATTACAAACCCCAAAAAAAGGAAAATAAAATAGAACCACGACCATGGTCTCGCGTAAATTACATCCATGGACCAACATAAATTGAATAAACTAATCAGAATTTAAGTATAGTCTGAGGAGAAAAACAGAGAACATTTGTGAGAAGGGTTAGACAGAAATATGGCAAAAAATGGAACAGTTAGTATTGAAAGAAAGACAAACGACAATTTGGAATTTTTATTATTGTTTTATTAGTTTTGAAAAAGGATTTTAGTTTTAATTTTGAAGAAAAGAATTTTAATCTTAGTTTTAAAAAGGTTTAGTTTAAGTTTTAAAATTTTGTTTTAGTTTTAAATTTTAACAAAACTCTAATTTTAATATTTTAGAAAAAACAAAATTTAATTATTATTTTATGAGGAAGAAAGCTTTAACTTTAATTTTTTTAAAAATGTTTATCAATTTTTTTTAAAAAGTTTTATACTAAAAAAAACAAAGTTTTAATTTGTATTTTAAAAAAAAGATTTTTATTTTATTATCTAAAAAAGTTTTTATTTTAGAAAAGCTTTTAAGAAAAAGTTTTTAATTTGTTTTATAAAAGTAGAACTTTCACTTATTTTTAAAAACATAATTTTCAATTAAAAATAAATGTACTACTAAAACAACAAAAGGGAAAACAAAAATTGGGTTGGGTTATGGTTACTGTTGCATGCGGCGCCGCTGCCATTGTTGCCTGTTGAAGCTTTTTCTTCTTCTTTGCATGGCCACGATGAAGGTGAGAAAATTACTTAGAATGAGGGGGGTTGAATAAGTAAGACAAATAATCAAAGATTTAAACATAGTTATTTTTATCCTGGTTCGTTGAACTCAACTACTCCAGTCCACCCTCTCAAGAGTGATTTGCCTTTCTCTGTCAAGGACTTAATCCACTATTTAATCAAACAGATTACAATAGTAACACCTAAGAACAACTGTTCTTAGTCTTCTCAAGAGCTACTGATCCCAACTGGATCCTCTTAAGGAAAACCTTTTACAAACAATGTAAAACTATTACAAGAGTAAAAATGCTTCTAATAAGCTGTTATCACAACTGTGATATTTCTCTTAAGTTAAGAACAAAGTTATAGCAAACTAAAATTATAAGAGCTTTGAGAGTTTTGCTTTGATGAGTGATTTTTGCAAGTAATTCGTTACTGAAGAAGATGGAGTGGACTTCTTTATATAGGCACTTAGATTCATGAAGTCTTCTCAACGTTGAAGGTTGTGCTGAAAAGCCTGGAGCCTTTTGTCTTTACATTGGAGGCTGTGCTGAAAAGCCTGATGCCTTTTGTCTTTACTTTGCAGAAACTTTCCTTAGAATGGAATGCACAGATAAAACCTTTTTGTCTGTGTTCTTGTGTCTAGCACAAAAGAGGAAAGAGCTGTTGAGATATGCCAACGTACATATTTAAATCTTCTTTACTAAGTAAGTTCAGCTTTCAACATTAGAGTCAGAATCTTCAGAATCTCCAGAGTAGAGATCTTCTGGATCTTCAGAGTCTTGGATGTTCTTCAGATTGAGCTGAATCAGAGTATGTGCAGCTTGTGTGCTTGAGCGTGTAAATCTATCAGAGTAGAGTCTTCTATATCAGAATCTCAATACTTAAGCAACGCAGTATCTTCAAAGTCTTCTGATGACTAAGCTTCTTATCTCTCAGAGTCTTCTATACTTTAGAGGCTCCTGCTTCAGAATCTTCAGTAGACAGCATTCAGATTCTTCTGGGAGCAGCGTTCAGATCTTCATTTAAGATGCTCTTGAACCTTTGAAGCCTTTCAAAATAACATTGTTCAGATCCAAATTTGCTTTTTTAAGAATATTTTCTTTAGTACCTGTAGCTAACAGTCTAGAACAAATTTAGAGTATATAATTCTTGAATACAAAATTCATAAGTGTTATCATCAAAACATAGAGATATAACTAAGAAACAATATGTGTTCTTACACACGATCCCTTCTTCTTTTCCTGCAAAAAAAAATATCAAAAGAAAACATCCGTTAGAAATAAGAGTTACTCACCTTTCACGGGTTTGAAGTGGCTTTTCTACGATGGAGTTCGTTGATGATGAAAGATGATGATTTTTTTCAAAAATCTCTCCTCTTCTGATAAGTCGTGAGAACGGCCGCCGTTTTTCTCTTTTGTTTCCTTCCCCTTTTATCAAATGCAACTCATGTTTATATATGTAACAAATTAGGGTTAACTCTAACCTAATGTCCACTTTAAAGCCCAACTTAAATAATTAGTCAAAACTAAATACAATTTAAACAAATTAAAACAAACTTAAAACCCTATTTATTTACTAAACATTAAAAATATTATAAAAAGAATAAAATCTTTTCTAATATTTTTAATTTTATGATTTTTGAATGTTTTTATGAATAATATGGAAAAAAGTGAAAAAAAATAATATTTTTTAAAAAATAATTTAAATAAAATACGAAAATAATAATTAAATAATAAAAAAAACTATTTTTGTTATCTTTTTTTATGAAAATAGAAAGTTAGAATAAAAATAAAAGAACCAAAACAAAAAGTGAAGAAGGTGGGATTCAAACTCTCAACCTTTCACACTCATAACTCCTTACACACGGTCTCTTGCCAATTGTGTTATTTTATTCATTCAAAATAAAGTGGCACTAGAAACCCTGTAAACTAAAAGAGCGTGCCACATGATATTTTCTTGCAACAATCAAACAACTGCACAACCCGTTAGTGGTTAGTTTAAATGCAATGCAAAATGAAATGGGATGCAAGATGAAATGACTAATCTTAGGGCAAAATTTGGGGTATTACAATGGTGATATTTGTTAAGCCCTCAACTTTGATCCACTTTTTTTAAGTAATCTACAACCATAATTCAAAACTTTAAATTCCCTGTAGCTAGTGGAGAAGGACCAAGGATATTCATACCCACTGCAAGAACGATTATGGTGAAGTTAAGATGTTATACTTGCAAGGAGGTGAAATGTGAATGTCTCTATGCTTTTGGCACCTTTCACATTTCTTTCACATATTCATTGGCGTCTTTGACTATTAAAGGCTAGTAATATTCTTTTATAAGCATTTTTTAGCCAATGCCCTTCCTCTAAGGTATTACCTAAATATATAATTTTGTGGACTTCAGTGAGAGTGTATCCGACTTCATCATGCCATAAAAAGAGAATGTGTGATATGTAAAAGATGACCACTGTAAAAGACTTATGATACGGTGGTAAAGGTCTTTGGTCATTGACAATGGGAGTACTTGAAAGGTTATCACTTCAACATTCAAGTTTGTTTGAGAGAAGTAAAACTATGAAAGTATGTATGAGAATAATACTTGGGCGCGACTCAGAGTAACACTTATATATGACAATTAGAACCTTCTTGGTTAATCCAACTTAGATTGCGGAGACCGTTGGATGTACATTAACAGTGTAAATAAAGGTGGTGGTGTGCTACACTATGCTCTAAAGCGAAGGTATACATGTTCGTTATTCAATAGAGTTATTTAACTAGATTAAGCCGCGTAATTGAGCCGACTTTAGTGGGTCTTTAACGAACTCGAAACACATTTTCTAAATAATATGAAGATCACTAATTTTTTTCTTCTTGTACTCTATTTTTGCCTTTGAAAAGTATTGTCGTGTATCTATTTATTAACTTTCGAAAAATAAATGATTTCAATTGTTGAATCTTTCTTTGAATTGCAAACTATCCTACATCCTAAGTTTAAATATGAATATGAACAACAATCAATTGAATAACTAAACAAGTTGTACATTGATTGGATATATATATATATATATATAATCTGACCTGATCAGAAGGGGATCACTAGCTGGCCACACTCTGTTGGGTTGCTGCCTGTTCACCGGTGATGAGGAGGAGGAGGGGGTGTATCTGCAAGACACTCCGATGCCAAAGTAAGTATATGGGCAGAGTGATCACAAGTACAGAAAAAAGGGTAAGAAGTGAATTACCTGACCCTCTCGTGAAAGAAGATATTTATAGAGAGACCCCAGCGCTGGGCCAACGGTCACTTGTGTTGGGCTGGATTGCCATGCCCAACCCAGGTGACTGCTACGGCTTACATGGCGTAGTGAAGATCAGAACATGGTCTTCGCCCTAGTTCAACTGTCCCGTGATCTCCGGAAAGTGGGTTTGACCTGCTCTTTCGGAGGTGGGCAGTTGGTTTGTGACGTGTCCCCGAGGAGGGGAGCACATGGAGAGCGTGTGAAGGACACATTGTCCTGCCCGACAGGGGAGCAGGTTCCGCCCGTGGAGGGGCAAGGTTCTTCCCGACGGGGCAGTGTCTGGTTGACGGGGGAGTCCCCTGTCCGACGTAGTGGGGCGGGTCCTGCCCGTGGGGGACATTCCCTGCTTGGTGGGACCTGCGTCCGACGCTGTAACCTAGGTTGGACTGGGCTTGGCGGGGTACTATTGGGTTGGGCCCGTGTTGCCCGGCCAGGGCCCAGGCCAGAACAGGAGTCCCCCAAGTCGAAGCTCCGAGGAGAGGAGTGGGGACTTTATGACGCTGTTCCGGGGAAGGGAATTGGCCCGAGGAAAAACCCTCTAGCTCGTGTTCTTTCCCACATCGTTGGTTGCCCGGGCTTGAGGACATGTGTTGGCTAGGGAATGTGAGGGGACGCGACTGTTCAGCTTTCGCCACGTGTCACGTGCTGGGTGGCTGCTAGGGCGGCTACCCTAGGGTACTCGAGTGCCTAGCGACGCTTCGAGTCCCGTGTTGGGATATAAGTAGACGAGCCCCCGCTCATTCTTCACTTTTCTCCCTCTTGCTCTCAAGTTTTCTGTCTTGCTGTCCCGCCGCCGTCTGATTTCTCCGCCGCCACAGCCGCCACGTACTCCGCCGCAGCTCGTATTGCAGTAAGTTTTATTTCTTCTTTCTTTTGCTTTCTTATTTGTTTTACGACTGTGGTCGGGGCAGTTTGAATGCCTCGAGGAGAGGTGAAGATCCCCGCTGTTGTAGGGCGGTTTTCTAGGGTTTTTATCATGAGCATCCCGAGGAGAGATGCTAGTTCCGATGAATATCTCGGGGAAGGATGCTTGCTCCGATGAATGCCCCGGGGAGAGATTCTTACTCCGATGAACGTCCCGGGGAAAGATTCCTACTCTGATGGGCGCCCCCAGGGAGAGTTTGTAGGTTGGGTCATGCTGGTTCCCCGGGGAGGTGGTAGGTTTCAGGTAGATCCACCGGGGACGATGCTCGGTGTGTCCTCGTCGCCCTTTCACATGACTTACGATGGAAGGGTGAATTTGATCTTTGTCATCGAATTCAGCGTTACCTTCTGCTTTACAGGTGTTAATGACTACGTTTGTCCTGGGCACAATGGTCGAGGATAGTGAACCAGACGTCCCACATTTTGACGAGCGTACCGTTCCGCTCGAGGACTGGGTGGCCGAGGAGCCTCTGTCTACGCCCTCCTACTTTGCTTCTGAACCGACCGGGGTCTATGCCACCGTGGAGGACTGGCGAGAAGTGTAACACCCTTTCTACCCCAACACATAATAAGGCAAAATAACACGTAAATCAGAGTGAATAAATAAATCTCATTAAAAATGCCACGAAAGGGCGAATATTTCTCAAAGTCAACAAAACACGTCACTGCTCTGTAACATACGGGTTTTCTCAAAGTACATCAACATCATAAAGAGCGGAACTCAAAATATAAATCAAAGTTTCCTAAAAAGGAAATTAACTAAAAATGACTTCAACGGTATAAAATCAACTCAAGGAACCCAACCCGATGTTACATATCAGAGCAAGACCCTCTAGGCTGACCAAAAGGCTAAAACACTCAAAAACTTCAAAAGTACTCCTCAACGGAGTCCACAGCTAAACTGCATCATCTGCACGTTACCCACGTGGAGGTAACATTCAAACAGGCAGGGGAATAAAACAATTCATAATAATCAATGTATAACAATTAATGCATAAACGGCGTCATATTTATATTCAACACATTGATACCCTTTTAAAATACGCCCCGAAGGCACAACTTCATAATTCACACAGAAGAACTCAGGAATGCAATATGCAACACAACCCAATGCATGTGGTACCAATCATCACAGCTCGATGGACACTAGGTCATCAACCCTCCATAGACCCCCATCAATAGGATCAGAGCACGTCACAACACTTCACATCCACAAAATGGGATTGAAGTCATAATAATTGAGGTCTTGAACCGAAGTCCGGATGCAAATGAATGTATGATGCACACGTCACAATAATAATCCTCACAATACAGCATATGGTGCATCATCATTCATCATATTATCACATAATTCATCATTCATCATGTTATCACATTGTTCATCATTCCTCATATTATTTAATCATATTAATTCAATCAATACATCATAGAAACCATCATAGCATCGTGTACATATCACCCAAAACCCACTGCCATATTCCCAGTAATTCATCACTAAAATCCCAGAATCAAACACCAAGGCATCGCTGCACAAGGATCACATTTCGCGAACTCTACTACGTTCGCTGACTGCTCGTTAGGCGAGTCCCTAGCGAATGCTCGCTGACTGCTCGCTAGGCGAATCTCTAGCGAATGCTCGCTGACTGCTCGCTAGGCGAGTCTCTAGCGAATGCTGCGATGACAGCAAAAACCTGCTACGGTCAGAACTATTTTCTACCCAAATTCTCATACGATTCAACTTCCCAATGCTCCTAAAACATCATCAAGTCATCCCTAAGGTCATACGAAAATAATTTTACTCTTTCTCTGGTTTATTTGGCTAAACTGGCGACATTTGCAACACCTAAAACACTATTTTTTCCAATTTACTCGGAGTACATCAGGGTTACTCATATTAAACCTCGATATTCCTACAAGTTCAGAACATCACAGTCTCAAAGGTTTAGCCAGAAGGCCGAAGGTTTCCCTTCTCATATTAATATTCAGCGATACATACCATCGATCATAATCTCAGAGTCGTATTATCAGTTTCCCTAACTTTTCCCACAAGTAACCCAAATTATCCCAAAGTTTAATCTCACCATACACATCGACAGATACACATAGAAAACTATGAAAGGTAATACTCCCCATACCTTAGTCGAATCTGCAGCTTTTCACGATCACTTGGGATTTCTGCTTCCGACCTTTCTTCAGAGCTCTGGCCACAATTCCACGGTTAAAACAAAATGAACTTCCTTTTCCTTTCAGAACTCAGTTTTGTCAAACCTAGCTTTGGGCCTTACACATTGAGCTTTTCCCTCATTACCCTTACTAACTCTTCATAATGCTCATTTTACCCTTATTCTCGTTATTTTCATTTTAATTAATAATAATATTAATAAATTAATATTATATGCTATTAATCAAAATAAACACTCCAAAATGCACATTATTTCCAATACTTCATTAATCAACTCAAAATCACTGAAATTGAACATTCTTAATTAAATACTTAATTAAAATATTCTGATTAAATTCGGGGTGTTACAACTCTCCCCCACTTAAAAGAATTTTCGTCCTCGAAAATTACCTCAAGAAAACAGAGCCGGATACGACTCCTTCATCTGCTCTTCACGTTCCCAAGTCCAACTTTCTCCAACTGGTCCTCCCCAAACTACCTTTACTAAGACAATATCTTTACCTCGCAGCTGCTTTACTTCTCGTTCGTCAATTCGAACAGGTAACGCCTCAACAGTCAAATCATCTCGCACTTGTACATCATCCATCTGAATCACATGCGACGGATCTGGAATGTACTTCCTCAACTGCGATACATGAAACACATCATGCAAGTTCGCAAGTGATGGCGGTAAAGCAATCTGATAGGCTACTTCCCCCACCCTCTACGAAATCTGGTACGGACCAACAAAACGTGATGTGAGCTTTCGAGACTTCAAAGCTCGACCAACACCAGTTACCAGCGTAACTCTCATAAACACGTGATCCCCCTCTTGGAATTCAAGTGCTTTCCTCCTCTTATCATGGTAACTCTTTTGACGACACTGCGACGCTTTCATCCTTTCACGGATCATCTTGATCTTTTCGGTCGTCTCTTGCACAACTTCAGGTATGAGCACAACACTCTCGCCTGATTCATACCAACACAAAGGAGTCCTACACCTCCTACCATACTGATCGCGACTTTCTATGTCTAATACAACCTAACTGCAAGTGCACAGTCTATCGCGTAGTAATAATAGATATCGATCCCACAGGGACTCGTAATCAAACTAGTGTTCTCGGGAGTTACTATGTTTAGCTAGGTAGAATATGTTTAAGGGAATAAGATTGTCACTAAAAGGGAACTAAGAATACTATTTGGCTTATAATTGATTGAATCGATACGTAGTAATTGTGTTCTTCAGGGATTTGATAAGTTACTGGTGTATGAAGTAATTTTCAAAGTTTATTTAAGCAGAAAATGGAGATTTGAAGACTCTCGCCTCACGATGGTTATTGACGCTAATCATAATCCTAAGGGCCAAACGTACACTTTCGTATCCCGTTCGGGGTTAAAATTACTTTTTGGAAATCTCTAAGTTCTAATTCATTTTAAAGTGCTTTCGCTGTTATTAAAATAAATGACTGGTGTTTACTATCTGACCTTACCGCAGCTTTCGCTTGTTGGTTCGTATCTTAATTAATTTCCCACTTTCGTGGCAAAACTACTTTTAAATAAGTTCTCGCTTTCGCGAAGAAGTTTATTCAGTGAATCAATTTTAAACACTCAGACCATAAATTACTTTTTTGAAAAGAAAGTTTTTCAACCAGTTGTTATCAAATCCCATTCGAATTATTACTACATATCGATTGCCTAAGTTTAGCTAGACATGGATTTAGGAAAGATAAAACATAAATATAAATAATAAATAATGATTTGCATTATAATAAAACTGAAATCGATTGAAATGAGAAACCTGTAAATATTCCAATTGGCCTTTGGGCAGATCCTCCACAGATGTTGGCAGGATTCTGGTCTTTATGCCAAATTGATCGTGCAATAAAATAGAAGTTATAGAAGAATGGAAAATGTAATACAGGAAAGGTAAAGAGAAACAAATAAGAATATTGCTGGAAAATATGCTTTGGAAAGTAAATTCGGCAGCACTTCGTGGTATGAATGCAGCACCCTTTCTGAAGTCCCCTGCTTCCCTTTTTATAGAAGTGGAATCCCAACGGTTATCACTGAAGATGATGGACATTGAGGCAGATAATTTAGGGAGTAGTGGTCCACTCTGTGGGAATTGGAACTGATTCTTTGACGTGTAATCTGAGTGGGGGATTTTTGCCTGCATTACGGTCGTCACAAGGTGTGACGGTCGTCACCCGTGTGACGGTCGTCATGAAGCTGTGACGGTCGTCACATCAGCAAAAACAGCTTGCTGCGCTTTTCATTGTGTTTTCACTCCTTTTTCGTCCATATTTCATCTGAGATTGCTTCTTTTCTTCATGTTGCCTTGTTTAGACGTGATCGTTGAATACCTGCAAAACATCTGACAAATACATGGAAATAACCCGAAATCGGATCGAAAACGGTTAGACTTTAGTTGAATTATGCATAAAAATATCTATATGATTTCGTGTTATCAAACTCCCCTAAGCTTGAATCTTTGCTTGTCCTCAAGTAAAACATGGAAAAGTCGGCAAGCACGAGGCAGCTTCTTCGTTCGCAGAGTTTGGAAAAACCGGGATTCTTGGTAGGAACAAGACGAGTATCATGACGACACTGGACTACAAGTCTTCGGAGGTCTCCTTTTTATGCAAATCGGTCTCAGTCATGCTACTGTAGCTTGGTGTCAAGGTTCTCGTGGCAAGTTCACCCTGTTTGTTCTAGCGCAATCACATTAAGCCCGTTGTCCGCACACTTTCATGGCAAGTCGGCCTGTTAGTGAATATGATCTCATTTCTGTTTTTGATCTTCTTCATTGATCATATGCTTATGTCATTGATTTTTCAATGAGGTTTTCGTGCCGTTGGGCTAAATGCTCGAGTGAGGAGCATCTAACTTAGAAGGAAATGTGTCTTATATTTTTGGGCTATTTAGCTCTCTTTTCATGATTTTTCATCTTTTTGGAGATCATACACTTATTTGCATCGGTCGCTCGCTTAGAAGAGTTTTAGGATGGTGTTGACTGCTAGTATAAACTACTTGGGGTTGAGTTTGCGTAGACACTTGAGACTTTGGTACACGTAGGTAGTGAAACCGACTCGCATAAACTAGAGATCTAAGGTGTCTGGACGATACTGGTTTTGTTAGAACTGTCGTTTCCTCAGAGTTTCAAAACTTGTTTTGAACTCAGGTGCATTTTCGTGGTGCTTTTGCTTTTGAGGAACGAACTAAAATTTTTGTTTATGTTGAATAATATGGGGATTGTTTGCGTAACAGGAAAAATATATAGACGAGCTTTATTTGCTAGAAATAGAAAGTGTTAAAACTAAAATTCAAAGTGCAGTGAAATGGAAATAAAGGAAATAAAGGAAATTCAGAGTACAGTGGAATGGAAATAAGGCTCCGCTCCCACACTATCTCGATCAGTGTCCTCACTGATTCTTGAAGCATGCGAGAGGGAGATACAACTGAAAATTAAAATACAAATAACTGAAATATAGTAAACAATGAAGGAAAAAAATGAAAATCTAGTCACGGCCTCTGTCACGTCCGCGCTGGCGTCCTCTGGCTCTGGCAAGGGCTACTCTGTCCTCATAGCTCATAGCTCCGGTGTGGTAGACGGTGTCTCGGAGTCCTTCGACCTGCAAGGTCAGATTCGCTAGGCTCTCAGTGATCGTAGCTTGGCCGGTGTGAAGTTGTTGCATTTGAGTCCGGTGCCAAGCTTCGAACTGGTCAGCTCGCTGATTCTGCTGCTGCAGCATCGTGAGTATTTGTGCCTGCTGGTCTAGGGAGCGGCGGAGGTCCTCTTCTGTGTAGTCTGGCACGGGATGATGGCGGCGGCGGCGGAAGGATTTACCTACGGGAGGAGGAGGCTGCGATGCCTCTGGCTACTCGGACCTGTCCAACTCAGCTTGGATTTCATCGTTGGAACCGTGAGTGTGGTCCTGAGTGGGAGCAGCGGCAGCAGGAGGGGCAGTGAGGTCGAACAACCAGTTGGTACGGTCCTCTGGATGGATGCGGGTGCGGGACGGAAGGATGATGCTTCAGACGGTCTTGCCACGCACAACCGGATGGTATTTGCCGTCAGCTCGGGAGAGGATGAGATGGGAGGCTCTGCAGTGGTCGGTGTCAAGGAACACCGAGGGGATGGACTGGAGGTGCTGGAGGAGGTCGCCAAGGTTCAGCCCAAGTGCAATAGCAGTGACAATCCCGCCAAAGTAGAATGGCTTCGAGCCACGGTTGCAGTTGGCCTAAATGTAAGCCAGCAGAAATGGGGCAGCGTTGACAGGTTCATTGTTGAAGACGCAATGGAGAAAGAAGAGCTCTTTCGAGTTCACTTTGTGGTTGCTGTCTCTGGCGAAAATAGTGTTGCTCAACGCTCTGTGAAAGTACCGGATGGTTGGGTTATGGATATGAGTGGCGTGCAGGGAGTCCCAACCATCGGCATTGAGGCCGGTCAACTGATACCACAGCGCGAAAGCTTCGTGCTGGAACTGATCGGTGATGCGGCGATGAGCGTTGTCGCCGCGAGGTAGCTGCAGGATGCTGGAAATCTGATTTTGGTTCACCTGATAGTTGGTGCCAAACATCCGGAAGCATGCGGCACCTGTGTGCTGGTTAAGTTCGCCGTTGGATGTGGCGTAAGTGAACGAACTCAAGAACTCAAGAATGAGTTGTTCATATGTTGGCTGTGGGTTGGTGCAGAGGTGCCAGATGCCTGCCCTTTGAAGCATCCAGGTTACGCCTTCAAGGAGTCCGAGCTCCGTAAGCGATGGAAGGTGCGGGTAGTGAGTCGGCTGGAGCGACCTCTGATGAAATGCAATGTAGTTTGCTCGTTGTCTTTCGCCTAAGTCTCCTTCACTGAAGGTAATGTTACTGATATCTGGGGTTTCTGCATTCCTTGCCATTGTTGGAAGATGGAGAGGTTTGTGAGGATTGGGGTTTTTCTGCAGAGAGGGAAGAATTGACAGAAGTGAGGTTTGGAGGTTGAATTCGGAGTTGAAATTTATAGTTCAATGTGGGGAGGACGAAAATTCGTAGTGGGGTAGGAGTTGGGATGATTGAAAGTGATAATGGGGGGAAGTGGAAGAGAACACGAACCTTGTTTTATCAGATATCAGTTTGTGACTGCGTGACGGTCGTCACGTAGGTGTGACGGTCGTCACCCGCGTGACGCTCGTCATGAGCCTGTGACGGTCGTCACAGCAGCAAAATCTGCAGAACGCAGAATTTTGCTCTGAGGGCGTACTCGTAGTGACTTTAAGGCTTAGTATTGATACGGTGATGTAATATAACAGCCAACAAACAACAAATAATGCGAAAACAGAATAATTGAATAAAAACTAGAATTGAAATAACATAAAATTGAAACAATTGTATGTAGTACATAAAGAAAACTAACAATGCGAAAAATCCAAATGATTAAATGAAACTAACTAGACTAGACTAAACTGAAACTACTGCTAAGAGCTAATAACTAATCTTTTCGTGCCTTCAACTCATCGAATTTCTGTGAATAGTAGTCGAGTTGGTCGCAGACTAGATCCATGAAGCCTACCAGTTCGCTGTGCATGCTTGCGATGTCAGCTTTTACATTAGTCAGAGCTGTATCGACGTCGTCCAATCTGAGTAACACGGCATCCATTTTGTCGGTGGTTTCCTCAGGGATAGGCTCATGATAAGTGTTGTAGTGCGGAGGAGTCGTAGGGTCTACTTCAGTTTCAAATACAGCGTCCTCATAGTACATATAGTCGTGTGCCTCAGAGATGTGGTCACTGTCATACATATAGTTTTGTGGTGTTGACTGTGGTGAAGGAGGTCCCATAGGCTCATCCAATTCATAGAGCCAGTTATCCTTGTTGTGGATGCTTGTCATCAGATGATCAGGCAGTGTGAATAGCTGTACTGGTTTTTCGTTAATAAGGTACTCATACGGTCCAGGTCCCATAGTTCCTAAGATGCGCCTGTTAAAGCAGAATTGTATGTTCATGGGTCAGATGGTGCCAAAACGAGTGCTGGCATTTAAATGGAATCTAAGGCCAAGCTCGTGGGCAATCATTGTTACCAGGCCTCCTATAAGAATAGGTGTCTGAGGTTCCAGCGTGAGGCGTTTGAAAGATCTCATCATGAAAGGCACTGCATTTACTGTTCGTCCCTGAGAAGCACAGAACATGATGAATAACTCCTCTTTAGATACTGCAGTAATATTTTCTTCTTTTCCAAACAAGGTGTGAGCTAGTATCTTATGGAAGTATCTGAAGGCTGGGTTGTGTATGTCATCATTGTACATTCTGTCTGGTTCAGGGTGATAGTCGCCTGTGATTCTACCCCAGAATTGATCGAGTTGAAAATCAATATCGTCATCTTCTGCATTGATGAACACATGCGGTCCGCTAGGGAATCCTAGGAGGTTAGCTAGTGACATCCGGCTATGGGTTTGGTCCATTCCAAACAATCGGAAGGTAATCAACTCTGTGCTGGATCCAAAACCATAGTTGGGTGTGTATCTGAAAGAACTAAGGAATTCATAGGTAAGATCCTTGTAGGTAGCGAAACGTGTTTTCAGAGCAGTGTTCTCCCAACCCAGTTGATTGAACAGGTATTGAATGCTATCTGTGATCCCTAGTTTATCCATAGTAGCCTTATCATAATACAGCGTTAAGGCGAATTCTCTTTCGGTCAGTGCTACAAATCTTGCCTTTTGAGCGAGTCCTCGGAAGTGAACCTTTGTGAAGTCGTATTCGGCCATACTCGCAGGTAATTCGGAGAAAACAGAAGGAATGTTTTGAAGGCTTTTTAAAAATCCTGAAAAGTTTGAAATAGGAAATTGAAGTCAGGATTTTTAGAAACGAAAGGCGGTAGAAACAAAAGACAAAAGAGAGAAAATAAAATAAGAATAAAAGTACGAAAATGAACGAAAGTAAAAAGTAGTAGTAATTATAAGTTTAGAATTTTTGTAGGATTTTCAAAGTAGAATTTTAAAGAAAAATATAATAACGAGGGAAATTGGGTTGCCTCCCAGTAAGCGTTGTTTTTAACGTCTAAAGCCAGACGATAGCTTGGTGAGAAGCTATTCGGGTGTCTGAGCTGGAAGCTCAAGCAATGTTATATTGCTGACTTGAGGACTGTTGTCGTTCTTATTATAGTGTTTTAGACGTTGCCCGTTTACGATGAACGGCGCATTCATCTTATCGGTAATTTCAACAGCTCCACTCTGAAGTACTTTAGTCACTTCATAGGGTCCAGACCACCTAGATTTTAGTTTACCTGGGAAGAGTTTTAATCGTGAATTAAAGAACAATACGATGTCTCCCACACTGAATTGTTTCCTGATTGAACGTTTATCATGCCACTTTTTAGTTCGTTCTTTGTAGATACGGGCATTTTCGTAAGCGTCTAATCGAAGTTCTTCCAACTCGTGTAAGTTCAAGATTCGCTTTTCTCCTGCCTCGGTGTAGTTGAAGTTGAGTGTCTTAATGGCCCAAAAGGCCTTATGCTCTAACTCTACAGGGAGATGGCAGGATTTACCGTAAACCAATTTATAGGGGGTAGTACCTATTGGTGTCTTAAATGCGGTCCTATAAGCCCATAAAGCTTCTTGTAGCTTCGACGACCAATCTTTCCTTGAGGTAGCGACAGTCTTTTCCAAGATCTGTTTTATTTCTCTGTTCGAGACCTCTACTTGTCCGCTAGTTTGCGGATGATAGGGTGTAGCTACTCGGTGCCGGACTCCATATCTAGAGAGAAGTTTATCGAATATTCGCGATATGAAGTGAGATTCGCCGTCACTAATGACGAGTCTCGGTACACCGAATCTAGGAAAGATTGTGTTTTTGAAGAGTTTGATTACTAGTCGTGCGTCGTTTGTTGGAGCAGCTATGGCTTCTATCCATTTAGACACGTAATCGACAGCGACGAGTATGTAGTTATTACCAAAAGAAGGTGGAAAAGGTCCCATGAAATCTATTCCCCAGACGTCGAAGATTTCTACCTCTAAGATTCCTTTCTGAGGCATTTCATCGCGTCGTGAGATGTTGCCAGTTCGTTGGCATCGATCGCACTTTTGCACAGCGATGTGAACGTCTTTCCAGAGGTTAGGCCAGAATAAGCCGGCTTGGAGAATCTTAGCGCACGTCTTGGATGTACTAGCATGACCACCGTATGGTGCTGAGTGGCATTGGGAAATAATATTTTCTATTTCTTCCTCTGGGACACAGCGACGATATATGTTGTCGGCCCCTCTCTTGAAGAGTAGAGGTTCGTCCCAATAATAGTGTTTCAGATCGTGGAAGAATTTCTTCTTTTGCTGATAAGTAAGATCCGGTGGAAGCACGCCCGCAGCGAGGTAGTTAACGATGTCAGCATACCAAGGTAATGTGACTTGGGCATAGATGGCTTCTATGGCTTTTTCGAATTCTGGATCTTCCGAGATTGAATTGGGTGCATCACTTTCTAATTTGGCTATCAGACGTTCGTACGGGAAATCGTCATTTATCGGTACTGGTTCATGTTTGATGCCTTCTATTCGGGATAAGTGATCTGCAACAACGTTCTCGGTTCCTTTTTTATCTTTGATTTCTAAGTCAAACTCTTGTAATAGCAGGATCCATCTCAATAGTCTTGGTTTGGCATCCTTTTTGCTTATTAGGTACCTTATGGCAGCGTGGTCTGTGTATATGATAATTTTTGCTCCTACTAAGTAAGAACGGAATTTGTCAAGCGCAAATATAACTGCTAGAAGTTCCTTTTCTGTGGTAGCGTAGTTCATTTGGGCAGGATCTAAGGTTCTACTGGCATAGTAGATGGCATGGAGTTTCTTGTCCTTCCTTTGTCCTAGAACTGCGCCTACAGCATAATCACTCGCATCGCACATGATTTCGAACGGTAGTCGCCAATCGGGTGGTTGCATGATTGGTGCGGTGATAAGGGCTGATTTCAATGTTTCGAATGCTTTTAAACAGTCGTCGTCGAAGACGAACTCAGCATCTTTCATCAACAGGTCGGTCAGAGGTTTTGTGATTTTCGAGAAATCTTTTATAAATCTTCTGTAGAAACCGGCATGTCCTAGAAAACTCCGTATTTCTCGTACGGATTTTGGAGGTTGGAGATCTTTTATAATCTCTATTTTAGCTTTGTCTACCTCAATCCCTCTATCTGATATGACGTGTCCTAGAACTATTCCTTGTCGGACCATAAAATGGCATTTCTCCCAATTTAGGACGAGGTTTACTTTTACGCAACGTTCTAGTACCATTTCTAAGTTTTGTAAGCATCCTTCGAAACTTTGTCCACATACCGAGAAATCGTCCATAAATACTTCCATAATGTCGTCTATGAAATCTGCGAAGATTGCCATCATGCATCTTTGGAAGGTTGCTGGAGCGTTACAGAGTCCGAACAGCATTCGGCGGTAAGCAAAAGTACCATAAGGACAGGTGAATGTAGTCTTTTCTTGGTCATCATGATGGATGGGAATTTGGAAGAATCCTGAGTAACCATCTAGATAGCAGAAATATGAATGTTTGGCTAATCTTTCCAACATTTGGTCTATGAAGGGTAACGGGAAGTGATCTTTGCGCGTATCTTTGTTAAGCTTCCTATAATCAATACACATCCTGCTTCTAGTCACGACTCTTTTTGTTATTGATTCGCCTTTTTCGTTTTTAACTACTGTGACTCCTCATTTCTTTGGTACGACGTGAACTGGGCTAACCCATTCACTATCGGAGATCGGATAGATGATTCCTGCATCTAGCAATTTCTTTACTTCATCTCTGACTACAGTGCTCAGGATGGGGTTCAGTCTTCTCTGATGCTCTCGAGATGTTTTAGAGTCTTCCTCTATTGTAATTCGATGCATACAGATCGAAGGGCTTATACCTTTTAGATCGCTTATGTTATAGCCTAACGCGGTGGGGTACTTCTTTAGGACTTCTAATAGCTTTTCGATTTTTGGTTGTCCTAAGTCGGCGTTGACTATAACTGGTCTTTTTAGTTCATCGTCTAGGAATTCATATCTAAGGTTTTTGGGTAGTGTTTTAAGTTCTAAAGATGGGTTCTTCGGACCTGGCATATGGTTTGAGGTCAGTGCTAAGCTTTCGCTTAGGCTGTCGTCTTTATACGGTTTACGCCAATTATCGTCTTCAGAAATATCTAGTATTTGAATCTTTATTATTTCTGAATACGTGGTCTCTTCATTTTCAAGTTCTCTTATGCATTCGTCAATTTCGTCCACTAAATAGCAGGTATCGTCTATTGCTGGTGCTTGTAAGAACTTGGTGAGAATGAACTCTATCTTTTCTTCTCCTACTTCGAATGTTAGCCTTCCTTTCTTCACGTCTATAATGGCTCCAGCTGTAGCTAGGAATGGTCTTCCTAGGATAATTGGGGTTACAGTGTCCTCCTTGATGTCCATGATTATGAAGTCGGTTGGAATGTAGAATTGTCCTATGCGTACTGGAACGTTTTCCAGTATTCCGACTGGGTATTTCACTGATCTGTCAGCTAATTGTACGGACATTTTGGTTGGTCTGAGGTCTCCCATATTCAGCTTTTTGCATATAGATAAGGGCATAATACTGATACTGGCTCCTAAATCGCATAGAGCTTTGTCTATTACGAACTTTCCTATGACGCAGGGTATGGAGAAACTACCTGGGTCTTTTAATTTAGGAGGCATGCGGTTTTGAATAATGGCGCTACACTCTGCAGTAAGTGTAACTGTTTCATTATCCTCGATCTTTCTCTTATTCGACAGGATTTCTTTAAGAAATTTAGCGTATGACGGCATTTGAGTTATCGCTTCTATAAAAGGAATAGTAATGTTCAGCTGTTTAAGGAGCTCTACAAATTTCTTAAACTGTCCTGAAGTTTTGGAGTTTATTAGTCTTTGCGGGTAAGGAATAGGTGGTTTATATGGCGCTGGAGGTGCTTGAGTTTTTTCACTTGCGGTATCCTCCTTCTCGTTGTCCTCCTTTTTCTCTAACTCGGATTCCTTTTCTGCTTGTTCAGTTGGTTTTTGTTGCATGGCTGAGTTCTCGGTCCTCGGATCGATCGGTTCGTCCAATTCTTTTCCACTTCTTAGTATCACAGCATTTGCTTGGCCTTTTGGGTTCTATTCGGGTTGTCCAAGAAATGTGCCAGCAGGTGCGGCAGCAGAGGCTTGCTGTTGAGCCGCTTGTGATATCTGAGTTTCTAACATTTTGTTGTGGGTGGCCAACGCGTCTACTTTTCCTGTCAACTGTTTAATTTGCTTGCTAGTGTGTATGTTTTGATTCAGGAATTCTTTGTTTGTTTGAGCTTGAGTAGTTATGAACTTTTCCATCATCAATTCGAGGTTCGATTTCCTAGGTGCATTCTGAGCAGCTGGTTTCTGATATCCTGGCGGAGCAGTAGGCATTTGCAATGCATTTTCGCTTTTGTAAGAAAATTTTGGATGATTTCGCCAACCTGGGTTGTAGGTATTTGCGTAGGGATTTCCTTGAGCATAATTTACCTGGTCTGGTGGGATTCCGGCTAGCAATGGGCATTCTGGTGCATTATGAGTGGTGCTTCCGCATAACTCGCAATTTGGAGTTACTGCAGCGACAGTTGCAGTGGGGTTAACGGTCAGACTATCGATCTTCTGTGCTAAAGCATCTACTTTAGCGTTGAACTTTTCAAGGCTGCTGATCTCGTACATCCCACCTTTCGCTGTTGTTTTCTCAGTTGGAGTGCGTTCACCTCCCCGTTGGCAATGGTTTTGTGACATGTTTTCTATCAGTTGATAGGCTTCATCGTATCGCTTATCCATAAGTGCACCGCCCGCGGCAGCGTCTATTGTCAATCTAGTATTGTATAGAAGCCCATTATAGAAAGTATGGATTGTCACCCAGTCTTCTAGACCGTGGTGAGGACATGTTCTCATCATATCTTTGAATCGTTCCCATGCTTCGTAAAGAGATTCAGTATCTTTCTGTCGAAATCCGTTGATTTGAGCTCTAAGCATGGCAGTTTTGCTTGGCGGAAAATATCTCGCTAAGAAGACGTTCTTCAATTGCTCCCACGTCGTAACAGAGTTGGATGGTAACGATTGTAACCATGTCCACGCTCTGTCTCTAAGAGAGAATGGGAAAAGATGAAGTCTTATCGCGTCTGGAGTTACTCCATTTGCTTTCACTGTGTCTGCGTATTGTACAAACTTCGTTAGATGTTCGTTCAGATCCTCAGTTGTGTTTCCTGAGAATTGATTTTGTTGTATAGCCGACAGCAATGATGGTTTCAGCTCAAAATCATTTCGGGTTATAGCTGGGGCAACAATGCTACTTCTAGGCTCCATCTGAGATGGTGTAGCGTATGCCTTCAGCGGTTTGTTTGGAGGTCCTTCAGCCATCTCTGGTTCTTCTTCTTCTGATTTGGGAATGGGAGTGAGAGGTTTGGGAGTGTTATGTTTGAGTTGTTTGAGTTGGTACTCAATGATTCTACTTCTTAAATGTAAGAAGCGTTCTAGTTCTGCGACTGAAGGTTTTACGATATCGCTTTGCGGGCGATTTCTTGGCATACAATCAACAGAACTAGTAAAGGGAAAATGAAAATTGTTAACCTAGTCTATACGGCGTAACAGAAGGTTACACTATTGGCTAAACGGGTCCCCGACAACGGCGCCAAAAACTTGATCGCGACTTTCTATGTCTAATACAACCTAACTGCAAGTGCACAGTCTATCGCGTAGTAATAATAGATATCGATCCCACAGGGACTCGTAATCAAACTAGTGTTCTCGGGAGTTACTATGTTTAGCTAGGTAGAATATGTTTAAGGGAATAAGATTGTCACTAAAAGGGAACTAAGAATACTATTTGGCTTATAATTGATTAAATCGATACGTAGTAATTGTGTTCTTCAGGGATTTGATAAGTTACTGGTGTATGAAGTAATTTTCAAAGTTTATTTAAGCAGAAAATGGAGATTTGAAGACTCTCACCTCACAATGGTTATTGACGCTAATCATAATCCTAAGGGCCAAACGTACACTTTCGTATCCCGTTCGGGGTTAAAATTACTTTTTGGAAATCTCTAAGTTCTAATTCATTTTAAAGTGCTTTCGCTGTTATTAAAATAAATGACTGGTGTTTACTATCTGACCTTACCGCAGCTTTCGCTTGTTGGTTCGTATCTTAATTAATTTCCCACTTTCGTGGCAAAACTACTTTTAAATAAGTTCTCGCTTTCGCGACGAAGTTTATTCAGTGAATCAATTTTAAACACTCAGACCATAAATCACTTTTTTGAAAAGAAAGTTTTTCAACCAGTTGTTATCAAATCTCATTCGAATTATTACTACATATCGATTGCCTAAGTTTAGCTAGACATGGATTTAGGAAAGATAAAACATAAATAATAAATAATAAATAATGATTTGCATTATAATAAAACTGAAATCGATTGAAATGAGAAACCTGTAAATATTCCAATTGGCCTTTGGGCAGATCCTCCACAGATGTTGGTAGGATTCTGGTCTTTATGCCAAATTGATCGTACAATAAAATAGAAGTTATAGAAGAATGGAAAATGTAATACAGGAAAGGTAAAGAGAAACAAATAAGAATATTGTTGGAAAATATGCTCTGGAAAGTAAATTCGGCAGCACTTCGTGGTATGAATGCAGCACCCTTTCTGAAGTCCCCTGCTTCCCTTTTTATAGAAGTGGAATCCCAACAGTTATCACTGAAGATGATGGACCTTGAGGCAGATAATTTAGGGAGTAGTGGTCCACTCTGTGGGAATTGGAATTGATTCTTTGACGTGTAATCTGAGTGGGGCGTTTTTGCCTGCATGACGGTCGTCACAAGGTGTGACGGTCGTCATGAAGCAGTGACGGTCGTCACATCAGCAAAAACAGCTTGCTGCGCTTTTCATTGTGTTTTCACTCCTTTTTCGTCCATATTTCATCTGAGATTGCTTCTTTTCTTCATGTTGCCTTGTTTAGACGTGATCGTTGAATACCTGCAAAACATCAGACAAATACACGGAAATAACCCGAAATTGGATCGAAAACGGTTAGACTTTAGTTGAATTATGCATAAAAATATCTATATGATTTCGTGTTATCACATACAAAGCCTCATACAGTGCCATTCCGATACTCGAATGGTAACTATTATTGTAGGTAAACTCGATCAACGAAAAATAACTATCCTACGATCCACCTTGATCCAAAACACAAGCTCTTAACAAATCTTCTAAAGACTGGATAGTTCTCTCTGTCTGTCCATCCGTCTGCGGATGATAGGCAGAACTCAACCTCAACTTAGTGCCCAAAGCCGTCTGCAAACTCTCCCAAAATCTTGATGTAAATCTCGGATCTCTATCCGACACAATACTCGACGGAACACCATGTAACTTCACAATCTGCTCAATGTAAAATTCGGCAAGTTTCTGCAACGAATAATTGATCCTTATCGGTACAAAATGAGCCGATTTAGTCAATCTATCAACAATTACCCAAATCGAATCATACCCCTTCAACATCTTCGGCAAACTTGTCACAAAATCCATAGAAATGCTATCCCACTTTCATTCTAGAATACTCAGCGGTTGCATCAGACCTGACGATCTCTGATGTTCAATCTTCGACTTCTGACAAGTCAAACAAGCATACACAAATTCCACAATTTCCTTCTTCATGCTGGGCCACCAAAACAACCTCTTCAAGTCTTGATACATCTTTGTGGCACTAGGATGAATACTCAACCCGCTTCTGTGACCTTCTTCAAGAATACTCTTCTTGATTTCTGGCACATCGGGAACACACATTCTATCTCTGAACCTCATCACACCATTCTCATCAATCCGAAAATCACCTCCGTTACCTTGATTAATTAACGTGAGACGATCCACCAAGTTTAAATCAGACTTCTGACATTCCCTGATCTCCTGAAGGATACCGCTAGTCAACTTCAACATACCCAATTTCACACTGCTAGTAGTCTCTTCACAAATTAAACTCATATCTATGAATTACTCAATTAGTTCCAACTCTCGAACCATAAGCATTGACATATGCAAGGACTTTCTACTCAACGCGTCAGCCACAACATTAGCCTTACCCGGATGGCAACTCAGTTCAAAATCATAATCCTTCAGAAGTTCAAGCCATCTTCGCTGCCTCATGTTCAACTCCTTTTGATCAAACAAATACTTCAGACTCTTGTGATCACTGAACACTTCGAATCTGGACCCAAATAGATAATGTCTCCAAATTTTCAACACAAACACCACAACGGCCAACTCTAAATCATGCGTAGGATAATTCCATTCATGAATCTTCAGTTGTCTGGAAGCATAAGCAACAACCTGGCCGTTCTGCATCAATACGCCCCCAAGACCCATCTTCGACGCATCGCAATACACCATAAAAGGCTCACCGGACTCGGCAAAATCAACACTAGAGCAGTCGTCAACTTCTTCTTAAGTTCCACAAAGCTCTGCTCACAAGCAGCATCCCACACATAAGCTTGACCCTTTCGAGTCAACTGAGTCAACGACAATGCCAACTTAGAAAAACCTTCGATGAACTTACGATAATAACCAACCAACCCAAGAAAACTTCTAATCTCAATAGCGGACTTTGGGGTCTCCCACTGTAACACAACATCAATCTTCGACGGATCAAGAACAATTCCTCCACTAGAAATCACGTGTCCAAGGAAACTCACTTCCTTCAACCAAAAATCACACTTAGACAACTTGGCATAAAGCTTCTTGTCCTTCAAAACTTGAAATACAACTCTTAGGTGTCGCGCATGCTCTTCCTCAGACTTAGAATATATTAAAATATCATTAATAAACACCACCACAAACTGATCCAAATAAGGATGGAAAATCCTATTCATATACTCCATGTATATGCCAGGTGCATTTAAAACTCCAAACAGCATCACAGTATATTCATAGTGTCCATATCTCATTCTGAAAGTTGTCTTCGGAATATCATCAGGCTGAAATCAAATCTAATGATAACCAAACCTCAAATCAATCTTGCTAAACACACAGGCACCCACCAATTGATCCATCAAATCATCAATCCTCGGGAGTGGATACTTATTCTTAATAGTCACCTTATTCAACTGCCGATAGTCCACACAAAGTCTCATGCTACCATCTTTCTTCTTCACCAACAACACAGGAGCACCCCACGGAGAAACACTCGGTCGAATAAACTTCTTCTCAAGCAAGTCTTCCAACTGTTTCTTTAATTCTCCTAACTCATATGCAGACATCCGGTAAGGAGCTATCGATACAAGACTAGTGCCTGGTATCACCTCAATAGTAAACTCTACCTCACGCTCAGGAGGTAAGTCACTCATATCGCTTGGAAACACCTCTGGAAATTCCCGAACAACCGGTAGCTCTACGCCCACTGCTTCACGATCAACTTGAAGCGACGCAAACAAGGCAAACATCTGGGCCTCATCTTCCAAGAGTTCTCTTACTTGCTTGGCAGATACAAACATCAGCTCCCCTCCATCGCCAAACTCAGGAAACCTCACAGTTTTGCTAAAACAATCTATGTGAACATAGTTGTACTCCAACCAATTCATCCCAAGGATAACATCAATTTGGTGTAAAGGTAGACAGAACAAGTCCATCACAAAGTTCCTATCATAAATAGTCAAAGGGCAGCTCAAACAGAGTAACGCAGTAGTCACAAAACCATTGGCCGAGGTATCGATAACCATACTTCCATTCATAGAAGACAATTTCAAATCCAATCTCTTAGCACATTAAAGCGAAATAAACGAATGGGTAGCACCATTATCAACTATAGCAATCAATTCAACATCAGTAATAAAACAAGTACCTCTGATCAAGTTATCTGTCTTAGCTTCTTCTGTACCGCTCAAAGCGAACACTCTGCCACTTGTCTGAGCAGCAGTAGCAGTCTTCTTCGGTTGCTGACACTGGGTACTGATGTGACCCTTCTCTCCACAGTTGAAACAAGTTGGAGCTTCGTCTTTATAATCAGTAGCCTTATGACCCCTCTTGCCGCAACGGTGGCATCTCAGCGCCTTACAATTCTCAGCACGATGGCCTTGCTCGCCACACTTAAAACACTTACCTGGAGCGTTAGCCGCTCTCCCACTTGGCTTTTTACCATCAGAATCCTTCTGCTTCCCTTTATCACTAGAAGTCACATACGGTTTTTCTCTGAACTGACCTTTCTCTTTCTTCTCACTCAGCTGCTTATAGTGAGTAGATCGAGCTCGGCTATCTTCATCATAGATTCTGCTCTTGCTCACTAGTTTTGAAAACCGACGAATCTGTTGATACCCAATTCCCTGCTTAATCTCTGGTCTCAACCCACTCTCAAACTTGAGACACTTCGACATCTCTGCATTAGCACAGTTGTAATGCGGGCAAAACTTGACCAAGGACTCAAACTTTGCCGCATACTCAGCCACAGTCATATTACCTTGCTTCAGCTCAAGGAACTTCACCTCTTTCTTTCCCCAAACATCTTCAGGAAAATACTTTCTCAGAAACTCTTCTTTAAACACAGCCCAAATCACTGCCATGCCAGCATCTTCTAATCTCTGGCGAGTGTTATCCCACCAGTCCTCAGCTTCCTCTCCCAGCATATACGTACCAAACTGTACTTGCTGCGCATCAGTGCATGCCATAACTCAAAAAATCTTCTCAATCACCTTCAGCCATTTCTGCGCACCTTCAAGATCATGAGTACCCACAAAAGTCGGCGGACTGTTCCTCTGAAACTTTCCCAAAGCACGAAACTCATCTGGAGGTCCACCTTTCTGAGCCATCACTTGGGCAAGTGATTCCAGCGCATCAGCAATAGCACGATCATTCCTTCCTGCCATCTACAACCACCAACAAAGTTAGAAGGAAACAACTCATCAATAGTGTTCTCACACTATCTACTGATAGGGGACTAACAACATAAAGACTTGGCCGGACGGACCGACCTGCTCTGATACCACTAATGTAACACCCTTTCTACCCCCAACACATAATAAGGCAAAATAACACGTAAATCAGAGTGAATAAATAAATCTCATTAAAAATGCCACGAAAGGGCGAACATTTCTCAAAGTCAACAAAACACGTCACTGCTCCGTAACATACGGGTTTTCTCAAAGTACATCAAAACATCATAAAGAGCAGAACTCAAAACATAAATCAAAGTTTCCTAAAAAGGGAAATTAAATCAAAATGACTTCAATGGTATAAAATCAACTCAAGGAACCCAACCCGATGTTACATATCAGAGCAAGACCCTCTAGGCTGACCAAAAGGCTAAAACACTCAAAAACTTCAAAAGTACTCCTCAACAGCATCCACGGCTAAACTGCATCATCTGCACGTTACCCACGTGGAGGTAACATTCAAATAGGAAGGGTGAGTAAAACAATTCATAACAATCAATGTATAACAATTAATGCATAAACGGCGTCATATTTATATTCAACATATTGATACCCTTTTAAAATACGCCTCGAAGGCACAACTTCATAATTCACACAGAAGAACTCAGGAATGCAATATGCAACACAACCCAATGCATGTGGTACCAATCATCATAGCTCGATGGACACTAGGCCATCAACCCTCCATAGATTCCCATCAATAGGATCGGAGCACGTCACAACACTTCACATCCACACAATGAGATTGAAGTCATAATAATCGAGGTCCTAAACCGAGGTCCGGATGCAAATGAATGTATGATGCACACATCACAATAATAATCCTCACAATACAACATATGGTGTATCATCATTCATCATATTATCACATAATTCATAATTCATCATGTTATCACATAGTTCATCATTCCTCATATTATTTCATCATATTAATTCAATCAATACATCATAGAAACCATCATAGCATCGTGCACATATCACCCAAAACCCACTGCCATATTCCCAGTAATTCATCACTAAAATCCCAGAATCAAACACCAAGGCATCGCTGCACAAGGATCACATTTCGCAAACTCTACTACGTTCGCTGACTGCTCGTTAGGCGAGTCCCTAGCGAATGCTCGCTGACTGCTCGCTAGGAGAGTCCCTAGCGAATGCTCGTTGACTGCTTGGTAGGCGAGTCTCTAGCGAATGCTCGCTGACTGCTCGCTAGGTGAGTCTCTTGCGAATGCTCGCTAGGCGAGTCTCTAGCGAATGCTCGCTGACTGCTCGCTAGGCGAGTCTCTAGCGAATGCTGCGATGACAGCAAAAACCTGCTACGGTCATAACTGTTTTCTGCCCAAATTCTCTTACGACTCAACTTCCCAATGCTCCTAAAACATCATCAAGTCACCCCTAAGGTCATACGGAAATAACTTTACTCTATCTCTGGTTTATTAGGCTAAACTGGCGACATTTGAAACACCTAAAACACTATTTTTTCCAATTTACTCTGAGTACATCAGGGTTACTCATATTAAACCTCGATATTCCTACAAGGTCAGAACATCACAGTCTCAAAGGTTTAGCCACAAGGCCGAAGGTTTCCTTTCTCATATTAATATTCAGCGATACATACCATCGATCATAATCTCAGAGTCGTATTATCAGTTTCCCTAATTTTTCCCACAAGTAACCCAAATTATCCCAAAGTTTAATCTTACTATACACATCGACAGATACACATAGAAAACTATGAAAGGTAATACTCCACATACCTTAGTCGAATATGCAGCCTTTCACGATCACTTGGGATTTCTGCTTCTGACCTTTCTTCAGAGCTCTGGCAACAATTCCACGGTTAACACAAAATGAACTTTCTTTTCCTTTCAGAACTCAGTTTTGTCAAACCTAGCTTTGGGCCTTACACATTGGGTTTTTCCCTCATTACCCTTACTAACTCTTCATAATACCCATTTTACCCTGATTCTCCTTATTTTCATTTTAATTAATAATAATACTAATAAATTAATATTATATGCTATTAATCAAAATAAACACTCCAAAATGCACATTATTTCCAATACTTCATTAATCAACTCAAAATCACTGAAATTGAACATTCTTAATTAAATACTTAATTAAAATATTCCGATTAAATTTGGGGTGTTACAAGAAGGGGATCCCCAGAACTGGCAAGTCTATCGTCCCCGACCAGGCCATCGAATCTGCTCGAAATATGGGAGAATGCGCTTCCCGATGTATGACTTCTACTTCAAAGAGGCCAGGCTAAGGTTGCCATTCTCGGACTTCCACCTGGGCCTTTTCGACTGGCTGAGGTTGGCCCCGTCGCAGTTGCATCCAAACGTCCTGGCTTTTATTCGGGCCTTCGAGGTTGTATGCCACTATCTCCAGGTCGGCGTTACGTTGTCGTTGTTCTTTCGTATCTTCCATCTGCAACGATAGTCGGTGAATGGTCGACATGGCTGGGTGTCGTTCAAGCAACCAGATAGGCTTTTCAGAATGTATATGGACTCTGTCCGGGATTTCAAAGGTCGTTTCTTCGTGGTCAGCCCGATCACGCATGAAGGGGTTCGTTCTTTATATTCAGAGGGGGAGAGGATCGCGGATGGTCGTCGCGAGGCCGTCATGTTGCCACGGGTGCACGTGGAATGGTCTCTGGAGCACTTTTCTCGGGGAACCGGTTGGTACATCGTGCGTGCGGGGTCGCTCGACGAAGAGGATATGGCCAGCTATCTGAAGATAGTTTCGTTTGTGCGCAACTTGCCGCCGTCGAAGTTGGTGACCCCCGACGGCCGGTACCTTCTTGACAGCCATGGGAATGTTCGGGAGACGCCGAGGTTGATTAATACAAAGGCCCTGCTCGAGTGTCCCTCGGAGGCGGACGCCCTGCGCTATCTAGGTGGTGGACGCCTCGCCTTCTCACGATCTGATACTCTTTATCTTTTAACCAATTTTCTTTGTTTTGCAGGGAACATGTCTTCCGTCGAGGAGCGGGTGAAAAAGTTGCGCGCCTCAAGGGCAGTTGTTCCTCCGAAGACGCGGGTCGCCCAGCTGGTCGGGCAGCCTTCCGCAGAACAGGACGGACGAGGGTCGTCGTCTTCTCCGCCTAGCAGCCAGTCGCCTACTTTGCAAGGGGCCCCGAAGAGGCCAAGAGTTCAGGAGGAGGCAGCCGTGGTCGACTTATCGGCGGATTCTTCCGAGGAGGGTTACACCATCGCTCCCTGTCACTAGCACCCCGGCTATTTTCATGGGGCTAGGTCGCCCAGTATTCCTGCCGGGGAGGCGAAGGCGATCTTGAGTGCTGACCGGGCTATGCAGAGGTAGGTCCTGTCCGAGGACTTGGCCGCGCTGATGCGGACTTTCACTACAGCGATGGTCCTGAGCGAAGAAAGCTGCTCGGCCGTCGAGCTGTCCAAGCTGCAGGGGGGCCTCGCTTTCACGCAGTCCCGTTTGAACAAGGCAGTCGAGGACCTGGAGGTGAGCCGGGGGAAGGTGACTCAGCTGACCGAGGAGCTGGAGAAAAATCGTGAGGAGGTAGCTCTTGAGCGCAAGAGGGGCGACAGCGCTGAGGAGAAGCTGAAGGCAGCTGAGGAGGAACTGCGGGCGTCAAAGACTCGTGTGGGGGAGCTTGAGGGTGACCTCTTTCCAGCCGACGATGAGACTGATGATGATAGGCTGCTGGTTACCCGGGCTGACTTGCTCGCCAAGATACGGGTGTTGGAAGGTGATTGTCTAGATGCTTTCGCCGCGGGCTTCAATGGTGCTGTCGCGCAGCTTAGAGTGGTAAACTCCAGCGTCGCCTTCGTCGAGGATGGAATCGGGCCCTTTCACGAGATAATCGATGGTCGGGTGGCGACCCGAGCGCCGAGGCTACTGGCCTCGTTGTCCCTTTCGTCAAGCCTGAAGCTGAGGAAGAGGAGGGAGCATAGATTAGCCACGGGTCTGCGTGCCCACGTATTCTGGCCTGCGTGCCAATACTTTGTATTTTCTTGTTTTCTTTGTCGGGCCTGCGCGCTCTTATTGTTGATGTAATATTGACTAATGGGTTGGTGTCTGCTTTTGAGTAATATATTTTTTAGAATTGTCTAAGTGTGCGCCTCGTTTTCGCATGTTGTTATGCTCGTTTTATTTCTGCACTTTTATATGCTCGAAATATATGTTCGTATGTTTGAACTGTATGTTTGTGTTTTTGGGCCTGTCCGGGGTGGTAGCTCGACGATAATTGTTTCCGGCGGTGTGGGGAACTGGCCGGTTGGCCGACTTTGTTGCTTGACCGGTTCGGGGGTAGTTCTCCCCGCGGCATGGACGTCCCATCGCGAGCTGGGTGTCCTGTCGGTGCTAGTACGGCGGCGAGGAATCTCGATCGAGGTGTTCCCCGCCGCGCAGAGCCTTATACCCGCGCACACAAAGGCAGGGCTTGCTTTTTCGTTGGTCTCTAGAAGACGCGAGGAGGTGCGGTGGTACCATGTCTCCCCCCAGTGGTCGTGACGTCTTGGCGTCGCGGGCAGTTGTTCAACTGTAGTACCGCTTCAGCTTCTCGGCATTCCATGGTCGAGCTAGTTGTTCCCCGTGTAAGTTTTCGAGGTAGTAGGCCCCGTGCTCCGTCTTGTTGCGGACGCGGTAGGGACCTTCCCAGTTCGCGGCTAGTTTACCCTCGTGGGAGTCTTTCTGGTTTCTTTCGCTTTCTTATTTGTTTTACGACTGTGGTCGGGGCAGTTTGAATGCCCCGAGGAGAGGTGAAGATCTCGCCCGTTATAGGGCAGTTTTCTAGGGTTTTTATCATGAGCATCCCGAGAGAGATGCTAGTTCCGATGAATGTCCCGGGGAAGGACGCTTCCTCCGATGAATGCCCCGGGGAGAGATTCTTACTCCGATGAACGTCCCGGGGAGAGATTCCTACTCCGATGGGCGCCCCCGAAGAGAGATTCTTATTCCGATGAATATGAACAACAATCAATTGAATAACTAAACAAGTTGTACATTGATTGGATATATATATATATATATATATATATATATATATATATATATATATATATATATATATATATATATATATATATATATATATATGAACAACAATCAATTGAATAACTAAACAAGTTGTACATTCATTGGATATATATATATATAGCGGGTAGTAGTGACGTGGGTGGCACCATTTTGTGGGTAGACCACTTAATTTTATCTCGTCGTGTGTCTCTCTTTCTGTGTTTTGTATAAAGAAAAAGGGGGGCCATCTTTTTTTTTCTTTTTCTTCTTATTGTTTGTATAAAGAAAAAGAAAAAGTCTGATCTTACGTTTCTCTATTTGAAAGACAAGGTCCAGATTATATAAACAGATAAAGAATATTTGTTAAATTTCAAATAATGTCTTTTATAAAATTATTGATTTATCTTTATCAGCAAAATATTTTTATTAATACAACATTAAATATAAATACTATTGTAATTCTAAACCAACGGTATACACACATTTAAATGATTTTTACTGAATAATAATAATAATAATAATAATAATAATAATAATAATAATAATAATAATAATAATAATAATAATAATAATAATAATAATAATAATAATAATAATAATAATAATAATAATAATAATAATAATAATAATAATAATAATAATAATAATAATAATAATAATAATAATAATAATAATAATAATAATAATAATAATAATAATAATAATAATAATAATAATAATAATAATAATAATAATAATAATAATAATAATAATAATAATAATAATAATAATAATAATAATAATAATAATAATAATAATAATAATAATAATAATAATAATAATAATAATAATAATAATAATAATAATAATAATAATAATAATAATAATAATAATAATAATAATAATAATAATAATAATAATAATAATAATAATAATAATAATAATAATAATAATAATAATAATAATAATAATAATAATAATAATAATAATAATAATAATAATAATAATAATAATAATAATAATAATAATAATAATAATAATAATAATAATAATAATAATAATAATAATAATAATAATAATAATAATAATAATAATAATAATAATAATAATAATAATAATAATAATAATAATAATAATAATAATAATAATAATAATAATAATAATAATAATAATAATAATAATAATAATAATAATAATAATAATAATAATAACAATAATCTATAACTATATATAAAGGGAATACAAGTTTTTGGAGTGACTTATTTTTGTTCCAAAATTATCCTTTATGTTTTTTATCAACAAGAAAATAGTTTAATTTAAAATCTTAAGTAGTTAATAACTTTTGTTGGTTACCAATTGAAAAAGTAATTTCCATCTCTCACAAAAAAATCTCACACCTATAACTTCCATTAACTACTAATAGCATCTTTAGTGGGAGTATCTTAAGTGGGTAAACTAAGATATTTTTTGTGAGCCCAAAGTAATTTGTAGGATTTAAAAAATTTATAGTTGATTTGAGTTGTTTTTACTTTAATAATAGTTGCTTATAAAAAACTAAAACTTGACCTTATATTTTATATTTTTTAATATGTTTCAAAATAAAAAACTAAAAAATTGGGTGTTTGAATATGTTTCAAAATAAATAGCATACTTAGTAATATAATTGCCGGAAACTAAAAGTTAGTGAATTAAATGTCATGTCATAATCATTCCTCTTTATAATCATCGTTAACTATAAAAAATTTAACTATTAAAAATCTGCATTAAAGATGCTCTAAGTGGTGACAGAAGTTAAAAAATCTCTTCTATTTCTTTATGTAAATTTCATCTTTTTCTCAATGAAAATACTATTTTAAAAAAAAATTCATTCTATAATATTTTCATTTATTCAATTTTAATTAGTGATCTTTTGATTTTTGAAAAATAGATGAAGCTTATTTCCAGTCAAGATCGCGCCATCACCTCGGTAGAAGAAATCGTTCTCATTATGGCTGAAAATTGATTGTTGTATGTAGATTTTTTTGTAATTCCTTTTGTAGTAATTGTTTTTGTATGACTTTTGTAATTGAGTCTTTTTTAGAATTTTACCATTTACGAAATTTTCTTTTTTTTCAAAGCAGAGTTATTAACTATGGAGTAAAAAAAGATCATGTGATACTTAAAGAAATTTTATACTCTAAAATACAGTAAAATTCAAGTATTTAATGCAACCACAATGGGTAAGAGTGATTTTCTACTGCACTATTTTTTTCTTACAGAAATTATATCTACTTTTGTTGCAAAACATTATTCATTAATACTATAGTTTTAACTTTTTGTTTTTGTTGTTATTATGTTTTATTTCTTCATGATACTTATTTGTATTTTGTGAGTATAAACACATCATAAAATATGTTAGTATATAATCTAGATTTTCATAATATAAACAATTATTTCATCAACATTATTTTTTGAAATGATGTGGTTTTTAATGGTGTTATTTCTTTCATTTTAAATTTTTATTTCTATCTTACTTTTGATTTGCTATTTGCTATTGTAACTATCTATTTGTGTGGTAATTTAATTATGTTTTGGAGATGGTTTGTGTTTTTTTCATATTAAAAAATTATTAATTCGGTTAATATTATTTGACATATAGAATAAAAGGAGAGATGAGAAGAGGATATAAGAGTGTTACATATCAATTTCTCATATTAACATTTTTTTTGTTGAATTTTTTAATGAGCACACACATAAAAATATAAATGAATAAAAAATTCAACAAATTATTATCATCTCATTTTTAGATCTACATTTTATTTTTTAGATCCACCATCTCATTTCTTTTCTCTTTTCTTTCTGAAATATTATGGATGACTTTAACGGAAGGTTGTAATATAACGGTATAAAATGAAATCTTTTTGAAAATCTTTTTGAAAATCTTTTACAAACTTAATTGATACACACAATTTTAATATTTCGTACATTTTTAACAATAAAAATAAAAATTATGTAACTTGATAAAACAGTTTTAAAACATTTCCTCAAAAAATTATGTATCTTGATAAAACAGTTTTAAAAAATTTGTCACATTTATTAATACTTAATATACCGTTCAAATATACAATGACAGTTGCAAAAATATATAACTTCCATTATTTTATCTTTTGTGTTTATATGTGTGACATTGCTATTGAACAAAACTTTAAATATGAAAAAATAAAATAAAAATATTAACAAAAAAAAATTATTGTGAGTTATTGAAAATTTGAAACAATAACCATTCACTTTCTTAAATTAGTTGAATTTTGTTAATTTTTTATTTACGATTTTTATTTTTGATATTAAAGAGAGATGCACAATAAATGTCATATTACTTACAAATTTAATTTGAAAAATAGTTTAACTTTTAATTAATTAAATAAATGACATTTTAAAATTTCTTACAAACATAAGGATGCATATCAGAAAATTTAGTATTCAAATAATTTAAATTTAAATCATACTTAAATAAAAAATATTCATTTATATTTTGACGTGTATGCTCATTAAAAAAACAGACAAGTACGAGAAGAGTCGTGTGTGGAGCATACATGTTCGCAGGGGATGTACGTGTTGTTCAGTTTACTCTACAAACTCCTCTCTAAACACTTTCATCAAATTTATAAGAGAGAGGGGGAGGGAATGAGAGAGAGAGAGAGAGAGGAATGCATATTATAAAGTTTAGTATACAAATAATTTAAATTAAAATCAAAATTAAATAAAAAAAATTCGTTCGTATTTTGACGCGTGTGCCGTGCCTGTTTGGACAATTGGCGCACTCCCGTGTCCGTTTCTCACTTGCCAATTTTCATAAACCTTCCTAAGTATGATAAAAACTTCATACAAAATATACACACGTTTATTTTTCTATGTTGTGCGCATTAAAAAAAGTGGACAAACGGGCATGAGAGTGTCCGTCTGAACGCTAGTAATAATAATAACAATACAAGTTTTTTTATAAATTAAATTAAAATATTAATTCCATATTTAGGATGACTATTTAGAATTAAAACATTAAAATTTTAATATATATATATATACACTATTAAGATATAGATAAAACTGTTTTTGTTAAATTCTAAATTGGTTTACATTTATTTTGATTGGTTTTGGACTCTTAGTTACTTAGCTATTTTGAAAATTTTATCCTACCCCCGTATGAGGGCTACAATTACAGTTATGCCTTTATTAAAAAAAATTCAAATCTTTTGAAATTTTATGAAATTATCGAATTTTTCATTGAAGTGCTGAATTTTTTTCCGTTTTTTTGTTTAGATGAAGAAATATCAGAATTTTTGAAAAATATCGGATGTTTTGCAAAATTATGAAGAATTACAAGACATTTCAGAAATTGCTGTTAAAAAATTATGGAAATCTACAAAATTGTGGACGAAATACCAGTTTTTGAAATATTTGACGCATATATACTGGATTTTTTAGAAATTTGATACAGGTATACCGAATTTTGAAAAATACGATTACCTTTAAGACTTGTCGGATATTTTAAAAATCTAGTACAAACCAAATATTGCAAAAGTTTTGAAAAATCTGGTAGGCAGTTGGGAGATTTAGAAAAAAAAAAACATAACTTTTTGGTGAGAAGTATGTTGAATGAAAAGCATTTACCCAAAGAATTATGGGGAGAAGCGGTTTTGACACCAACATACATATTAAACAGATGTCCGACGAAGAAGCTTGAAGGAATCACACCAGAAGAAAAATGGTTAGGTGTCAAGCCTAGCCTGAGTCACTTGAAGGTGTTTGGATCTATAACACATAGACATGTGCCAGATTAGTTGAGAAGGAAGGTCGATGACAAGTCGAATTAGATGATCTTGATAGGGTATCATCCGACTGGAGGTTACGAGTTGTTCGACCCAGTGAATAAGTAGGTAGTGATCAGCAGGGACGTGATCATAGATGAGATTAAAGAATGGGATTGGATTGAGAATGTCAAAAAGGATTCAGTGAGAATCTCTTGTGCAGAACCAGCCACTGAAGTTGAAAGAGAAGTTCGACAAGAAGAAGTCAGAGGTGAAGCAGGCCCAAGCAGACCTCAACAAACAAGACACATGCCTGCAAGGTTGCAAGAATGTGTGATTACATCAGATGATATGGTCGATGAAGAGGGTAAGCTGGTACATTATGCTTTCTACACAGATGTCAGACCAGTTAATGCAGCTGAGGCATTGAAAGATTCAAAGTGGGTAAAAGCAATGAATGAATAGTTAGAGTCCATCGAAGTCAACAACACCTGGTCACTTGTCGAATTGCGTCAAGGCAAGAAGGAAATTGATGTGAAATGGGTTTACAAGGCGAAGGTGAATCCTAAAGGAGAAGTAACTCGATACAAGGTGAGACTTGTAGCGAAAGGATTTCTTCAGAAGGAAGGAATCGACTTCAACGAAGTTTTTGCACCTGTTACTAGGATCAAAACAATCAGGTTGGTTATTGGTCTAGCAAATATGAACAATTGACACACATGTCAGATGGGCGTAAAGCTTGCATTTCTTGAATGGCACCTTAGACGAAGAGGTTTATGTTGAACAACCAGCTAGGTTTATGAAACAAGGTAAAGAAAGAAAGACGTACATGTTGCATAAAGCCCTGTATGGACTTAAGCAAGCTCCAAGAGCTTAGAATAAGAAAATCGACAGCTTTGTAAGGGAGAAGGAATTTGTGAAGTGTATGACTGAGCATGAAGTATGTGACTGAGCATGAAGTGTATTTAAGAAAAATAATTAGTGAATTGCTTATACTATGCCTCTATGTCGATGACTTGTTGATAACATGAAGTTACAAGAAGGAGATTGAAGACTTCAAACATAACCTGAGTGAGGAGTTTGAAATGTCAGACTTGGAAGACCTCTCATATTTCCTTGGCATCGAATTCTACAAGACTAGTAGAGGTTTGATGATGCACCAAAAAAGATATGCAGACGAAATACTCAAGAGATTTAAGATGCAAGATTGCGACCCAACTCCGACTCCAGCTGAGACCAGATTGCAACTGTCAAAACAGTCAGATGAAGATGATGTCGACCCAACCCAATACATAATACTTATTAGGTCACTTTGATACCTTTATCACACAAGGCCTGACTTAGCATACATTGTGGGTATGGTAAGTAGTTTCATGTAGAAGCCAAAGGTATCACACCTAGTAGTGGCAAAGAGGATACTGAGGTATCTGAAAGGAACTCTCGACATAGACATTTTATTTCCTGTAGCTGATGAAAGAAAACAATGCAAGTTAGTGGGATACACTGACTCAAGTTGGTGTAGCGATGCTGAAGATAGAAAATTTACAGCTGGATATATATTTATGCTAGGTGGTGCACCAATTTCTTGGAGTTCGAGAAAAGAGCCAGTAGTGGCATTGTCATCATGCGAAGTAGAATACTATTTATCGTGAAAATTGGTAAACAACTGCTGGTCTCTAAATATTGGTTAACTTACAGGATCAACCAGTGAATCCTAGGACATGTGCTAATGCTTTTTAAATTAAAGTTTGAGACAATGAACACTTCGAAAGTACTCATCATTGGAAAATAGTTTAATTCGATAATAAAAGAAAGCATGTTACGAGAAAATAATCGAAAATGCTTTAAAATGCGTTGAAAGTAACTTGTGCAATAAAGAAGATAAATTTATGGGCAAAAACATAAACTGAATTTGATTAAAATGTAAGAAAATGGGTGTCTCATCAAAGGTACATTTCTCAATAACTCTTTTCTCTACACACAAAATACTTTGAGTAATTTGAGTAACTTGTACAAACTTGATCACACACGAAATCCTAATACTAAAACCTCTTATTTATACTAAATCAAAATAACTGCCTCTAACAGTCTTTCTCCTAAATCAAGACAAGTGGCGCTCGACATGTCTTCACTTCCTTAACATGTTCCACGTGTCTTCTCTTGGAACTAGATAAGAATAAAGTTCGTTCCCTTATTCAAATCAAAACTTCAAATCAAATACACCATCAGTAGCGTCTTCGTCGAATTATTTCCCCGAACTTAGAAAATTTTCTTGAGTCCAAACAACCCTTCCTTCTTGCACAAGGATAACTTCGACTAGACTTCCATAATTACATTGTCTTTTCGAAGTTCATCATAACTTTACAGAAATTCTCTTTGCTTTTATTCCACTAATTCCACCTAGGCGTCAAAATTATGAGCTAAAAAATTGTCCCCCAAAAATGTCATTTTCGACATCAAATGTAGAAAAAGGCATTTTTTTGACAACATAATTCGACGTCACAAAACTGTTCATGTACCTTAGCACAACTATGAGGTCATGGTCATTATGATACTTTTTCTGAAGCGTTTCCTCAATCCCACACAAGAATCTTTTATAATCATCATGCTTCCTAGATCCTAGGAGATAGTGGGGGTAGGCGTTAACTACCACCGTCCTATCACGAGCTCTTGGAAGGACACGCGTCCCACTCACTTTTTAACCATTTATGTTGATTTGAGAACCACTTTCACTTCTGTCTCTATAAATAGGTCATTTTTATTCTTTTTTACTTTTTCGCTTTCCTGAACTCTCACAATCACTCTCCAACTTCTTCATCTCCTCCACTTAAGAAACCCAGTTTCTTAAACTTCCTTCAAACTTTCAGCAACAGAACGGCATCATCAACCAAAGCTACTAAAGAACCTTTCAAAAATGTGAAGGATCCCAAGAAGCTCTCCAGCCTTCCTCCTTTTAGCAAGATTACAGGTCCAACCATGGTGGGAAATCAACAATACGTTCCAGAACCGCTTTCTGAAGAACAACGAAGGATCTACAAATCCCAGGCACTTATCCTTGTTTCTGTTTCTGGTAAACCTTATGCTTTGCTAGGACCATTATCTGAACCCACTACTAACCCTGGTAAACTTAAGGAATTTTTCCCTACTTACCACAAGTAAAAACCCATAGCTCACGCTAAGAAACCTAGGGCTAGAAACGAAAAGCCAAAACCTGCCAACCAAAGCAATCATGCGACAGATGAAACTATTGACTTAAGATATATGAACAACGACTTTAGGGTATTTTGATCAAGTCCCTCATTTAGGATCCTTCTGACTATTTGAACTGGTTAGAAAATTTAGAAAAGACCAAGTCCTAAATCTGGAAAGATATGGGCATCTTTGACCTAATCCAATTTTCGAAAGTAGGACCCGAGTATTGTTCAACCATGGTACTCTCCTCCCTGTATTTATGGGACAACACACACCATACTTTCCATCTTCCTTGTGGAATGATGACACCAACCCTATTTGACATAGCTGCCATCACAGGGCTTAAACCGGGCTGATGATACCATAGTGTTGCGGTGAGAATCAGATATCAAGCTATTAGTTAACTTAAATCACAAATCATGAAGTTCACCAACGATCTTTGATTTATCCAAAGGAAAGGGTAAAGATCGAAGAAAATCCTAAGTGCGCTACGTAACAACAAAGGTAAAAGATCTAAGGTTTGGGGTTGGTTATACCTAGGGAAGGTGTTAACATCCTAAGTATCTGTAGTAATCTACAGGAACCTCTTGTTAGTATTTGTGTTATGCTAAAGTTTGCTTGCTAAGGGAACTGCGCTAAGGTAAAGGCCTAAGGTATATACACTAAGTATGTTCGCCAAGACATCACATCTCGTGCCTACGTATCCTGACTAGGATGAAATCAGAGCAACCATAGTTCTCCTAAATAGAGATGAGGAACTCTTGATAACGATCAAGGTTCCAAAGGGGAGTAACTATCCATAACCATGATACTTACGTAGAGTTAACCAACTCTCTAGATCTAAGTTGAAAACTAACTAAAGTTGACTTTAACCAAAGTCAAAGGGGAAAGTGAGTAGCCATAACAATGATACTCACATAGAATTTACCAACTCTACCTAAATCTAAGGCGCAAAGCCAATTGGTTCTAACCAGACCAAAAGGAGGGAGATAACTGTTAGTTGTTAGTGGTTAGAGGGCTCGACAAGATATCTCATCTTGTGCCTACGTATCCTAACTAGGAAAGGGGAATCAGAGCCATTGTAGTTCGACCGACTAGGGTTGAGGAACGCTTGACTATGGTCAAGGTTCCAAGGGGAAGTAAGTATTCATAATCGTGATACTTACTTAGAGTGCGACGACTCCAAACCTAAACTAGGTTAAACAAGTTAGAGACTTTAACCAGGTTTCGAGGATGAGATAGCAAATAGCAAGGATGAATCTTTAAGCATACAAGATAATAATCATGAATGAACGGTCATGAGCACAAAATAATGAAAAAGAGATAGTCAAAGCAAAAAAGTAGAAATCGAAAAATCTAAGTAAAGGAAAACTCACCAAGTTAATGGTTATATCAAAAGGAAATTAACTAAATCGAAATTAATTGTTTAAGTTCTAAACATAAATACTTAAATATTTAAAACTACTAAAAAATATTTTTGAGTTTTCATTATTTTAACAAGTAAACTAAACAAAAGAAAATGTTCCTATATTAAAATTACTAGATAAAAAGCAATATATTAATAATAGATTAATAATATTTAGAAACACTAATTAAGATAGAAAATAAATATTAAAACAATAATTAAAAAAAGTGAATAAAATGAGAGAAAATAAAAGAAAGTGAGGTGAATGGGCCAGGCAGTTGAATTAAGACAAGGGTACTAGGTAAAGAGGACTATGGGTCACGAAGCCCTCTCCAGTCAAGCCAATGTGAATAATAGCAATGGACTTTCGGGCTTTAAGCCTAATCCCAAGCGCAGCAAGACACACATAGTCAATCAAAAAACAAAAGTATAACAATCAGCACAACGTACACTCGTCTTTGAGAAATAGCTACAACAAGAACTTCCAAAGGCTAATGCTCAGACGAAGAACCAATTCTTCTCCATCATCGCGTGGGTTTATCTAAAAATTAAGAAGAGAAAACATGGCCTCAATCCCAGCCTTGAACGACGATCTCTCTCCTTAAATTGCTCAGTTCTCAGTCTCAGATTTGTTTAGCTTGGCTCAAATTTGTGGGTTTTTGTTTTCGATTTGAATATCTTTACTCCTCCTTTATCTCATATGGTTCTGATTGGGTTTTGTTTGGGTGTGAGTTGGTTGAGGATTTGATAAAGGGTTGAAATAAAACCTTGAGGGTCAAAGGTTGAAAGCGGCTTGTTGAAAAACGTATTAAGGTGAAGGAGGATTAAGGGTGTTGGAGAGGATCGGTTTGAATGTTGTTGTTGTTAGGTAGATGGAAATTTGAAGAGGTTTGTATGGTTTCTGATAAAGAGGAGTGAAGAGTTTCAAGAGGTTGAAGGGATTTTGAAAGTGAAGGTTTATTGAGGATGGCATAAGATGGTGAAAGAGGTATTCTCTGCGGTGTTGTTGTTTAACGGTAAGGATGTAGAAACCCGACATTGTGGCCATTTTCCAAGCGAACTCAGCCGTGAAGATTAAAAGGGGAAAGCTTCTTTTATTTTCAGTTTTGAAAATGAGGACGAGATTGATGACGGTAACTTCGGGAAAATTATGAAGGGCTGTGAAGGTAATAAGAAAAATAAGAATCTTAATTTCCCTCGTTCTCCTTTTTGAAAATAAATCATGAACTTTGGTCTTGAGATTTTTGTCTGGTTATGATATGTGTGGTGATATGTCACTTTCCTTCGCATATTTTAAGCGCATTTTTGGTCGATGTTGCAGCTATTATAAGCAGGCTTTGTATTGTTGTGCAGCTAGCTTTTGGTGCAGGATGGTAACAGGGTGGAGCATCAGAGTAGGTCGTACATTTGAGCAGACATAATGCTTCAAATTTTGGCTTTTGTGTGTTACAAGTTTTCTTGGTCGTTGCAAGGCCTCATAGCAGGTTGTAGCAGTACGGTGCAGCAGGAATTATGCAGTGTTTTGCTTGTTATGTGAACATTTTTTTTTGAATTTTCTTGTAGCTTAATAATAATAATAATAATAATAATAATAATAATAATAATAATAATAATAAATGATAAATAAGAAATAATAAAAATAATAATAATAAATAATAATAATGAAATAATAATAAATAACAATATAATAATAATAAATGAATAATAATAATAATAATAATAATAATAATAATAAATAATAATAATAAAATAATAATAAATAACAAAAATAAATAATAACTAATAATGAACAAAAATAGTAAATAATATAAATAACTAATAAAAAATAAAATAAAATAAATAACTAATAATAAATAAATTAAAATATAAACAAATAAATAAAGAAAATAACTAAAAAAGAGAAACTATATTAAAAATACAAACTAAATTAAAAACTAAATCAAATCTAAATAATACTTAAGATAATATAAAAAAAAAAAACAGATTCTAAAATGGAAAGATAAAAAAAAATTGACTAAAAAAAACGATTAATAATGAGATAAAATGTTTTGACTAGAAGAATGCAAAAATGGCTGACTCAAACTGATATGAAATGATCAAAGGATCTAAGAGTAAAACTTGGAGTATGACGCATAGGTTTTTCAACTTCTAGGGCTGCTTATTCCACACATATTTCACATTACCATGATAAGATAACTGACGAAGTTTCTGAGGTAGAGCATATAGATTTCTTGGCTCTATGGTTGTCCCGTTGTGTCTTCTACTCGAAGTCACTTCAGGTGGCCAAGAAATATCTGACTATGGCTAACCAACTCCACTATGGCCATGACTTATGTTTGAGTGAAATGATACTAGCAAATATTTATGAGTCCATGGGGGAAGGTGTTACCCAACTCAAATGCCTTGGAGACAAAGGAAACCTCCTCCTTTCTGGCCCCTTCTGGTTGTTGCAACTATGGTTGAATGCTTCCTTTGAAGCATGTCTCCCCATCAAGAACCCTATCAATGAAGATGCAGATGAAATAAAGAATAGGAGAGTCGAAGGGACGCAGTTAGCCATGCTAACTCCCAGTGGCGAAGGATGTCACCTCTAACAGACCTTCACCAACTATGTGATAATGTTTGCCAAGCGCTATGAATTTACGCCAAACATGGCTCCTTTTGCTGCAACAAGCCATGGTCCTGAATGGTTCACTAAATCATTTCCAGCTCTATCGAAAACCCAATAAGCAGAATCCCTTGCCATCTGGGAAGCTTTCTTAACTCCTAGGGTGTTAACCCTCAGGCTTAATTAGTTGAAAACTCAGGTTACCCTTATTGTTTATCAACTAAACCTTGTCGCTCGACACTTTGGCTTGACCCAAATCCTACCACGATCCAAACATGAGAAAAAAAATACCCTTCTCCTCTACAACGAAATTCACACCGAAGATATAACCATCAAGCAAATAGCTCATTATGTTGGCTAAATACAACTCATTCTTGTTGCCTTTGAACCAAATTTCCTCTGTACTCCATAGTTCGACTAGTGGTGGAAAGAGTACTATGCTGAAGAATTCTTCAATGTTGCTGCCTTTACTCAACACCTTAACAAGGCTTTCCTCTCTGTGCAGTAGAAAATCAAGAAAGGTACTTCGAATTATATTAAGGAAATCCAAGCATTCCAAAAGTACTTCGAAATTGCCTGTAGGCCTGATGGTCTTAGTCGAACCGTCCATGAAACAATCATTACTTTAAAAGATACATTTTTAAAGAAAATGGAGAACTTAAAGCTCCCTTTGTTCATTCCTCCTGAGAAACAATATGAAACAACTTTTAACATGTATCCTCCTAAATTCCCTCGATTGCCAAGTGATGACTTTGGTGTTTCCATTTCTAGACTGGTTTGTCTGTTGGGATTTTGTCAAAATTCTTCGCCAGGAATCACAATAATATGCTCATCGGGTGGTTGCAACTAAGTATACATTAGACAATTTCAAATGACACCTTCATATTGGCATTGGAGATGTTCGCATCGAGTCTGAAATATATGAAGGTGTGGAATGGAAGGTGCTTCAATCTAACCTTTTTCGATTTATTTATTTTTCTTTATTTGTAATAATTGTTTTGATTTTCTTTCAGCCGTGAAGGTTCCACCCAAAAAAACCCATAGCCAAAAAGCCAGTTGAAGTAAAAGAAGAAGGTGGTAGAAAACCAACAACAACAAGGGTAATCTTATTCTACTCATCATTCCTTTGTCGTACATTATTAATGTTTCTAATACTTTGAACCATCTTCTCAGGTGAATCGAAAACCACCACCAACTCCACAGAAACAGAAACTCAAAGAACCTGAAGTCCATGTAATTGAATCTAATGATGGTGATTTGTCTCCCACCATAGAACAACCTCTCAAAAGAAGAAAAGGAAACTAAAAATTCCTGAGGCGTTAGCCCAAACTCAGACGATGGTTAGTAAAGTTTTATGAAGAAACCCGTTGCTCTCAAAATACTGGAACCCAATCCTGAAGATTTATCGAGGAGAACTGAAGAATAAATCAAAAGTGATAACTCCATCCCCTGAGCTGAGGGTTCCAAGGTACAACAAATATATCAACTTAGTATTTTATTCAGTTACCTTTCTTTATGATTTACTAACTTTCGATGCTACCTTCAGGATGTTGCAGGGGCTCTTAAGCAACCAACAATTAAAGCAACTAACCCACAAGTCCTTCTCAACAGCGATAGTGATCCCACTTCTACAAAAGACTCATAAAAGAGCTTGATGAGTGAGATAAACCAACCATTCGAGGAACAACACGATATTTCACCACCCAAGACTAACACTTAGCATTCTCACACTAGTGGCTCCGGACCTGAGGATAAACAAGAAAAAGAAACCTAGGCTGAGGTAACCAAGGATGATGTGGAAATGGAGCATGCTGAAGGCAATGTCTAAGGTGAATTTGAGGATGGTTCCCCCAAGGTCGAGGATCTAGGCTCTGCTGGCCAAGACCAAGATGATAAAATGGAAGAAGAGGAGGATCACTCTTTGTTCCAACACCGCTCTGCCTTTCCCCTTAGTGAATTTGAAGATGAGGACGAAAATGATGACGATAATATAGGAACAGGTGAGACAAAGAAAAAACAGGCACATGATCAATCTAGGATCATCCCAACTACTGATGTTGTGCATGAATGATCAGTGATTTTTATACGTTATTTTACCATGAGTTTTAGTTAATTATCTTATGTGTTTAGTTGCATTTTATTTCCTTTTATCGCATTTTATGCGTTGGTTTGGTATTTCCATTGTTTTTAGGTCCATGTAAGCAATCAAGAAGAATCAGAGCAAAAACCGGGAAAACAGTAGGAAATCAGAAGTGTTTCTGAAGGGGAACAATGACCTAACACGGCCATCCGTGTCACCTGACACGGCTAGTGCCAGGAGGGTACCAAGAGAGTGAAAGTTGAGGGTTGGACAGCGGCCTGACACGGGCACCCATGTCACCTGACCCGGCCAATGTCAGGGGGTTTGGAGCAGACAACTTTTTGCAGCAGATATCCAGAGGGCCAACACGGCCGCCCGTGTCAGCTGACACTACCCGTGTTGGCTGATGCGCTTCATCTTCCAATTTTCTTATTTTTTGAGCCTTTGTGATCCCTAAGGGTATTTTGAGTATTTTCCTATTACTGTGTTGGATCTGGGAGTATTTAAGACATATTTTAAGAAGGAAAAAAGGACTTTTTGGCCAGAGAAGAATTACACGATCAAGATTGGAGAGATCAAGGTGATTGGGGAACCTAAAGGTTTTCATGAGCGAAAGCAATTGAAGATCAAAGAACCCTATTATCTTATAATGTCTAGTTTTTACATTGTATTTTCTTCGAATATTATGAGTAGCTAAACGCCCCAATGCTAGGGGGTGTCCCTGATTTGAATCTTTAATGACTCTAATATTAGTATTGCAATGGCATTTCCTTTGTTTTAATAACTAATTTGATCTCTAGTTGTTCTTAATGCTTTCCCTGTCGGACCAACATGGTTTGATTTACGATTAACAATTAGGATGGATCACCATTGTTAAGGCTTTGCTTTTGACATTCTGTAGTAGATATCACCTAGGACTAGGGATACCCTATAGGAACCAGAATAATTCTTGATAATTGATTGCTTAATCTCACTTGTAATTCTCTATGGATATAGGAATTAGGGTAGACGATTAAAGGTTTTCTCACTAAGAACTTAGGAGTAAATATTCTAAAGAATCGATAATTAGTTAGTTACAATAAGTTGTTGCAGTGTTAATTCATGGTTGTTACTGAGTCAGATCATACACTTCCCCTAGCTTGTTACTCATATCTGTTTAAACCACTTAGCCAATTTCTCTCTTTTATTTGCAATTCAACAAAACAATTTCAAAACCCCAAGTGTTTTTGTTCAACTGAATTATTTTAGAGCTTGTATTTCCTATGCAGTCCTCGAGATCGATATTAAGGGAAATCCTCATTATTACTCCATTGGCAAAATAGTACACTTGCTATTTTTCCGATCAATTTTTTGGCGCCGTTGCCGGGGACTGCCGAAATAAAAGTTAATTATAATTTAATTAAAATTTTTTCGCTCTATGACCAAAACTTTATTTTCAGTTTTATTTATTTTATTTTATCATTATTTTATTATTTACATTATGTATTACTAATCTGCGTCTAACATTTTTACGCGAGGAGAATCCTCAGCTAATTTTTCTTTTGACACGGAACCTGAAAGAACTCTACACGCAAGTGTCGCACCCCAAAATTTGACCAACCATTTCTCGTTATTTGGCTTATGTTTCGACTCATTTTGCATTTTGCATCCGTCTATCGCATTCATTGCATTTTTCGGCCAGATTGATTTTATCGGGATTATAGCCCTCTTCTGGCGTTTCTGGCAGTTCAGGCCAGTTCGAATACGGAGATTTATTTTGGGAGCTGTGCTCTTCCTGGTGTTTGCAGGTTTTGTTGTTGTTTTTGAGGATATTTCGATGTCCGTATTTTTACCGGTTATCTCGTTGCGTTCTCGCTCGCCGATTTAATTGATGTTTTTGTTCCTTATGGAATTATTGACTTTTCCCTGAGATTTATTTTGTTAATTGGTTAGCTTAGAAATTATTTCAGATTTTAAATGTTTTTCCTTTAGAAAATAGATATTAAATAGGTTTTTTAAATAGTTTTTAGAAGTTCATTGTTTTTTTCTAGAATATTAAATAAATAGAATAATTTCTAGATATTAATTGATTTCTTTATCTATAATGTTTTTTTAGATATGTATTAATAGTCTTTTTCTATTTTTAATAGATTTGATTCCTTTTTTTAGATATTAATTGATTTCTTTTTAGATTTTTAACTCTTTTTAGATGTTAATATAGATATTAATTGGTTTGCTTAGAAAATTAATAGATGTAATTCTTTTTAGATATTAATTGGTTTGCTTAGAAAATTAATAGGTTTAATTTACTTTTAGATTTAATTTGGTTTTAGAATTTAATAGATTTAATTTCTTTTTAGGATTAATTAGATGTTAATTAGGTTTTTAATCAATTTTAATTAGGTTAATTAGGAGTTAATATAGTCCAGATTTTAATCATTTTCTGTCTTATTGATTAGCCTTAATTTTCATTAGTCATCTTAATTAGCATTTAATTGAATCAGTTTTTTAATTAGATTTTAATCAGGTTAATTGAAGTCATTAATCAATCTCGTGGGCCAGATGTCCAATTCTGGAGGCCCATTGATCCAATGTCACTGCCACTTGTCACTATATAAGGCCAACCACGTTTTCTCTCTCCAGGGTGACACCTCATTCCCTTTCCGCCACCTCACCACACGTGGCCACATCATTTCATCTCTCTCTGCATGCGCCACATGCATCCCTCTCTCTGCCACACAGACGCCACCTCATCCTCCCTCTCTGGCCATGCAAACAGCCGGAGTTCTCGCAGGTAAAATCAAATCCGGCCAATCACACCGTAACTGTCGCCGGTAACTGTTTCTTCTCGTCGGGAACTGCAAACAACTCGCCGGAACTCGAACGTTCGTCGGAAAACTCATCCCATCATTAAAACCTTCATCAGAAAATCATCAACAATATTCATCAATCTTCGAGGATTCTCCAAAAACTCGCACCAGATCTTCATCAATCCTTCCAGATCTTCATCTTATCCGCCATGGATGTTCATCTTCTTCTAGAATCCGTCCAAGAAGATTCAATCACCTCCGTCCAGATTTCCAGAACCTTCATCATCTTCATCATTCCCCAGCAACCTTCAACGAAACTCCTTCATACACGTTCATACTCACCTTCTAGAAATCATCGTGTTCATCACGATTTGCATCCAACTGTTCAACGAACATGCAAACCTTCAATCATCTTGACGTTCATCAAGAACTCTAGATCTACATCCTTTAAACCTCTTCATCTGTTGTTCTTCATGTTCATAGATCCAACAAAACTCCTTCAAGAAACTACCCAGATCTTCATGAATCCTCTAATCTCAACACCACTCAAATTCCCTATTCCGTTACCTCTCACCAATACGCCTTCACTCAAGAAAGAACGCCATGGATATGCAGAAAACTTCTTCGTTCCCTAAACGGAATTCTTCACCATCTCCAGATTTGAGTTAACTCCTTCAGGTTAGGGTTTTTGACGAATTGGTGTTTGTTTAGTTGGAAGGAGGAAGTTAAGGAGGGGACGAGCGAGGCTTGAGGACGAGACGGTGAGGGAAGAGGTGGAGATGATGAGAGGTTTGAAGAGGTGAGAGATTGAGATGGAGAAGGTTGAGGTAACGACGGCAAATCTGAGAGAAGAGAGGAGCTTGGGTTTTCTGGCCAAACGAAGAAGGAGGAAGGTGAAAGGCTGTTGGCTGATGGGCCTTGTGGCCCAATTTGCATTTTTGGACTTACACTCCCCGTTGCTACTTGCACCCCCGTCCCTTGTTTTTTTTCTTCTTTTTTGGCAAATGGCTTCTCTGATGGGCTGGGCCCAACAATGTTTTTGCTGACCTTACACTCAGTTTCCATACGCACCCCCAGTTTCTTTTTTGTTTTGTGTTACTGGCTATTGTATTGTGCGCTTGGGCTCAAGTGTATTTTTTTTTCAGACTTACACCCCTGTTCTGGCTTATGTACCCCCTCCCCTCCCCTCCCCTTTATTTTTGTTTTTGCTTGTATTGGATATGTGTTTGTAATAGATATTAGTTTTATTTTCTATTTTTTCTTTTTTGGAGTTATAGTTTAGGATATTATTACATATTTTTTAGTATAGATTTTATATTCTAGAATTTAAAATTCTTTCCTATTTTCTTTCTAGGAAATTATAGAATATTATAGAGTTTATATAGAATTTCCATTTTATTTTCTATTATGCAATTTACTTAGATTTTCCTTAGAGTTTTCTATTAGGGATTTATTGCATATTTTAGGAGTAGAATTTTTTTTCCATTTTGTTATTGAATTTCTCTCCTCATTTCTTTTCTGCTATCCGATTTTAATTTGATTTTATTCCGGGCTGGCCGTGTGACGTGATTCAATTGGAGAATGATTTTCGATATCATTTCTCTATCTCGTCTTTGACACGGATATCAATACGCTACCTCTTAGAGTTTGATTTATCGTATAAGTCAAATCATGACGGTTTAGCGTTACATTAGTTCTGATTCGAACGTCATCATCAAGGATCCGGAGAGGAGAAGATTGGAATGGAGCTTGCGCACATGTCGAGGGCCAACAGAGCCGCTTCGTTCGATATCATCTTTCTTATTCGAGTTTTCAGGCAACCGTCGAGTGTTGTGAGCTGTGGCGTTAGATAAGTAGGAAATGGTGGTTGAGGGGTTTCCTCTCAATTGTCTAGAGTGTTTAGTGTGGCACCCTTTGGGTGACATACGACGCATTCGCTCCTACGTCCTAGGTTCTCACGTGTGTGTCCCGAGTTCCTTCCCGTTTAGGTGTGTTAGGCCTGCTTCCTCTTTGTTCTCGCCCCCGCGCGATCGTATCCCTTTTCTCTCGCATTCAGGCGATTGAGACCCCTTCTCTTGCCCCTGTGCAATTGAGACTTGTTTTCCGTAGTGTGTCGAAATACGTTTGCTCTGATCTCTCGTACCAGACGAGAGTACGTAGGCATACGATTGTGATGATCCTAGCAAGCTCCCTTTTCCCCTTTTTCTGTAGTTAGCTGAACTACAGTTGCTCTGATTTCTCGTACCAGACGAGAATATGTAGGCATAGGATGCGATATCCTAGCGAGCACACTAACAACTAACTTCTTTGTTCTTGCGCTACCGTGCGATCGAGACTTTCCTGCTGACGACTGATGTTCCCTTTCTCTTGCCCGAGCGCAATTGAGGCTATACCGTAGTTCTAAGTCCCGTAGGTCCCCGTACCTCTAAACCCGACATACTACGTCCGTTCTACCGCAAACAGGTAACGCCTAAGTCTCCGACGAGCGAGCAACACACACCTAACTGCTAGAATGCGTACACTAGTATCGTCAATCTCTTCTCTCACCCCCGCGTGGTCGAGAACATCCCGGTTACCCGTAGTTAGCCCGAACTACGTTTGCTCTGATCTTTCACGCCGTGTGAAAGTACGTAGGCACGAGATACGATATTTCGGCAAGCAACCTTCCCCCGTAACCCGTAGTTAGACGAACTACGTTGACTCTGATTTCTCGTTCCAGACGGGAATACGTAGATATAGAACTGCTGTGTTCTGCCGAGTCATTTTCTTTTCTTTTCAGACCAGACTTTTAGCGTAGATAGTTTAACCAACCCGTCAGATAAACACAACAAGCATGGATCCCATCGAGTACGATGGACGTGAGGGGTGTTAATACCTTCCCCTTGCGTAACCAACTCCCGGACCCAGACATGGTTGCGATGACCTTGTCTTATACCTTTTCGTCAGGTTTTTCCGATCGTTTCCTTTCCTGTTCTGAGGGATAAATAACGAAAGGTGGCGACTCTTCTGTTTTGTCGGCACCTTATTTTCGCGGTAGCGGCAACTGGCGACTTTGTTGGGGATTGCGATTGTTCTCTAAGCGAGTCTCGTCTTGGATTTTCTTCCTAGCTGCCTGGGTCATCCCCAGCAGCTGGCGACTCTGCTGGGGATCCAACGTCTTCTATGCGAATCAATCCGGGGATCCAACGTCCCTTATGAGAGTCAATCCTAGCGCGTGTTTGCTTGTCTGTGGGTGTTTATTTTTGTGCGTTGTATGTTGTATATTACTGCTGTATTTACATTTTCCGCACTATATTATTATCTGTTGCTATTGTGCTGTTGGGGGAGGGGAGCTCTGATGAGTGGTAAGCCAAACCCAAGCTTGAGTGTACCTAGCATTAGTTGTGGAAAGTAGTGGGCGTGTGCATGCTTTGCATGTACTAGTGTCTCACAAAATCCACGCTCAGACGAGGTTCTCCCGGTTGACTTCTTTTCCAGCCCTTTAGGCTTGAGGGGTTGTTGGTTTGGAGGATTGTTGACTCTGGGGGCCGATCATTTGAGATTCAGCTAAGTGAGTCCGCTTCAAGAGATGATGATTCCACACCTTATGGGCATCGTATCATCGTTTCTTGAAAGTCTGTGACGCTGATGACCGCATAGGATGCCGAACCTATGTCAGTTTAGGTCCATACCTGTGAGTGTGAGGGTTTTGCAAGAAACTTGACTTCCAGCCTACCCGGTATTTTGGTTTTCTCTCGTCAGAGCGAATTTATCCCATCATCAGCGCATCAGTATTCAGAGCTTTGTGGGGGATGTGATCCCGTGTTTGTTTGCGTCTTGCATTGCATTTCATGTGCATCTCATGCTTGCATGTCCATCCTCGGTCGGAACAGAAAGCTTACCCGTCTTTTGTCCAACTCGCAGTTGATTTCCCGGCATTCGCATTGGACTTGAGTTAGTTTCTGGACAGATCATGAACTCAGCAGAGCAGAACCAGGTGGTTACGAGGGCCGAGTTTGAATTGTTGAGGAATCAGTTGAGTCAATTCATGGAAGCCATAACCGCTATGACTAGAGGTGAGGCCAATGATCAGAGGACTCCGGTGAACAATGTTGCTCAAGCCCAGCCTATGCAAATTCTTGTCAGAGACAAAGATGCATCTTCTCTCCATTACACAGATTATCAGAATTTCACTTTCCCTGTGCCAGATCCTCAGAGGATTGTTCCAAAGGTTAATGCTGAGAACCCGCAGACTGTTAAGTATATGAGAAGATTCCAGCTGTTGGAGGAAAAGGTTGCCGCCCTGAGGAGTCAGAATACTCTTAACCTGAATGCTTCAAGCATGTGTTTGGTGCCAGGCCTTATGATGCCTCCGAAATTCAAAATGCCCAATTTTGAGAAATACAAAGGAGATAGTTGTCCGAAGCTACATTTGGTTATGTTCTGCAAAAGAATGACGCCACATGTTACCAATGACAAGCTTATGATTCACTGTTTCCAAGATAGTTTGATCGGAGCATCTTTGGATTGGTACATGCAGTTGGAGAGTGATAGCATCAAATCATGGTCGGATTTAGCCAATGCCTTCGTGAAACAGTACAACTACAACCTGGATATGGCTCCTAGTCGCGTGCATTTGCAAGAATTATCTCACGCAAAGAATGAATCCTTTAAGTGGTATGTGCAGAGATGGAGAGAATTGGCTGCTCGTGTTCAACCACCGCTGCTGGAGAGAGAAATGGTTGACCTCTTCTTGGGTACTCTGAAGGGCCGTTATTATGACATAATGTTCAGTTGTACAAGCTTTGCAGGCTTGATAAGAATAGGAGAGTGTGTTGATAGCGGAATCAAGAGCGGAAAGACGCAAGATACTCCTTATATCCCAGTTGATAAGAATGAATCAGTTGTCAGTTCCCAAGAAGAATGGGAGAAAGGAAGTGATGTTACCTCGGAATCTCCCGTACCTCAGATTCAGTGTTCAAACACTTCGAGTGTTCAGAGCCAGCAACCTGTTGGGTCTGTATGTCAGATATCTGTTCCCCGCCAGAGTCAACAATTGTATCATCGTCAACTGCGTCAGCACCCCAAGCGAAGACCAAGGAAACTTGAAAGGCAGTTTACTTAGCTACCGGTGTCGTATAGTCAGTTGTTGCCATATTTGGTCAAAGGTGGGCTGATAGTGCTGAAAGAGACTAATCCAATGATCCCGACTTACCCCCCAGGTTTTGATACCAACGCCCACTGTGAGTACCATGTTGGGGCGCAGGGGAATTCAACAGATGACTGTAAGGTTCTTCGAAGCCAAGTTCAGACTTTGCTGGACTCTAACATGATATCTATCACACCTCAGGGTGTTCAGATTAACGATCTTCCTTCATCCAGCTAAGTGGGTGTATCAGTTCAGGTTATGGGAGAGTTCACTGAGAGCAGATGTTCAAAGGAGTATCAGGATGGCTTCGACGAGCAGTTCTGAAGATGGATGGCTCAACAGCAAATCAAGTTCGAAAATCCCGGTTCCCAGAAGCTGGAAATCCTTGTTTTATCATGTCATTTCTTTGCATTTGTAGTTTCTTTTCTGTTAAAGTGCAAATTGCATTCGTAAAACTTGTATTGTTTTCAATTGATATTGATAATGAGGTGAATATGCATGTTTTGATTTAATCCATTCGTGTTCACTAATTGTTCTTACAGATATCCAACGCTTGGTTAAGCGGAATCCAGGGAGGATGACGAAGTTAAAAGACGCGCAAGCTTCCGATTGTATGCTTTTGAAAATAAAACCTGCTGATGATGTACAGGCGTTGTTTCAAATTCCTAAACACCGGAGTTATAAGGAAGATAATCCCTTGTCAACCCCTTTGAGCCTAGTAGTAGGAGTTTCTTTCGGAAAACGAAAAAAACCCTCAATCTTAACCCGGGGCAGGGTAGGTGTTAGCTGATTTTGACCGAGCGTCCAAATTGCAGGAAGGAGTGTTCGTTCGAGGATCAATCACACCTCTAGAGGTCGTGCCTAAAAAACTAAAGTGGTTAAGCGTCAGGAGTGAAACAGTCACGTTATTCCCCAAAGAGTTAGACAACCAGTGTCACACGACTTGTTCAAAAAAAAAGCAAAAAGAATCAAAAGCCCGCTAAGTCAAAACATGAAAACAAATGACTTAGGCAAAAATGAGGGCATCCCGCTGGACTTAATAATCAAAAGAAGCTCAAAAGAGTCAATCCAGGCAAAAATTAGGGAAAGCGAAAAACTTAAAAAAAATGAAAAGGATTACAAAAGAAAAATCCTCAAACGAAATACAAGTCGTGTGACCCCAAGTGGCAAATACGAAAAGTGAGTGGCTGTCACTCCAAAAACTCATGGTTTCTCAAACTATCACTCCTATCTTTCAACCTCTGAGAAGTGAGCGCTAAGGTCGAATTAGCTAAACGTAGGATTGGAGAACATCAAGGTGAACAGGTGGGTTAAAATAAATTTTGAGCCTTTATCCTTTCCTTCAAAACCATGAACCTGACCACGTTACAACCAGAAAAAGTCCTAATTGAAGCAAGTTTGTTTCGAAGGCATACATCGGTAAAGATCGCGTCAAAACTGACTCCTAAAAGGGTTCTTGTTACCATGTTGGTACTGATGTTGATATTCTGATAAATGATTTGTTCATTATATGCCATAAACTGTTTTTTCCTTTTCCAGTGAACAGATTGGATGTCAAAGTTGTCATATGCATTGCATTAATATATCTTTTATGCAGAATAACTTGTTTTACTTGCAAGTAAGCGCTTGACAGCAGGAAAGTTTCCCACAGTGGAAAGTCTGATCAGGATAGAATGCAGAGTGCCTGAATACTCTGTGAACCGGGGCAAGCTATACCAAATAATCCCTAGTGATGCCCGCCATCCAAAGTTAGTTATTCTGGGGCAACCAGGTCGAGATTTGGTGAATCTCTCGAAGCAAAAAATTTCCCCGCAGATCAGTCAATCAGGGGAAAAGTCATTGCAGACAGGGGCAGACCACTCTAAGAAAAGCGCAGAAGTTGTTTCTTGCCCGAGGGGCATTTGATCCGAAGCATCTCTCCGAGGTTCACAGTGCTGGGGCAGTTCATGTCAGACCATCAGGGTACAAATTTTCAGATTTCCATCCGAGGAATATCCCCACAAAGATCCTACAGACTTGGGCATATCAGCAGCGAAGGAATTGTTCCTCTCCGTGTCATCAGAGCTACTCAGAGCTACTCAAGCGGGTTCAGCCAATCTTCAAGTGTGAGACGAATTTCAGGAAGTCATGCCATTATCCCTTGACCCTTCAATCAGAAATCGTGGATTCAGACAGGATGTTTTCCAGCGTCATTCGTACCTGACCCATCGCGGATAGTCTAAAAGCCCAATCCTATTGGAAATCGTCAGGAAGCCCAATCCTTATTGGCGCGCCATTCCTAAAGCCCAATCCATATTGGCAATCACCGTGAGGCCCAATCCGTGTTGGCGCATCAGTCTCGCAATCCAATCTTCATTAATACGCAGGAAGACTCCGTCTGTTTTCCCCAGGGAAGTCCAATCAAACTTAGCACATTTGGTCGGTTCACCTTTCAAGCATTTATTTTGCTGGAATAATTCTGTGGTATTCGGTTATCTCCAACGGAGTTGGCTTTGTCTTCAGCATTTATTTTGCCGAAGCGGTTCCGTATCCAGCTCTTCTCTAGCAGCCCGAGCCTGCATTTGCATCTTTGTATATATCATCATATTTACATCATATTTGCATTTCATCGCCAAGTGCATAACATTCCATCTTATATGGAGCATTACGCCACACAAAAATTCAAACATACGCATATGCATGCGAAGCATAAGCCAGTTTTTCTATCAGCCTTCAGTGGCAACGTGAATCACTCTGCAATCAGTTTAGGGGCATTTATCCAGCAGCTTTGTTCAGACAACTCTTTGGTTTATTTGATTTTCAGATCATACGACAGTTATGCTTTTTCCATCAATCATCTGATGACGACAGACTTTTCTTTCCGTCAATTCCTATTGACGACGTGTACCTCCGAGCATGTTTTCTTCCCGTCAGTTCCAATTGACGATGTGTTTTTCCCTGCAGGAGATTGAAATTCTTGTTCAGGATGGTTTTCGGATATTCAAATTTTTGGCATGAGATATGTGATGATGACTTTCGTCCTATCATGTGCTCCCTCATCAGAGTCGCTTGGTTAAGTTTCTCTTCTTCCCCAACGAAGTTTTCCTCAGATTGTTGTGGCGTCAGCGTTTTAAAAGGAAAGATTTCATGGATTAGACCTTTGAGGCCGTTACTTGTTGTCAAAGTAAGTGTCTGGCAGTTGACGTCAGAACTTCCCCAGCGGAGTTATCCTCAGATTGTTGTTGCGTCAGCGTTTTAAAAGGAAAGATTTCATGGATTAGACCTTTGAAGCCGTTACTTGTTGTCAAAGTAAGTGTCTGGCAGTTGATGTCAGAATTTCCCCAACGGAGTTTTCCTCAGATTAATGTTACGTCAGCGTTAAAAGATCTCATGGATTAAACCTTTGGAGTTGTTACCCGTGTTGACGGAGTTTTTACCCGTGTTGACGGAGATTTTACCCGTGTTGACAGAGACTTTTACCCGTGTTGGCGGAGATTTTTATCCGTGTTGACGGAGATTTTTACCCGTGTTGACGGAGATTTTTACCCGTGTTGACGGAGATTTTTTACCCATGTTGACGGAGATTTTTACCCGTGTTGACAGAGATTTTTACCCGTGTTGACGGAGATTTGTTACCCGTGTTGATGGAGATGTTACCCGTGTTGACGGAGTTGGTCCCGTGGAGTTGTTCGTTCAAGTCTTCGGATGCCAGATTAGCACTTTTGTTTAGTGCTTCGCCTGTTTCTTCGGAAATGGAAGGTCCAGGATAGTACATGGATGACGCGCTTTACATAGTGCATGCTCGTTTCTTCGGAAATGGAAGGTCAAGGATAGTATATTGATGTACCGTACTTTTATTTAGTGCGATGCTCGTTTCTTCGGAAATGGAAGATCCAGGATAGTATATGGATGACGCGCTTTACGTAGTGTATGCTCGTTTCTTTGGAAATGGAAGATCAAGGATAGTATATTGACAATCCACACTTTTATTTAGTGCGATGCTCGTTTCTTCGAAAATGGAAGATCCAGGATAGTATATATGGATGACGCACTTTACGTAGTGCATGCTCGTTTCTTTGGAAATGGAAGGTTAAGGATGATATTTTGATATGGTCCTGTGGCTCGGCGCCCGCTTATTGTAGCGTATATTCGAAGAGTGATTTGATATGTTGATTCAATGCCTGTGGCGTCACACAGGTGGTTGATGGTAAAATCAGGTTTCTTTATCAGATGATTGATCAGTTTGTTGCCGTGACAACTGGATTCATTTTTCTGGATATCTGTTCCCCAAGCAGTTTTTGCAGTTTATTTCTGCAGGTTAGCAAATTTTCGGGTTCTTTGGTATTCAACCGTCTTCTACCTTTGAATGTTGGAAAGTCGTTCGCTTTTCAACCCTTCAGGTCCAAGCCGTTTGAATAGGGGAAGCTGTTGCACCCCAAAATTTGACCAATCATTTCTCGTTATTTGGCTTATGTTTCGAATCATTTTGCATTTTGCATTTGCCTATCGCATTCATTGCATTTTTCGGTCAGATTGATTTTATCGGGATTACAGCCCTCTTCTGGCGTTTCTGGCAGTTCAGGCCAGTTCGAATATGGAGATTCATTTTGGGAGTTGTGCTCTTCCCGGTGTTTGCAATTTTTGCTGTTATTTTTGATGATATTTCGGTGTCCGTATTTTTATCGGTTATCTCGTTGCGTTCTCGCTCGCCGATTTAATTGATGCTTTTGTTCCTTATGGAATTATTGGCTTTTCCATGAGGTTTATTTTGTTAATTGGTTAGCTTAGAAATTATTTCAGATTTTAAATGTTTTTCCTTTAGAAAATAGATATTAAATAGATTTTTTAAATAGTTTTTAGAAGTTAATTATTTTTTCTAGAATATTAAATAAATAGAATAATTTCTAGATATTAATTGATTTCTTTATCTTGAATGTTTTTTTAGATAGGTATTAATAGTCTTTTTTTATTTTTAATAGATTTGATTCCTTTTTTTTAGATATTAATTGATTTCTTTTTAGATTTTTAACTCTTTTTAGATGTTAATATAGATATTAATTGGTTTGCTTAGAAAATTAATAGATGTAATTCTTTTTAGATATTAATTGGTTTGCTTAGAAAATTAATAGGTTTAATTTCCTTTTAGATTTAATTTGGTTTTAGAATTTAATAGATTTAATTTCTTTTTAGGATTAATTAGATGTTAATTAGGTTTTTAATCAATTTTAATTAGGTTAATTAGGAGTTCATATAGTCCAGATTTTAATCCTTTTCAGTCTTATTGATTAGCCTTAATTTTCATTAGTCATCTTAATTAGCATTTAATTGAATCAGTTTTTTAATTAGATTTTAATCAGGTTAATTAAATTCATTAATCAATCTCGTGGGCCAGATGTCCAATTCTGGAGGCCCATTGATCCAATGTCACTGTCACTTGTCACTATATAAGGCCAGCCACGTTTTCTCTCTCCAGGGTGACACCTCATTCCCTTTCCACCACCTCACCCACACGTGGCCACATCACTTGATCTCTCTCTGCATGCGCCACACGCATCCCTCTCTCTCTCTCTCTGCCACATAGACGCCACCTCATCCTCCCTCTCCGGCCATGCAAACAGCCGAAGTTCTCGCCGGTAAAGTTAAATCTGGCCAATCACACCGTAACTGTCGCCGGTAACTGTTTCTTCTCGCTGGGAACTGCAAACAACTCGTTGGAACTCCAACGTTCGCCGAAAAACTCATCCCATCATCAAAACCTTCATCATAAAAGCATCAACAATATTCATCAATCTTCGAGGATTCTCCAGAAACTCGCACCAGATCTTCATCAATCCTTCCAGATCTTCATCTTCTCCGCCATGGATGTTCATCTTCTTCCAGAATTCGTCCAAGAAGATTCAATCACCTCCGTCCAGATTTCCAGAACCTTCATCATCTTCATCATTCCCCAACAACTTTCAACGAAACTCCTTCATACGCGTTCGTACTCACCTTCTAGAAATCATCGTGTTCATCACGATTTGCATCCAACTGTTCAACGAACATGCAAACCTTCAATCATCTTGACGTTCATCAAGAACTCCAGATCTACATCCTTCAAACCTCTTCATCTGTTGTTCTTCATGTTCATAGATCCAACAAAACTCCTTCAAGAAACTCCCCAGATCTTCATGAATCCTCTAATCTCAACACCACTCAAAACCCCTATTCCGTTACCTCTCACCAATACGCCTTCACTCAAGAACGAACGCCATGGATCTGCAGAAAACTTCTTCGTTCCCTAAATTGCATCAACGAACTTCTTCACCAACTCCAGATTTGAGTTAACTCCTTCAGGTTAGGGTTTTTGACGGATTGGTGTTTGTTTAGTTGGAAGGAGGAAGTTAAGGAGGAGACGAGCGAGGCTTGAGGACGAGACGATGAGGGAAGAGGTGGAGATGATGAGAGGTTTGACGAGGTGAGAGATTGAGACGAAGAAGGTTGAGGTAACGGCGGCGAATCTGAGAGAAGAGAGGAGCTAGGGTTTTCCGACCAAATGAAGAAGGAGGAAGGTGAAAGGCTGTTGGCTGATGGGCCTTGTGGCCCAATTTGCATTTTTGGACTTACACTCCCCGTTGCTACTCGCACCCCCGTCCCTTGTTTGTTTTTCTTTTTTTTTGGCGAATGGCTTCTCTGATGGTCTGGGCCCAACAATGTTTTTGCTGACCTTACACTCAGTTTCCATACGCACCCCTAGTTTCGTGTTTGTTTTGTGTTACTGGCTATTGTATTGTGGGCTTGGGCTCAAGTGTATTTTTTTCAGGCTTACACCCATGTTCTGGCTGATGTACCCCCTCCCCTTTATTTTTGTTTTTGCTTGTTTTGGATATGTGTTTGTAATAGATATTAGTTTTATTTTCTATTTTTTCGTTTTTGGAGTTATAGTTTAGGATATTATTACATATTTTTTAGTATAGATTTTATATTCTAGAATTTATAATTCTTTCCTATTTTCTTTCTAGGAAATTATAGAATATTATAGAGTTTATATAGGATTTCCATTTTATTTTCTATTATGCAATTTACTTAGATTTTCCTTAGAGTTTTCTATTAGGGACTTATTGCATATTTTAGGAGTAGAATTTTATTTTCATTTTGTTATTAAATTTCTCTCCTTATTTCATTTCTACTATCTGATTTTACTTTGATTTTATTCCGGGCTGGCCGTGTGACGTGATTCAATTGGAGAATGATTTTCGATATCATTTCTCTATATCGTCTTTGACACGGATATCAATACGCTACCTCTTAGAGTTTGATTTATCGTATAAGTCAAATCATGACGGTTTAGCGTTACATTGGTTCTGATTCGAATGTCATCATCAAGGATCCGGAGAGGAGAAGATTGGAATGGAGCTTGCGCACATGTCGAGGGCCAATGGAGCCGCTTCGTTCGATATCATCTTTCTTATTCGAGTTTTCAGGCAACCGTCAAGTGTTGTGAGCTATGGCGTTAGATACGTAGGAAATGGTGGTTGAGGGGTTTCCTCTTAATCGTCTAGAGTGTTTAGTGTGGCACCCTTTGGGTAACATACGACGCATTCGCTCCTACGTCCTAGGTTCTCGCGTGTGTGTCCCGAGTTCCTTTCCGTTTGGGCGTGTTAGGCCTGCTTCCTCTTTGTTCTCGCCCCCGCGCGATCGAAACCCTTTTCTCTCGCATTTAGGCGATTGAGACCCCTTCTCTTGCCCCTGTGCAATCGAGACTTGTTTTCCGTAGTGCGTCGAACTACGTTTTCTCTGATCTCTCATACCAGACGAGAGTACGTAGGCATAGGATTGCGATGATCCTAGCGAGCTCCCTTTTCCCCTTTTTCTGTAGTTAGCTGAACTACAGTTGCTCTGATTTCTCATACTATACGAGAATATGTAGGCATAGGATGCGATATCCTAGCGATCACATTAACAACTAACTTCTCTGTTCTCTCGCTGCCGTGCGATCGAGACTTTCCTGCTGACGACGGATGTTCCCTTTCTCTTGCCCGAGCGCAATTGAGGCCATACCGTAGTTCTAAGTCCCGTAGGTCCCCGTACCTCTAAACCCGATATACTACGTCCGTTCTACCGCAAACAGGTAACACCTAAATCTCCGACGAGCGAGCAACATACACCTAACTGCTAGAATGCGTACGCTAGTATCGTCTATCTCTTCTCTCACCCCCGCGTGATCGAGAACATCCCGGTTACCCGTAGTTAGCCCGAACTACGTTTGCTCTGATCTTTCACGCCGTGTGAAAGTACGTAGGCACAAAATGTGATATCTCGGCGAGCAACCTTCCTCCGTAACCCGTAGTTAGGCGAACTACGTTGACTCTGATTTCTCGTTCCAGACGGGAATACGTAGGCATATAACTGCTGTGTTCTGCCGAGTCATTTTCTTTTCTTTTCAGACCAGACTTTTGGCGTAGATAGTTTAACCAACCCGTCAGATAAACATAACAAGCATGGATCCCATCGAGTACGATGGACGTGAGGGGTGCTAATACCTTCCCCTTGCATAACCGACTCCCGGACCCAGACATGGTTGCGATGACCTTGTCTTATACCTTTTCGTCAGGTTTTTCCGATCGTTTCCTTTCCCGTTCTGAGGGATAAATAACGAAAGGTGGCGACTCTTCTGTTTTTCCGGCACCTTATTTTCGCGGTAGTGACAGCAAGGCGTAGACAAGCAAGACTGACAGGTTCAGACTCAGATACTGAGACTATGGATGAAGTCCCACCAGCAGAGAGACTACTTGGTAATTACGGTAGGGCTAATGCACCGGCTGGTAGGTTAACAATTGTAAACCAACCAGTGAATATGGAAAATTTCCAGTTGCATCCGAGCACTATCAATCAACTTGAAAGGAAACGTTTCACCGGAAAGGTTAATGAAGATGCCAACAAACATCTACAAAGATTCCTGACTATGAGAACTACTCTCAAGATAGAGGGGCACACTGATGAATCAAAGAAATTACGAATGTTTTCGTTCACTCTCTCTGAAGATGCTGAAGAATGGTTTTACTCATTACCTGCAGGAAGTATTGCAACTTGGGAAAAGATGGAGAAGGCCTTTCTTAATGAGTATTTTCCCGCCTCTGTGTATATTCGTAAAAGATATGATATCATGAATTTTAAACAGAAGGATGGAGAATTATTGGGCAATGCGTATAAAAGGTTCAAACAGTTATTAGTTGCATGTCCTACTCATAACCTGGATCAAACTAAACAAATGCAAATGTTTTTGAATGGTCTCAAGATGAAGACTAAGAAACTAATTGATACAACAGTTGGTGGCTCATCAAAATTTACAACAACCACTGGTATTTAGAAGATCATTGAAGCTATTGCGGCAAATGAGCATTTGGAACTGTACGACCGCAGTGTGAGTAAACCTGAAGGAATGATTGATTTGAAGATGGCTACTCAAGTTGTGAAAATGGAAGGTCAAATCAAATTTGAAGTAGAAAGAAGGCTTAAAGCAATGAAGGTAAGTACTCAACCTGTGGCTCAAGTTCAACCTACCCACGTCGTGAGTTGTGAGATTTGTAGTGGACCCCATTTTCTGTGCATTATGTTGTGGCTGCTCAACAAATTCAAGAGATAAAGTTTCTAAAGCAGAATAATCCCTATTTTCATACTTATAATCCAGGGTGGAAGAATCATCCTAACTTCTCTTGGAAAGATCAGAATCAACCTCAATATCAACAGTAGCAACAAGCTCTTCGGAAAGCAGAATGGGAAATAGTTATTGAAAAGATGGCAGCTTACAATATTCAATTCCAAGAAGAGACACAGAGTAATCAGAGGAACACCACAGCTACTATAAAAAATCTTAAAGTTCATATGGGACAAATAGCCCAACAACTCTCCATGCATACTCAAGGAACCCTCCTGAGCGTGATAGTACAAAATCTAAAAAGTCATGAGAATGTTAATGTTGTCACTGCCAGAAGTCAGAGAGTCGTAGAAGAAGAGGAAGAGAAAGAAATAAATGATTATCAATGTATAGAAGTTGAGCTTGAAGTGAGAGAAAATGGGAAAGGATCGGAAAGAGTATTACCACCTGTGAAGCCAACTGAAGAGAAAAAGAAAGAGGAGGTTAAACCAAAAATCAAGCTACCTTACCCTCAGAGAGTTACAAATAAGGATCAGAAGGAGAAAGACTTTGAAAAATTCAGCACGATGTTCAAAAAGTTAGAAATCAATATGTTGTTTTTTGAAGCACTCGAACAAATTCCCTTGTACAAGAAATTCATGAAAGAGGTAATGGGAAAAAAAGAGGCCAATGGGTGAGGAGCAGAAAATCTCAACTGAGCGGCGTAGTGAAATATCACAAGGAAGGAAAATCCCCATCAAGCAGAAAGATCTGGGACCCATAGCAATTCCTTGCACTATAAAAGATAGAACTTCCAAGAAGGTCCTCATTAATTCAGGTGCTAGTGTGAGTCTAATGCCTTTATCTATTTTCAAAAAGTTGGATATTAAAAAAGTGAGTGATACGGGAACAAACTTGAATTTTTCCAACCACACGACTAAGAGGTCATATGGGCTAGCAGTGGATGTAATGGTGACAATTGATAACCTTACCTTCCCAGTTGATTTTGAGATTATGGGTATTCCAGAAGATGAAGAGACTCTCATCATACTTGGCTGACCATTCTTGCTCACTAGTCGATGCAATGTTGATATTGAAACTGGTACTCTAACCTTGAAATCTTTTGATGAAGAAATAACTTTAAAAGTGTTGGACATCAAGAAGTGAGGTAAAGAGGAAAATCATCAACCTTCAGTTGGAATAATTCAAACAGTGAAAAAAGGTAAAAGTTCTAAACCACTTCTAGAAAAAGTCTCTGGTGTAATTTATCAGGTTGCAATATCTCAGGCGTCCAAGGCATATAACGAGACTCCAAAATTCATTTGAGGAGTCAATAATAGAAAAGTTGGAGGTGATTTAATATACAAAGTTGTGTTTATCTCTGAACCTGATTGGTCCTTTGTTGCGAAAAGGTCAAGCAACAAAGCGTGGAAGTTGAGATGCCCCCCATAATAATAGGGAGTGATCCGTCGAGCCATGCTACGTTAAACGAAGCGCTGCGTGGGAGGCAACCCACATTTTTAATGATTGGGCATTTTCTTTTTGTTGTTATTTTGTTTCGTTTGCAGATAATAAACAAGACCTTACAAGTGCAAGCTAGAGTGTTGCATTTCCCTCTATCTCCTCAGTAAGGATCTCTGTGAGTACATCTCTCCCACTCCTGTTCTAAAATATTAAGGACAATCTTTAGTTCAAGTTTGGTGGAGTTTTTACTGTTTTTAGTTTTCGTTTTAAGTACTTTTTAATTGCGTTTGGGTCATTTTGTTTAAAAATCACTGTGAACTCTCCCTGAATGAGGATTGTGAAATTTTTCTTGTGAATACTGTGATGTGTGAAGTATTTAGGAAAGTATATAGAGTTTGAGGGAAGAGGATTTGAAACTAGGGAATTTGGGAAAGCTTTGAGGTTGAGGTATAATCTGAACACCCTAGATTCCCCGAAGTAAGGTAACAAGTCCAACGTGTAGATTTGTGCCATAGTACTTGGATTTGAGAAGTATTCCCCGATTAGTTCATAGTGATGGTCCGAAATGATTAAAAATAATCATATGTATAAATTTGATTGAGGGAATGACTTATGGAGCCAAAAAAAATGATGAATAATGACAGTAAAGACAACTGATCCTTCTAAGTTGGGTAACCCTCACCCGGTTATTTAGCCTAACGGCGGTTGAATCTCTATAGTCGTTCCAAAGTGGAATAATAAATGCCAATGCACGAGAAAAAAAAAATAAAGGTTGCTTGAAAAAGTCTCGATCCAATCTTATACATGTGAGGGAAAGAGATCAAAAGTGCCTTAATCTGATTATCCAAATGAAAGGGGTAAAAAATTGAAGAAAAAACTTAAGCCTAAAGCATAGTTGGAGAGGTGACCGAAAGGGGGATTTAGGTCTGTGGTGTTACCGCGATATGTGTTGGTGTAATACCTTTGTTAACGGATAATTACCAAGAGAACTAGTTTTAACCGATTGAAACAAAGACTCACGTATGAGTATCGACACACCTTATTGTCACAAGTATTTTATTTAATGTGTATCGTTTAATCTAAAAAATGTTTATCCAAGCTTGTTACTTGAGGTCAAGCAATGATTTAAGTTTGGGGGAGTTGGATCAGTGATTTTTATACGTTATTTTACCATGAGTTTTAGTTAATTGTCTTATGTGTTTAGTCGCATTTTATTTCCTTTTATCGCATTTTATGCGTTGGTTTGGTATTTCCATTTTTTAGGTCCAGGTAAGCAATCAAGAAGAGTCAGAGCAAAAATCGGGAAAAACAACAGGAAATCGAAAGAGTTTCTGAAGGGGAACAATGGCCTAACACGACCCGTGTCAGGAGGGTACCAAGAGAGTGAAAGTTGAGGGCTGGACAATGGCCTAACACGGGTGCCCGTGTCACTTGACACGACCCGTGTCAGAAGGTCTGGAGCAGACAACTTTTTGCAGCAGATATCCAGAGGACCAACACGGCCGCCCGTGTCAGCTGACACGACCCGTGTTGGCTGATACGCTTCATCTTCCAATTTTCTTATTTTTTTGGGCCTTTATGAACCCTAAGGGTATTTTGGGTATTTTCCTATTACTGTGTTGGACCTGAGAGTATTTAAGACAAATTTTGAGAAGGAAAAAAGGGATTTTTGTCCAGAGAAGAATTATACGATCAAGATTGGAGAGATCAAGGTGATTGGGGAAATTGTAGGTTTTCATGAGCAGAAGTAATTAAAGATCAAAGAACCCTATTATCTTGTAATGTCTAGTTTTTACTTTGTATTTTCTTAGAATATTATGAGTAGTTAAACCCCCCTAATGTTAGGGGTTGTCCCTTATTTGAATCTGTAATGACTCTGATATTAGTATTGCAATGACATTTCCTTTGTTTTAATAACTGATTTGATCTCTAGTTGTTCTTAATGCTTTCCCTGCCGGACAAACGTGGTTTGATTTACGATTAACAATTAGGTTGGACCATCATTGTTAAGGCTGTGCTTTTGATCATTCTGTAGTAGATATCACCTAGGACTAGGGATACCCTATAAGAACCGGAATAATTCTTGATAATTGATTACTTAATCTCACTTATAATTCTCTATGGACATAGAAATTAGGGTAGATGATTAAAGGTTTTCTCACTAAGGACTTAGGAGTAAACATTCTAAAGAATCGATAATTAGTTAGTTACAATAAGTTGTTGCAGTGTTAATTCATGGTTGTTACTGAGTCATATCATACACTTCCCCTAGCATTTTACTCATATATGTTTAACCACTTAGTCAATTTCTCTCTTTTTTTTTGCAATTCAACAAAACAATTTCAAAACCCCAAGTGCTTTTGTTCAACTGAATTATTTTAGAGCTTGTATTTCCTATTTAGTCCACGAGATCGATATTCGGGGAAATCCCCATTATTACTCCATTGATAAAATAGTACACTTGCTACTTTCCCGATCAATTAGCACACAAAGGCTTCGAATGGAACAATTGTGACCCTTTCTTTAAAGAAACTAGCAACCTTGAAACAGAGCAGACCTTCCGAATACTTGAAAGCTATTATCTGCTCCAAAGGAAGTTCGTCTGAGAAGAGCCTCGTTTCGTCTTTGATATCAGGAGGGCAGTCTTCGAGCATGCCTATGGATGATGTTCTCTTAAAGATTAAAGACAAAATCTTTAGAACTAATTTGTTTCTAATCCTGGAAGGCGGTTCTACTGCTAAGTTTTCCTTGAAAATACTCCTTAAACAAGTTGATATTTTGACTGCTTCTCCTGATGTTGCAAATGTTATCATGGAGCTAACTTCGACGATTGACCAAGCCATCCCTGATTTAAACAGAATTAAACAGGCTTCAAGTGAAATTGAAAATGTGGCTGGAACTATAGCAGATGTATGGGATGTTGTTATCGAATCCCATGCCAGAGCTGCAGAACTGGAGAGAAAACGAGAGCAAAACAAAGAAAAGGTTGCAAGCTATGGTCAAGACATCGCAACTTGGGAAGCACAAATAAAGGAATTACAAGCCGAGATCTCTAAGGCCAAGGAGCGTCAAGTTAAACTTATGAAGTTTAATGATTCTGAATTGACCAAAGGGATTGAAGTAGGGATGGAGCACTTCAACAGGGATCATAAGCTGGAGGCAAAGATTGAAAACCTCTTATCGAACAAATCTATCTGTGAAAAACATCTGGCGCTTCAGAAGTCGAAGTATCTCAACATGAAAACTTCTCTTCCATTTTAGTGCTAATCTTTTCATTTTGGCTTTGGAAGTTTTTATTTTATTTTATTTTTATACAATGACTTTGATCCCCTTGTGGGTTTTAATGTAATGACTTGAGCCATTTTGGCAACATATGTTTCAATTTTACCATGTTAGCTTCAATCATTTTATATGCAATTATTCCTTTGATATTTTTACTTCTTAGAGTTCAGGTTGGTATTTTTTTCAAATAGTTTTCATTCACCCTCAGGATCCTTTTATCATCATTTAATTCTTCGATTTCGTATGCACCATTTGAAAATACTTGTATAATTTGGAAGGGGCCTTCCCACTTAGGGGACCATTTTCCCAAAGTTCTATCCTTTCGATCCATGGGAAGGATCATTTTCCAAGCCAAGTCTCAAGAAGAAAATGTTTTAACTTTGACCCTTTTGTTGTACGATTTCTCTACTCTCTTTTTCTGCCTTTTTAATAACTCTAAGGCACTTAGTCTTTCTTCATCTAAATCAACTAACCCATGCAACATCATGTTCCAATATGACTCATATGGGATCTCATGGTGTATTTGGATTCTCGTTGAATGTAAGTAGATTTCAACTGGAAGAACCGCGTCATGACCGTACATCAGTCGGAAAGGAGTAGTATTAGTAGCTTCCTTAGGGGAGGTTCGACATGCCCAGAGAATCTGGTCTAATGTCTTATGGAAATTTTTTGGATTTTTTCACACATGTTTCTTAATAAAACCAATCACAACCTTATTCGCTACTTCGACCTGACCATTGGCATGCGCATAATAAGGTGTAGATGTTACCAATTTGAAACCCGCGTCCTTAGAAAATTCTTTCAAATTTTGACCAGTAAACACAGATCCCTGATCTGTAGTAATAGTCTCTGGGATTCCAAACCTATAGATAATATGTTTTTGGATGAATTCGATTACAGCATCTTGATCCACGTTTGCCAGTGGTATAGCTTCAATCCATTTTATCAAATAATCGATTCCTACTAAAATATATATTTGACTTTTGGATGATGTTGGTCAAATTTCTCCAATCAAATCTAAAGCCCAACCTCTAAAGGGTTAAGGTTTCACTATAGAATGCAGTTTGCTTGCAGGAATATGTTGTACACCTATATGTACTTGGCATTCTTAACATCATACAATCTTTCAACATGGTGGGCTAATACATCCCTTGTCGAAATAATAACCATTTCATTTTATGGACTACCTGGTGTGCTCCGCATGCCCTACTACAGACATTCGAAAGGGATAAATATGCCTCAGATTCATTAAGCCATTTAAGCAAAACTCTCTCAGGAGTCTTTTTGAATAATTCATTTCCCAAAAGAATGTAATTTAAAGCTCGATACCTGGTTTTTCTCTACGCAGATGATGTTGGACTTTGTAAGTACTCTACTATTGGCTTTCTCAAATATTCATCGATCATGCTATCTATATTCAGTATCTCGAAATTCTCTTCGTCAGTGTATCCCAACTTTGTTGTTTCCAGATATGATGGGGATAGTCTGGCTTACATAACCCTTCCTTTAACTTTGATTACATCTTGCAATTTTTCTTTTGAAATTTTATACCTAGAGGCAATTTTTGCCAAGTCATTGGCCTCTTGATTCTCTAGTCAAGGTATGCGTCGAATACTAACCATTTTGAATCTCTTCAGGAGTCGATTGGCTATCACAAAGTACATGATAAGATTTTCCTTAACGCACTTGTACTCCTTTGTAATTTATTTTATGACTAACTCCGAGTCACCCATTATTTCAACTCGAGTTGCCCCCAATTCCAACATCTCAAGTCCGGCGTTTACAGCCTCATATTCAGCCTCATTGTTCGAACAAAAACCTTCGACTTTATACTTGAATTTTTTTGGAATATTATTAGGAGAAATAATTAGGACTCATACACCTGTTACATCTTTATGACTAGAACCGTCGAAGTACAGCTTCCAAGGCTCAAGTTCAAGGTAGTTTAATGAATTCTCATTTGTAGAATGGTTGACTATAAAGTCGGCTACCACTTATCCCTTAATAGCCTTTAAAGGCATATAGGTTAAGGAATACTCAGTTAAAGCTAATGTCCACTTACCAATTCGACTATGCAATATTGGTTCAAATAACATATGTTTTATAAAATCAAAATGAGATGAAACAAAAACATCCACTGGTTTTATATAATGCTTTAACTTCATACATGATAAATACAAACATAAACATAATTATTCGACTATGCTATACCTAGTTTCTACATTGTTCAAGACCCTACTAAGGTATTAAATGGATCTTTCAATGCCATTTTCGTCCTCTTGAACCAACATGCTCCCTAAAGTTTTGTCCAACGTAGATAAATACAACCTCACGCTTCTATTCCTACAAGGTGGCATTAGAATTGGAGGGTGGATCAGGTATTCCTTGATCTTATTGGAGGCTTCTTGCTGAGCTTTCCCCTATTCAAAGTCTTCCCTCTTGAGTTGGAGCAGAGGTGAGACGACTTGATTTTTTCTGCTAAGGTTCGAGATAAAACGTCTTAAGAAATTAATCTTGCTAAGCAGTGATTTCAACTCCTTCTTGGTTAATGGCGTTTTCGCCTCTATTATGGCTTTGGCCTTGTTCTGATTTATTTAAATTCCCTTTTATGGACCACAAAGCCTAAGGAATCTCCTGCCTACTGTTAGAAAGTATTTTGCAGTAGTGTTTTATCATATCCACAGGGATTGATGAGAATATAGATGCTTTCCGTTCAACGGTTTAATGATTTAAGAAAAGGGGTTTTTAGAATGATTTCTATTTTCGTAACAAAAGTCTTCACGAAATAAAACGGAATAAAATTCGGTTTAAGTTGGATAAAAACATGTCAAGATTAGGGTTCGTTAATCCGTCCTAAACGTATCCAACCGATCAAATATGGGAACATAGTTTTAACCAACATAACCTCGTATCCTCGCAAAAACGTTCATTTCTAAAGCGATTTTGTGGATGTTATTGTTTTGACCGTTAAATGATCTCTCTAAGTTACAGTCGAAACAATAAATATTAAGATCAATACAAAGCAGATATCAACTGTCAAACTTATGTCTAGAATTTGTATAGTTGATAGATGAAGATATTAGGTCAAGACTTGGAAAGTTCATGTCTAAAGTAATCCAAGCCATAAATGTACAAAGAGTAGCAAATAACTTCATCTATATTGATCACAACATTGTTCACATACAAAAGATCAAGAAGAATACATAAAATCTGAACTAACTACCTCTAACCTTGACAAAAGAGGGATTTAGCCACTCATTTCCATGATAGCTTAAGCAACAAGTTTCGGAAGAAGGTTGATCAACATCCGAGTCGAATAATCGAGATTGGATGCGAATCCACCTTCTTTTTATGAAATGTTGCTAAGAGATGATGAGAAATGGAGAGACAAGCTTTTTAGGTCTGAAAATCCTCTCAAAAGAAAGTACAAAACAAAAGACATTTTTCTCAAAAAGTAGCCCAAACTACTTATAGGAGGGTTGCTGAGCTGTCACGTTCGCAGTGCGAACAACCAAAATGGCACCTGAAGTGCCTAAGTCCTGTGAAAACTCTCCATACAGATTCCCACATGTTCGCTGTGCGAAGAATTCTTCGTAGTGCAAGCCTTCGCTGCAAACTTTGCACAACGAATTCTTGTCCAAATACCTACTGCCTCAAGTCTGGGAGTGTTCACTAGCTCTTCGCTACCTCTTCGCCTAGCGAGTTCTTCGCTTCCTCCTTCGCCTAGAGAGTTTAGGACCCTTTTCTTTCTGTGTGAATAGTGCATTGGGTTTCCTGGCCTTCGCTACATAGTTCTCCTAACAAACTTTATGAAGTTTTGGTGGCAGCTTCGCTAGCAAGTTCGCTCAGCTGTTGTTTGCATGCTGACTTGGTTTCTTTGTCATCTTTCTTGTGTCTTAATCTTCACTTTTCCATGCCTAATTCCTGCACAATAACACACAAATTAAAGGAACCAATATATTTTCACATAATGGTTCAAATTAACGAAAGCAAGAGCAATTCTAACACTTTCTTTACAAAAAGGAGTCAAAGATGCCCACATTTGATAGATCAAATAAGCAAAGTTGGGCATCTAACAACTCTCCCCAACTAGATCTTTGCTTGACCTCAAGAAAAGTATGCCTCTTGATGAAACAAGAGGATTTGCTCAAGAAAAAAATTTCTCCGAAAAATGGATTAAATGGCTCAAACACAAGGAATGCAATCAGACACAGGTTCCCAATGGTGAGAATCAAACAACATACAAGAACTAAAGTCTTAAAGCAATGCAAAACATATATCAATCAACAACAATGTCATCTTGAATGAATCACCCTATCTCTCCTCTTCGAATAAGGATTGAAGAAATTACGCGTTTGCAACCGTGGGGACAATTTCACTCACCTAACAAACAATGCCAAAATCAATCTAATTCATACAATATCTAACAATCATAAATGAAAATATGGAAGCAAGAAGATCACTAAGGTTTTTTATGGTTTTAGCTTGGTCGGGTTTACAAACAAGAGACATTTCTAAGGCTATTGAAATGAAATTGCCGATGTAAAAGAGACATTCACTGTACAAGTTATTTACAATCCCAACTTCATTCCACTTGTTTCACATTTGAAAACCTTCCCAACTCTTAGTTCACAACTTATTCTTTCACTAGTTTTTTTCTTTTCCAAGCAAGCATTATTTTTCTCTTTTTTTTTTACATTCATATTCACATAACAATTTTTTCAATGCTTGCTTGATTTTTCAAAAGTTGTAGCAACCTACCATACTTCTTTTTCGTTCTCCCCAACTTAGCTTTTACTCAATCCTCAAGTGAATGCTCTTGACTTTTTAAGGAAAAGAGGAAAGTTAACACAAAATTGAAGGGTTCAATAATTTTTTTTGGAATCTCGCACAATTTCAGACTGGGATTCACACTGTTTAGGCTCAAGGGGTTAACAAATACTCTCTTCTCATGGGTAAGTCGCATTTGGAACTGGGTGTGCTCAATAAAAACAAGTGCCTTGATAATTTCTAATTGCTTCCACAAATTCACAATAATACAAGATAAATCATGAATCAAATGAATCAACAAAGTCTATTAGAAATCTAACATTTAGTGCACAAAGGAGGTTTTCTCACAATTTGTGGTTCTAAGTCCTAAGTGACACATTCATTCAAAAATGTTGTTAAAAGAACAATATCCATTTACAACAAGATTTAAGTTCTTAAGCACTCTAAATTCTAACCAAAGGTAACCATGTACCTTGACATTATTCACTTGCTTAATATTATCATTGCCATCCAAACTCGGATGCATCTTCATTGGATACTTCTTTCCAGAGAGCAACCATTCTAGAAGTTTAGTAGAACTCAACAGCCAGAAGATATTAACAACCACTTGAAAAGAGAAACAAAATATTTTAAACATAAAACTTAACATTAATTAAACTTAATAAAAATGTGCATGGGTGAAAAACACCCCAAAATAGTACAAGAACCAATATCTAAAACAAAAATACAATAAAACTAGCAAAAACAATTATTCAAGCACAAAAATAACACAAAATCAGTCCTCCTCGGACTCTGTCTCCTCGACACTCTCTGAGCTGTCCTCATCATCAACATCCTCATCACCATCATCATCATTCTCCACCTCAGCGCTACCACCATCAGGACCAGAGGCACCTGCCCCCTCTCCAAAAGTAGGCCTGACCTCAGGCCAACTCGCGTGCTCCAAGAACTGCTCACGAGTCATCATGTTGCGCTCCACGGAGGGGTCACGGCACTGCAGCTGAAGTACCTGCATTGAGTCATGTATATCAACCATGGCGCGCTGAGTAGCCGCCACCCAATCCTAGTTATAACTGTAGACAACCTGTTGGAATGGATCAAAACCCTGTGAGAAAGCAACACCAGGGCCATCAGTATCCCCGGCATCTGCAGCACCTAAACCCCCTTTGAAACCTTTGGGCCGACAGTACTTGCCCATATATCTGTCATCAATAGCAGCTGGAATCGTCACCTATCAACGCGAAGGTAATCTCACCCTCTCCTGAACACACAATGCCATAATCAGACAAGGAAAAACAAGGAGGCAGTTAACTCGCGCCCCCGCTTTCAATCCACTCTCCACTACAGACCGTATCTCATCGGCAGTTATCCAAGCCACATTAATCTGTACATTAGTAAGAATAGAATGAACCAAGTGTGCCACTAGGATCGACACAGTCGACGTATGCGATTTTGGCTTAATGTTCGTCAAAATCAACAGCAACACTAACTGAGGTAAAGGTTTCATGTCTTCTCTATGGTACCGCCTTGGAACCCCAGATGGGTTCAATTCTACAGTCTTACCCTCCATCAATATCGTATTGGAAATCAAATCTGAATTTCTATGAAGTCTCAGATCTCGGTGGTAATAATCAATTCCTTCTTTACCCAAGCTAAGAGGTCTTCCGAGTACCCTATTAATGGAATCTCTGTCAAAGCTCACCGGTCTGCCTGATACCCTTGTGGTCCAGGTGAATGGCTCATCGTCGTTAGGAAGTGCGTTGGCATAGAACTCCCGCACTACCTCTATGTTATAGTTGTCTGTTGGCGTCACCAACACGTCCCATTTCTTGCTGTTTATGAGTCCTGCGAAAGTTCTGTATGATCCTTCCGGATGAATTTGAAATCTTTTCTATGGCAGAATCTTTCGCTTTTCCAAAGCCACGTATCGAGCGGCTTGCTTAGGACCCACAAATCTCTCAGTATCATACTAGATTGGTTGGGGCCGTGAGGTGCTACCGACCTTTCTCTTTTTGGACGCAATTGACCTGAACGCCATCTGTAAACAAAACACAGGAGAAGAACAAAAAAATCCACATAACAAATCAGTCCAGCGAAAAACAAAATGCTGTCATGTTTGCTGCAAGCTTCGCTGTGCGAAGACCTGGCGAATACTCGCCCCAGGTTCATACTGCGAAGGTGCTAGCGAAGGCTGCGGGTTTTTGAAATTTCCCACTGTTTTCAACCCATAAGCAAGACAATCCAATCTTAACAAAAACAATTCATGAACAACAACAATTTTCATGCTAGGGACAGTTCTAAACACACATGCAACCACAAATTTAACAGTTCCATTACTAACCCTATACAACCCAAATGGTATGTTCTATTGCAAACTAAACAACTTAATCATAGAAGAATTGAGAAAGAGAAACGTACCTGATTAAGGAGCTTGATTGAGGTTGTGAGAAGAAAAAATAGGGTTTGAAATAGAGGCACAATTGTGAAGTGAGTGAGAGTGGAGTAGGAAAAACGTGAGAGTGAAGTGGAGTGACCCTAAAGTTTGCAAAACAAAAAAACGGTTTGGGCCCAATTAGGTGGCCCACTGAAATTAAAATAAAACAACCTGACTCGCTCTGTTCGCATTGCGAACGTCCTAGTGAACATGTTCGCTAAGCTCTTCACCGAGCGAAGGTGCTAGCTAACATGACAGGTTTTGGTTTTTTCACTTATCATTTCAAATCATTTTCAGCAAAAGTCCACCATATCAAGCACAACAATTACACAACAAAAAGCAGTAAATACTTACAATGTTGGGGTGCCTCCCAACAAGTGCTTTGTTTAACATCATTGGAGCTCGACGGTCCGATGCGATCACAGATCACAAAAGGGCACAGAGGTGGTGTCCCGCTTGAAATCACCACCTAGGTAAATCTTCAGTCTTTGTCCGTTGACTGTCCAATTCTCGTTGGTTTTGATGTCTTCAATAGTAATTGCCCCGTAACTCAAAATGTTATGAATCCGAAACGGACCCGACCACTTGGACTTTAACTTCCCCGGAAACAATCTCAACCTAGAATTGAATAACAATACCATTTCCCCTACCTCAAATTTCTTGGTCACAATCTTTTTGTCATGATACCCCTTCACTCGGTCTTTGTAGATTTTGTTCGACTCATAAGCTTGAAGGCGTATTTCTTCCAACTCATGAAGTTGGCTTTTTCTTTTATCGCCACTCAAGTTCTGATCAAAATTTAGCAACTTCAATGCCCAAAAGTCTTTGTGCTCCAATTCAACTGGAAGGTGACAGTTTTTACCGTCGACCATTTTAAACGGTGTGAGGCCAATCGGAGCTTTGAAAGTTGTCCGATAGGCCCACAAGGCATCGTCAAGCTTGCTTGACCAATCCTTCCTCTAGGTAGACACAGTTTTTTCCAAAATCTTTTTAATTTCTCGGTTTGATACCTCCGTCTGCCCGTTAGCTTGCGGATGGTACAGTGTTGCAACTTTGTGCCGCATACCATACTGTTCCAAAGGTTTTGCTAACTGAGTGTTACAAAAGTGCGAACCTCCGTCACTTATTAACACTCTCAGAGTACCAAAGCGAGAAAATATATTTTTTTTCAAATATTTTTTACGGTTTTGTCGTCTTCCTTAGTGCTAGCTATGGCTTCCACCCATTTTGAGACGTAGTCAACCGCAACAAGAATGTACTCATTTCCAAACGACGGTGGGAATGGACCAACAAAATCAATGCCCCAACAATCGAAAACCTCGACTTCTATCATGTTTTGCAGTGACATTTCATTTTGTTGCGTTATTCCACCAATCCTCTGACATTTGTCATAACTTTTTGTGTGTGCATGCACATCTTTGAACAAGGACGGCCAATAAAATCCCGATTGGAGAACTTTAGCGGTCGTTCTTGTGTCGTTAAAATGACCTCCATACGGAGAGTTGTGACAATGTCACAGGATGTCTTTGACTTCCTCCTCAGATACACATCTCCTTAAAATGTTGTCGACACCAAGTTTGAAAAGATGTGGCTCATCCCACACAGTACTTGGCGTTAGACAAATTTTTTTTCTCTGGTGACTAGTTAGACCTTCCGGCATTAATCCGGTGGCTTTATGGTTAGCCATGTCAGTGAACCAAGGTCTAACCTTCACCATATACAACCTTTCATCATGGAACTCTTCCCTCACCTCCTGCTCATGTTTTGTGACTTCATCATTCAAAAGTTGGGACAAGTGATCCACTACCAAATTCTCTGATCCTTTTTTATCATGAATTTCAAGATCAAATTCTTGAAGTAAAAGAATCCAACGAATTAACCGTTGCTTGGAATTTGGTTTGGTAAGCAGATACTTGATCGCCGCATGATTAGTGTACACCACAACTTTGGATCCGATCAAATAAGACCTAAATTTTTCTAATACGTACAATATAGAAAGCAATTCCTTTTCAGTTGTTGCATAATTAATTTGAGCATCATTAAGAACCTTGCTTGCATAGTGTATCGCATGGAAAATTTTGGTTTTTCTTTGGCCTAACACTGCTCCAACTGCATAATCACTCGCATCACACATGAGTTCAAAATCGTTTGTCCAGTTTAGTGCGACGATTATGGGTGTAGTTATTAGGCTTTGTTTCAAAGAATCAAAAGCTATCATGCAAGAATCATCAAAAAGAAAAGACTTATCTTTATTGAGCAGGTTGCTCAATGGTTTCACTATCTTCGCAAAGTCTTTGATGAATCTTCGATAGAATCCTGCATGACCCAGAAAACTTCGAATTCCCTTCACATTCAGAGGTGGCGGCAACTTTTCAATCACCTCCACTTTAGCCTTATCAACTTCAAGTCCCTTTGAAGAAACCTTGTGCCCAAGTACAATGCCTTCCGTAACCATAAAGTTGCATTTCTCCCAATTAAGCACCAAATTAGTATCCACACACCTCTCCAAGACAACATCAAGATTTTTCAGAAAAAGATCAAATGACGGTCCAAAAACTGAGAATTTATCCATAAACACCTTGATCGTCTTCTCAATCAAGTCCGAGAATATAGCTTGCATACACCTTTGAAAAGTCGCCGGTGCATTGCACAAACCAAACGACATCCTCCTATAAGCAAAGATTCCGAAAGGACAAGTGAAAGTTGTTTTTTCATGATCCTCCGGGTTGACAATGATTTAATTATAACCTGAGTATCCATCCAAAGAGAAATAATATTCTTGACCGGAAAGTCTCTCGAGCATTTGATCCATGAAAGGAAGAGGGAAGTGATCTTTTCTTGTAGCTTGGTTAAGCCTACGGTAGTCGATACACATCCTCCATCCCGTTACATTTTTTGTTGGAATCAATTCATTCTTCTCATTACGGACAACCGTCATTCCACCTTTCTTCGGTACCACCTGAACTGGACTAACCCACGGACTATCGGAAATAAGATAAATCATGCTGGCATCCAACATTTTTACAACTTCTTTCCTCACCACTTATTTCATAGTAGGATTCAATCTTCTTTGTGGTTGAGCTACCGGCTTGAAATATTCCTCCATGAATATTCGATGCATACAATAGAAAGGACTTATACTTTTCAAGTTGGAAAGAGTCCAACCCATTGCCTCTTGATTTTTCTTCAAAACAACAATTAATTTCCTTTCTTCCTCCATGGTTAAATCCGAACTTATGATCACCGGCTTGTTTTTCTCTTCATCAAGGAAAACATACTTAAGATGAGATGGTAACAACTTCAACTCAAGTTTGACTTCCTCATTGTTCTCTATTTTCAAAATTTCCACCCTTTCTTTCAAAGGTGGAATTTTCTCTAATTCTTCAAGCTCCCGCAAACACTTTTCAATTTCTTTTTCTTCTTCTTCATTGACTTTTGAAAGAGCATTGGTAAGAACTTGTTGTAATGCTATGGGAACTTGCAACAACTCCTTGATTTCTTCGATCGCCACTTCCGTTGAGTCAATTCTAAAACAATCGGTTTTGTCCTTTGAAAGCTTCATGGCTTCAAAAAGATTGAAGTAAATCTCCTCATCTAAAACTCTAACCTTCATTAGACCATCATCCATATCAATTGCCATGCGCATGGTCTTGATAAAAGGTCGACCAAGAATCAAGGGAAAGTCTTAATCTTCTTCCATGTAAATTACCACAAAGTCAATTGGGAACAAAAATTTGTCAACCTTTACCAATACATCTTCGGCTACACCATGAGGGTGAGTGGTAGATTTGTCGGCAAGTTGCAATGTCATTTGAGTAGACTTCAACTCCATGTATCCCAACCACTTCACAATAGATAAGGGTATCAAATTGATACTAGAGCCCAAATCGATCAACCCCTTGCCAATGTAAGTATTTCCAATTGTGATGGGCAAAGTGACTCGTCCCGGATCACTTTCTTTTCTCGGGAGAGTACGTTGAATGATTGCGCTACAACTAGCATCCACCATGATAGTTTCTTGATCCGTATACCTCTTCTTCTTCGTAAGGATATCCTTCATGAATTTAGCATACTTGGGCATTTGCTCCAATGCTTTAGAAAATGGAATATTGATTTGCAATTGCTTCAATATGTCCATGAACCGAGCATAGTGTCTCGCATTATCTTTCCGTGTCGGAGCATGCAGATAAGGAAAATTTTGAATCGGGATAGTGCTCACTTGCTCTTTTCTTTTTCTAGACTTTTTCACTCTTTCTTCTCTCTTATTTTTCTCTTCTTCCTCACTCTTTTTCACTCTCTCATTTTCAACTAAATCTCCCTCAACATTTTTTTCTACTTCTTTCTCAACATTTTCATTTTCTTTTCAATTACAACTTCTTCCGCCACTATCTCCTTACCTACGCCCATGTCAATTTCTCTACCACTTCTTATGAGAATCATCTTGCAATTCTCCTTAGGATTTGGAAGAGCGATAGCCGTGAAAGGCCCTTTTTGTTGATCGGCCAATTGTTTTGATAATTGGCCCACTTGTGTCTCCAAATTCTTTATACCCGCATCGGTGTTCGTTTGATTTGACATTGACATTTGCATAAATTGAGTAAGAGTTTCTTCCATCTTTGACGGTGCACTTTGAGTTTGTGGAGGTTGAGTGTAATTTTGATATTGTTGACGATTTGAAGTTCCGGCTTCTTGTGGCCTCCAGGGTTGTCGGTACCCTTGATTTGGTCTTTGATAACCTTGATTTGCTTGTTTATAAGGCGGTCTTTGTTGGTATCCCTAATTTTGATTTCTGGCATAATTGACTTCTTCCAATACAGGAGGACAATACACGGTAGGATGGTCACCTTTACACAATTCACAACTTACCACTTGAACTTGGGTAGGAACTTCTTGCATCTCTTTGATTTGTTGTGGAAGCTTTGACATTTGTTGAGTTAAAAGCCCCACTTGTTATGAAAGAAGTTTGTTTTGAGAAAGAATAGCATCATTGTTAGACGATGGCACGCATCTAGAAGGGGGTTGAATAGATCCCTTATTAAAAAACAAGTCGGCGCTACCAATAAAATTGGTTTTAAAAAATTGTTTAAATTGCGGAAGCGGCCGTGAAAAAATTACAGTCTATAACAAACCGTTACTAGAGGACCGAATATGCATCTAGCCTATGGATATTGATAATGAGCAAAGAGAATCACCACGCTAGTCACACTATCAATTGATTTATATCACTACTTGGTATGACTAGTTCCAATGCCTTAATAGGCCAACAAAATAATTGGACAGCACAAGAGAATTTTGGTTCAGACAATTTATCAAACACTTGGCGTGTGGAGCACTCCAAGTGATTTCGACTTTGAGTAAGTAGCACTAGTTTCCTTGTACAATAAACTATTGTACTATAGTCAAAATTACTTCAGAACTTACTCAAAACAGTCCTTAATTCGATATTATTGTTTGAACGAAATTTACGCAAATATTAAGCAAAATGAAAATGCAAAAAGTAAAAGGCATAAAGATTTGTTCAGGCAGTTCCCCCGCCGTCCTTGCTTCGGGGTACGTCTGCCCTCAATTATAACAATAGAATTGAGCTCGTATAATATAAATGTAACCTGTTTTTGAATCATTTATACAAGAATGGAACAACAAATGAACAAACAAACTCCCTTGTTGTTGAATATGCTTTCTCTTCTTGTCCCTTGATTCAAGTGGAATCAAGTCCTTCGATTGTTTGTGGATGAACCTTCGATTACAGCTCCTTGGTTAAACAACCTTGCGTTTTCAAACCCCAGCCCGGTTGATATCAAACACTTTCTAATCGAACCCGAACCTCTCCTTCACAATTTATCGATTCCCACTACTAGATCGACGGAACCCACCGCTCCTCGATAACCTTCGCTCAGTTGAATATATGTTGAGAAGATTCGTACCAAAAACCCCCAAATTTAGTGAATCTTGGAGGACAAAACCTTCAAGGTTTTATTGAAGAAAAACCTGCCAAAATCCCAACCCGAACCGGATTCCCAATCAACGGCTTCAGACGTTATCACTTCAAACAAACCATAATGCACAACAAAGATTATTGTGTGTGATTATTGTGGTATGAAATGTAGAAGATGAAGATGATGAGAACTAATGGCACCTCTTTCACTTTTCTTGTTTTGCAATTGATTCAATTGTTGATAATGAAAATGAGCAACTTTCTATTTGTATTATGCCAAAAAGTAACCGAAAAAACTACTTTTCGAAATATGTGGACAAACCAAAATTATGCAGTAAAATAGTGAACGGTCGACCATACAGAAGGAGGGGTCGACTTGAGCTACCCCAAGCAAGACAGAATATGCAAAATAGCAAGCTATGCGTCGACAAAAACAGGACCATGCGTTGACGCAAAGTCTGCATTTTTAGACAAACAGACATAACAACAGTATGCGTCGAGGTCGACGTGTGCCAACCCGTGGAAAATGCACTTTGTAGACACCTTCTATGAGTCGACCGGAACAGATGAGTGGTCGACTCAAAGCCCTGTATTTTACAAAAATACCAATTTTGCTATTTTTGACTCTTCTAGATGCGACTTTTAACATACCAATGAGGTTTGACTCGAATAACGCTAATTTGATGACATAACATGCAAGCAAATGAGACATAAGAGATAAAGTATGCTTATGCCTTGTGGTGATAATGCCAAGTACCAATTCTTCCATGTGGTTGCTTTTTGACATCATCGAAACACACATGTATGGTATATGAGGCTTTGCCCCCACATACTCCCCCTTTTTGATGATGGCAAAACATGTGAAACCAGCTTGTGTGATGTGTGGTATTAAACTCCCTCTTGCTTAATGCCTCTATTTGCGACGTCTTCCATTTGCGACTCTTCATAGTTTTTACTCTTATCTTGGAACACTCTTCTCCCCCTTTCATAACATCAAAAAGAAAGAAATATCGGTTAAGAAAAAAGCTTAAATCAAAATAGGTACAACAGGCACATATAACATGAACAATGATCCACACATGATAATATCAATGATCAAGAGACGAATAGATAAACAAATCATATAACAATAAAACACAGAACAATTATTGCTAAGGAAGGTCATAAAGCATTCAAAAATGCAAGGCATTATCAGAATTGAAAATTATTCAATACAATGCAAAATAACAAGACAACATAAAAAGATTAAATGCAAGTATGCTAAATGCAAAGGCTTCAATATCTCCTCCCCCTGAAGTGTTGGCCTTTTCCACGATACGGATCTTCCATGTTGGTAAATTCCAAAACAACACTGTTTAAGGTATTGAGGATGTGTGAAATGGCCTGCTCCAGACTTTCAGAGGATCCAACTAGAGCATCTAACCGTTCATTAATATTCGAGGAGAAGGTGTTGAATCTTTCAGTGTGTGTCTCGAATTGGCTCTGAATTTGGGTGAACCGCTCGTCCTGAGCATTCATGAAGGTACGTTTCTCTAACTGCATGTCCCTCATCATATCTAGAAGCTCTGAAGACTGTGGTTGTGGGGGATTCGTTAGCTCTTCATAGCCCTACTGTAAAGGCTGATAGTATTCACGCATTGCTGTCCACCTGGTGTGTTGCCACTAACCCCAACCTTGGTTATTACCATCTTCTGTGGATGGTGTATGTTGAACCCAATCCTCATTTATTTAATCGTCAGCCTCCATTGGTTGTTGATCATCTTGCTCCTCTTGTTCTTCTTCTTCTTCTTCATCCTCTTCACTTTCCTCCTCACTCTCATCGAAGTCTTCTACCCGGGAAGTAGTGGCTTTAACAACAAATTTGTACTACTGTTCATTATGAAGCCAGATATAACCCATCATGGTAAGAGTTTTCTGACAAAACTCTTGGTCAGAAGTGAGCGATTTATACGAAAATGCCGGAAGTGCAACTTTAGCACTAGTTAGGAACTCTTGAATAATTGGCCCATAAGAGAGAGTCGTACCATGAACTGAGTCCCTTAAAGCGTAAATCCTACTTGCAATGTAGTAAGGCCAATTAATTTTAATCTTGTTTCTCAAAATGCACATCAAGTGAACTTCCGCCTGATCAACGCGAGAAAAACCACCTTTCTTAGGCCGCAGAATGCGAGCCACTATCCATTGCAGAATCCTATTCTATGGTTTCAACTTTCCTGTGGTGACGGTCTTCAGAAATAAGTCGCTTGCCACAATATGATCAGCATACGACTTTTTCAACATAGAGTTCAAAGTTGTCTTAAACTCATAGCCTTCCACCGTGCGGGTGTCAGTGACCTCAAAGAGAGGCTTGTCCAAATCAAGAGACATATCAAAGTATTTTTGCCAGACAACAGTAGTGACACCAACCTTTGTGTTGCAAATCTTAGTGTGAAATTAAGAACCCGAAAATTTGCCGTGAAGACATGTGTAGAAGATGCGTACAAGGTCTTCATTATATTTTTCATTACACTCCAAAAAGTTGTTTACCCCTTGAAAATCAAGAAGATCGATGATGCGAGGAATGTGCATGCGCTCCGCTGAGAGACGATAATAAGCGTGTTGGTTGACCACAAATCTTTTACTAAAATTCTTGGTGAAACTTTCAGTAAACTCCGGAGGCACTAAGGATACTGCGGAAACCGGAATGGATGCAGATGAGAAGACCCTTGTAGATGTTTTGTCTGTAACTCTTCTTGCATCCATGGTTGTTGAGATAAAGTAGATGAAAAGAAAAATATAGATTGATGATGAGATGCAAAGTTGGAGAAGATTCTTTGAATGTGTTGAGAGGTTTATGAGTTTTACCCTTTTTATAGGAGCTATTTAGGTTTTAGGAAGAGGAGAGTGATAGGGTATAGGTATGATATAGTGTCAAGTTACAATGCATATGTAATGATGCATATTTAATGAGTAATCAAAAATTGAAATAATGGGAATTTTGAATGGTTTTAAAAAATTTGACAGTTTTTGCGCGATGCGTCGACGACTCCTTTTTATGCGTCGACGCATACTGTGTTAAAATTTCCACGTTCAAAACTGATCGGGAAAATAGCAAGTGTACTATTTTTACCAATTGTAGTAATAAGGGAAGAGTCCCAAGTATCGATCTCGAGGATTGCGTAGTAATTAACGGAATTTTTAGGATTCAATTGAACAAAAGGTCTAGTGGGTTGTTTGGTAGCAGAGTAATATCACAAGTAAATACGGACTTAATTAATCAATCTAAGAACAGTGTTAGGGGAGTGGAGACTATACGAGTAAAGACCCTGTATGATTATTCTACTATACTAGTTATTAACCTTAATTTATCAGTTGGCCACTTTAGTTGCCTTAATTCCTTAATGGAAACCCTTTGATGATTTTCCTGTTCACTAATTCCTCAGTGTCCCTGAAAAACATCAAGCAATAGTTCCGACCATAAAATACGTGATACGGGATATCCTCATTCCTAAGCAACATCGACCGTGATACTATTTTGCAAAAGTGTTAGGTTGACTTTCCAGACTAACGCCTAAGCACCATTCGAATTCTACTTTCCAATATGAATACGAATAGGATTAATACAAAATCAAATATATTAAGGTAAAAACATAGTTCTCATAGAATAATTAAACAAACGTCATTACATCGCATTAAAGACCACCCCCTAACAACTTGGGGTTTAGCTACTCATGTTCTTTGTAAACATAAAAGTAATTAGAATTAAAAAGGAGAAGATCATTACAATGCACGTTGAACTCCTTGGATCATCAATTGCTTCCGCTTTTGATCGATCCTCTGTTTCCAGCCGAACTCTCCTCTCAGTTGTCAATCCTAATCTCTGTTCAAAAAGTGTCCCTTTACTTTCTAAAATGTGCCTCTTATATCTAAATTCAAATTACATAGCGAAATGTCTCAAATGCCCTTCGAAATAGGTCTGACAGCAAAAAAACAGAAAACAGAGAAATTTCACGTTCAGTGGCCCTGACACGGGCCGTGTTGTGCAACACGGGTGGCCGTGTCAGGCTGCTGGCTTCTTTTGGGGCGTGTTCCTCTCCAAGGGCTGCAACACGGGCCGTGTTGCATGACACGGACACCCGTGTTGCAAGTCTGAGTCTTCTTTTTCCATCTGCTTTGGTCCACCCGTGTCTGCCAGCCGTGTCCTTCATGACACGGGCCGTGTTGTGCAACACGGGTACCCATGTTGCAGCTCTGAGTTCCCTTTTTCGCCTTTTCTTTTCCTCCGAATGCGGTGCGATTTTCGTGCTATCCATTCCTGCCAAAAACACACTAAAAGAAACCAAATCAAACGCACCAGCGGCAAAAGCAACATAAACTTAAAAATAAGACTCGAAGACACACAACTACGAGTAATGCAGATAATAACAACTAAAGTTTCGAAAACTAGATAAAAACATTGCAAAATTAACCACAAACAGCGTTTGAAAACACAACTGAAATCCACCGATCAAAAACTCAACAGATGTGCGTCGACCGGTAGGTCGACCTGAGCATACCCGAACAAATTTTCAATTTTGGGGACACTTTTGTGAGTCGATCGCACCCTGTTTGGGTCGACTCATGCAGACAAAACTCACATATTTTCACATTTATGAACATGTAAGCAACAAGGATACATAAATAACCAGCCACAATAAATATCAAGCATTCAAATAGACAAGATACATATATTATGACATATGTGACACATATAACACACAATTTAAAGCATTTTGTATGGATATAAAAATTGAGAGAGAGAGAGAGAGAGAGAGAGAGAGAGAGAGAGAGAGAGAGAGAGAGAGTTAAGGAAAGATATCACCTTCATGCCGAGAGTAGCTTGATGAATATACGCTTATACTTACAACATCGTCAATTGGTTAGATATCCGATGACCAACGTAGGTATAAACATAGATGAATAAAATATGTGCAAGAAATATTACTAAACACGATCCGAAATATCGAGAATACCAAGTTCTCGTCGGATATGAAAGAAAGGTTCAATAGCAAGCGATTTTGTGAATACATCCGCTAGTTGATTTGTAGTGTCAATGTGTTCAAAAACAACATCGCCTTTCTCCACATGATCCCTAAGAAAATGGTTTCGAATTTCGATATGTTTAGTGCGTGAATGCAGCACGGGATTCTTGGTAAGATTAATTGCACTAGTATTGTCACAAAAGATCAGAATACGCTCAAGTTTAAGGTTAAAATCTAACAATTGTTGCTTAAGCCATACGACTTGAGCGCAACAACTGTCGGCGGCAACGTATTCTGCTACGGTAGTTGACAAGGCAACAAAAACCTGTTTCTTGCTATGCCAACTAACCAATGAGTTTGAAAATAAGTGACAACTACCACTAGTACTTTTTCTATCCGATTTGCACCTGGCAAAATCAGAATCGGAGAATCCAACCAAGGAATAATCGTTTCCTTTAGAATACCATAGCCCATACTTTGGAGTACCTGAAAGGTATCGAAGTATGCGCTTAACAACTTTTAAATGGGATTCCTTAGGAGAAGATTGATATCTAGCACACATGCAAACACTAAACATAATATCGGGTCTAGAGGCGGTAACATAAAGAAGAGAGCCGATTATACCTCGATATCTCTTTACCTTTACGTCCTTACCACTTTCATCTCTATTCAGATTTGCACATGTTGGCATTGGTGTGTCAATGGCTTTGGAATTTGCCATGTCAAACCTCTTGAGAAGCTCAAGACAATACTTTGTTTGGCTTACAAATGTTCCTTCCTCAAGCTGTTTGATTTGTAATCCGAGAAAGTATGTGAGATCCCCCATCATACTCATCTCGAATTCACCTTGCATTAGGTTAGAAAACTCTCTTACGAGATTCATGTTAGTTGATCCGAATATAATGTCATCAACATAAATTTGTACCAAGATTAAGTGTTTTCCTTCACGCTTAATGAAGAGGGTTGTGTCGACCTTGCCTCTTGAATACCCTTGATCAAGTAGAAACTTGCTTAGGAGCTCATACCAAGCCCTAGGATCTTGCTTGAGTCCATATAAGGCACGTTTTAACTTGTATACATGATCAGGATATTCATGAGACTCAAAACCCGGAGGTTGTGCAACATAAACTTCTTCATTACTATAACCGTTAAGGAATGCACTTTTTACATCCATTTGAAATAGCTTAAAATTTTTCGCACAAGTGAAGGCAAGTAAAAGACGTATAGCCTCGAGTCGGGCAACTGACACATAAGTCTCCTCATAGGCGATGCCTTCCTCTAGGTTATACCCTTGCACGACTAAACACGCCTTATTGCGGGTTATTACCCCGTTTTCGTCCAACTTATTCCTAAACACCTATCGCATTCCGATTATTCGATGACCTCGCGGAGGAGGGACAAGGTCCCAAACCTCATTTCTCTTGAACTGATTAAGTTCCTCTTGCATAGATAAAAACCAGTGCTCATCGAGTAAGGCTTCTTTAGGGTTTTTAGGTTCCATTTGTGAAACAAAAGCGAAGTGATAATAGAAATTACTTATCTTAGACCGAGTCGTAACTCCCTTTAATATATCACCGAGGATATTTTCGATTGGATGGTCTTTGGAAGACTTCCAAGCTGGAGGGAGATCATCTTTTGTAGACCGATGAACTTCCTCGATTTCCTCATGGAGGTCATCTTTGTCCTCCTCAACTTTGGCTTGGTCGGGTTGATCAATTCCCGGCTCGACACCTTTGAGTATGTCTTCCGTAGATGTACCTACACCATGAACAACACTACCTTTTCTGACATCTCTCGGATAAGATTCATCAAATGTTACGTGTACAGACTCTTCAACGATAAGTAATCTCTTATTATAGATTCTATAAGCTTTACTTGACTGAGAGTATCCGAGGAAGATACCTTCGTCAGCCTTGGAATCAAATTTGCCTAAGTTTTCCTTTCCATTATTCAACACAAAACACTTACAACCGAAGACATGCAGGTGAGATACATTCGGCTTGTGCCCTTTTAAAAGTGCATACGGTGTTTTATTTAGAATGGGGTGGATGAGCACTCTATTCAAAACATAACATGTCGTACTTATGGCGTCGGCCCAAAAATATTTAGTTAATGCACTTTCATTGATCATTGTTCTTCCCAACTCTTCTAAAATACGATTTTTGCGCTCCACAACCCATTTTGTTGAGGAGTACATGGAGCGGAGAAGTTGTGATCAATTCCGTGTTTACCGCAATATTCTTCAAACAAATAGTTTTCAAACTCACCTCCATGATCACTCCTAATTGAGACAACGTTTGTGTTTAATTTATTTTGGGAAAGCTTAGAAAATCTTTCAAAGGCGGCGAATGTATCGCTCTTGCTAGCCAAGAAGATAGTCCAACAGAATCTAGAAAAATCATCAACTATTACAAAACCGTAATAGTTACCACCTAGGCTTTTAATTCTAAATGGCCCGAATAAATCCATATGGAGAAGCTCGAGAGATCTCGTAGTTGAAATAATAATTTTGGATTTAAAAGAGATCCTTGTTTGCTTTCCCATTTGGCAAGCATCATAAAGGTGATCCTTGGTAAACTTTATTTTGGGTAGACCTAGGACTAGATCTTTGGAAACTACCTTGTTAAGTAAATTAAAGTTGACATGTGATAAACGTCTATGCCATAACCATGAGTCCTCACTCATTGTCATGAGACACTTGTCACTTGTCAAAGATACTTCATTCAAGTCTAGCATATAGACATTGTTTACTCTTAGGCCATTAAACACACTCTTCATTTCATTATTATGCACAATTTTGCAACAATCTTTTGAAAATGATACATTGTATCCTTTGTCGCATAGTTGGCTAATGCTAATGAGATTATGTTTAAGACCCTCGACAAGCAATACATCAGATATAGTAGTGGAAGAAGGGTTACCTACACTACCTTTACCAAGTATTGCACCGCGATTGTTATCTCCATAGGTTATATACTCCTTCTTCTTTGCCACGAAGTCGATGAAGAAAGATATGTCTCCTGTCATGTGTCTTGAGCAGCCACTATTGAGAACCCATCTTCTCTCGGTGGTCTCAAGACGATGTACCTATGAAAAAACAATTAACAAGAGGAGGTACCCAATGGCTTATTGGGTCCTAAGTCGTGAGTGACAAAATGGTCGCATTTAGGAAACCATTGATAAATGCCTTTAGGAACCAAAAATCTCCTAAAATGGCACTTAGCAATGGAATGACCTTTCTTGCAACAATATAAAAATGAAAAGTTAACTTTTGAATTACCTTTGTTATTGTTATCTCTTACAACATATTTGTATTTTTGATATGGATTAACCATACTCTTTCTAAAATCAGATTTGTCGATGGCAAAAGTAATTTTGGGCTCTAGAGCCTTGTTAAGTTTGGCATTTAGATTTCTAACTTCATTTTTCCAAATGTAACAAGTGTCACACCCAAAGTTAACTATTCTACTTCTTAGATCCTCACAATCTGCTTTAGTACTTTCCACTATGGAAGCTTTAAGTGCCTCAAATTTCTTTTCGGACTCCTGAATCTTTTGTTCTAAGTGAGCAAAAATTTGATTATTTGAGGCAAGCCTTTTAAAGGCTTCTTTTGCTTCACAATGCGAAGTATTAAACGCAGTTTGTAATTCAAATTGACACATGTTAGAGGAATTTTCATATTTAGCATGTCGTACCTATTTTTTCTTATTCTTTTGGTGAGCGGAAAGACACAAGTTTACGGATTCATCTTCATCACTTGAGCTTTCATCCTTGGAGGAATCGATATTGCTTTCCCAAGCTATATATGCTCTCCTCGGCTTTGATTGCTTCTTATGTGATTTATTTGATTCCTTTTCTTTGCCCTTTTGTTCAAGGGACAATCCAGTTTATGATGTCTGGTCTTTCCACAAGTGTAACATGACCCTCTTGTTTTGCTCCCCATGGTGTCATCATTTCTAGAGTGCTTAGATTGTTTCTGGAAGTTGACAAGATTCTTCTCGGAGTGTTGGATGTCATTCTTTCTAACATAGCGGTTGTAACGCTTTACGAATAGCCCCATGTCCTCACTCTTGTCATCTTCTTCATCGTCACTCGACGTGTAATCACTATGCTCCTTAGGTTGAGACTTTGAGGAAGAAGTCTTGAGAGCAATAGACTTATTTTCAGTTATCTTTGTTTTGTCCTTCTTTTCTTTCATTTCATGTTGCTCTAGGCTTAGAAGCACTTGTTCGTGCTCTTGCAGCTTTCCAAACAATGTTGTGAGATCCAAAATTGTGAGGTCATTTGCTTCTTTGATGGCGGTTACCTTCGGTTGCCATTCCCTGTTAAGACATCTCAAAATTTTGTTAGTAGCAACATCATTGGCCACTGGCCTACCTAGTGAATGCAATCTATTGATAAGATGAGTAAATCTCTTTTGCATGTCCGCAATGGTTTCCCCTTGCTCCATGTAAAAGAGATCGAACTCTTGTGTTAGCATATTGATTCTCGCTAGCTTAACATCATTGGTTCCCTCATGGGCAACTTGCAATGAGTCCCACATAGCTTTTTCCTTTAAACAATGAGAAACTCTATAATATTCATCAACTCCTAATGAGGAGATCAAAATATTTTTGGCTTTCCAATCGTAATTATATTTCTTCTCATCATCATCAGTCCATTGTGCTTTGGGCTTAGGCACAATCATATTATTCTCATCGGTCATAGTTATTTCAATTGGACCGTTAAGAATAATATTCCACACTTTTCTATCTATGGAATTAATGTGCACCCGCATACAGGCTTTCTAGTAACTATAATTTTCTCCATTAAAAACGGGATCTCTATTATAGGCCCCTTTAGGTTCGTTAGCCATTTTCTACAAAGTTATACTTGAAGCACGGAGTGAACCGGTGCTCCTGATACCACTCGTTAGATGATGGCACAGATCTAGAATGGGGGTTGAATAGATCCCTTATTAAAAAATCAATCGGCGCTACTGATAAAATTGGTTTTAAAAAATTGTTTAAATTGCGGAAGCGGCCGTGGAAAAATTGCCGTCTATAATGAACCGTTACTAGAGGACCGAATATTCATCTAGCCTATGGATATTGATAATGAGCAAAGAAAATCACCACGGTAGTGACACTATCAATTGATTTATATCACTACTTGGTATGACTAGTTCCAATGCCTTAATATGCCAACAAAATGATTGGACAACACAAGAGAATTTTGGTTCAGACAATTTATCAAACACTTGGCGTGCGGAGCACTCCAAGTGATTTCAGCTTTGAGTAAGTAGCAATAGTTTCTTTGTACAATAAACTATTGTACTATAGTCAAAATTCCTTCAGTACTTACTCAAAAGAGTCCTTAATTCAATATTATTATTTGAATGAAATTCACGCAAATATTAAGCAAAATGAAAATGCAAAAAGTAAAAGGCACAAAGATTTATTGAGGTAGTTCCCTCGCCGTCCTCGCTTCGGGGTACGTCTGCCCTCAATTCTAACAATAGAATTGAGCTCGTATAATATAAATGTAACCTGTTGTTGAATCGTTTATACAAGAATGGAACATTAAATGAACAAACAAACTCCCTTGTTGTTGAATATGCTTTCTCTTCTTGTCCTTTGATTCGAGTCGAATCAAGTCCTTCGATTGCTTATGGATGAACCTCCGATTACAACTCCTTGGTTGAACAACCTTGCATTTTCAAACCCCATCCTGGCTGATATCAAACACTTGCTAATCGAACCCGAACCTCTCCATCATAATTCACCGATTCCCGCTACTAGATCAACGGAACCCACCGCTCCTCGATCACCTTCGCTCAGCTGAATATATGTTGAGAAGATTCGTACCAAAAACCCCCAAATTCAGTGAATCTTGGAGGACAAAACCTTCAAGGTTTTATTGAAGAAAACCTACCAAAATCTCAACCCGAACCGGATTCCCAATCAACGGCTTCGGACGTTATCACTTCAAACAAACCATAATGCACAACAAAGATTATTGTGTGTGATTGTTGTGGTATGAAATGTAGAAGGTGAAGATGATGAGAACTAATGGCACCTCTTTCACTTTTCTTGTTTTGCAATTGATTCAATTGTTGATAATGAAAATGAGCAACTTTCTATTTATATTATGCCAAAAAGTAACAGAAAAAATTACTTTTCAAAATATGTAGACAAACTAAAATTATGCAGTAAAACAGCGAACGGTCGACCATATAAAAGGAGGGGTCGACCTGAGCTACCCCAAGCAAGATAGATTATGCAAAATATCAAGCTATGCGTCGACAAAAACAGGAACACGCATCGACGCAAAGTCTGCATTTTTAGACAAATAGACATAACAACAGTATGCGTCGACCGGAGGTCGACGTGCGCCAACCCGTGGAAAATGCATTTTGTAGACACCTTCTATGAGTCGACCGGAACAGATGAGTGGTCGACTTAAAGCCCTGTATTTTACAAAAATACCAATTTTGCTATTTTTGACTCTTCTAGATGCGACTTTTAACATACCAATGAGGTTTGACTCGAATAACGCTAATTTGATGACATAACATGCAAGAAAATGAGACATAAGAGATAAAGTATACTTATGCCTTGTGGTGATAATGCCAAGTACCGATTCTTCCATGTGGTTGCGTTTTGACATCATCAAAACACACATGTATGGTATATGAGGCTTTGCCCTCACATAGCATCATTAGTACCTAACTCTAGCACGCCTGGTTTTTGTTGAACTACTCCACGGTTATGATTTCCTTGGTGATCATTAAGTGCCATCTTTTAAATAATTGCTATTGCATCTTCGGCACTTTTAGACATCAAAGAACCCCCCACCGCAGCATCCAACAAAGTCTTGTGAACCGAGAGGAGACCATTGCGGAAAATGTGAACTTGAGTGAGTTCATCAAAACCGTGTCCCTTGCATTTTCTCAACATTGACTTGTATCTCTCCCAAGCTTCGTTGAGGGATCCATTTCCTCCTTATAAAAATACAACTATCACAGTTTTTTCTTCCATGAAACGATTATGTGGGAAGAACCGTTCAAGAAACTTCTCTTCCAATAAATTCCAATTCATCATAATTGTCATAGACTGATCAAGATACCATTCATTCGCTTTCCCAATCAAAGAATGAGGAAATAGCCTCCTGAACAGTGATTCTTCATCAGCTTCTGTTGCTCCCGTTGCACCCGCAATCTCATAGAAATTGGTAAGATGTGTAAACAGATCCTCATGATCTAATCCCGTGAAAGGATTTTGATAAATGAGTGCAAGGATTCCTGTTTTCATCTCGGCTTGTCTTCCATTTTGGAGGTTGTGTCCAAACTGAGCGGTGTGTCTTATACTGTTTGTACATGGAACTGAAACTGGAGGTGGAGGTGGTGGTTGTGTTGCGGTAATTGGTAAATTAGATGGAGTGGATAAAGAAGATTATTCGTGCTCTTGTCTTTCAATAGCTTGTTGTCGTCTTTGCCTTGTGCGACTATTGGTACGGAGAGCAGTTCTCTCAAACTCAGGATCGAAAAGAGGGTTTTCAGGCCGAACCTGTCCTCGCATAAACGAATTCTGCACACAAACTAAACAGATTAAAAATCACAAATAATTACAAAGATAAGAGATTCACAATACAAAAAATCTTAAAATCACTAAACTATTGCAATGCTTGCAATATTCTACTAACAATCCCCGTCAACGACGCCAATTTATTAGAAAGTATTTTGCGGTAGTGTTTTATCGTATCCACAGGGATTAATGAGAATATAGATGCTTTCCGTTCAACGGTTTAATGATTTAAGAAAGGGGTTTTTAGAATGGTTTCTATTTTCGTAACAAAAGTCTTTAAGAAATAAAACGGAATAAAATTCGGTTTAAGTTTGATAAAAACATGTCAAGATTAGGGTTCACTAATCCGTCCTAAACGTATCCAATCGATCAAATATGTGAACATAGTTTTAACCAACATAACCGCGTATCCTCGTAAAAACGTTCATTTCTAAAGTGATTTCACGGATGTTATTGTTTCGACCGTTAAATGATCTCTCTAAGTAACACTCGAAACAATAAGCATTAAGATCAATACAAAGCGGATATCAACTTTCAAACCTATGTCTAGAATTTGTATAGTTGATAGATGAAGATATTAGGTCAAGACTTGGAAAGTTCATGTCTAAAGCAATCCAAACCATAAATATACAAAGAGTAGCAAATAACTTCATCTATATTGATCACAACATTGTTCACATACAAAAGATCAAGAAGAATACATAAAATCTGAACTAACTACCTCTAACCTTGACAAGAGAGGGATTTAGCCACTCATTTCCATGATAGCTTGAGCAACAAGTTTTGGAAGAAGGTTGATCAACATCTGAGTCGAATAATCGAGATTGGATGGGAATCCACCTTCTTTTTGTGAAATGTTGCTAAGAGATGATGAGAAATGGAGAGACAAGCTTTTTAGGTCTGAAAATCCTCTCAAAAGAAAGTACAAAACAAAAGATATTTTTCTCATAAAGTAGCCCAAACTACTTATAGGACGGTTGCTGAGCTGTCACGTTCACAGTGAGAACGAAGTGTTCGCCTAGAGAACAACCAAAATGGCACCTAAAGTGCCTAAGTCTTGTGAAAAATCCCCAAACAGATTGTCACATGTTCGCTGTACGAAGAATTCTTCGCAGTGCGAAGCCTTCGCTGCAAACTTTGCACAGCGAATTCTTGTCCAAATACCTACTGCCTCAAATCTGGGAGTGTTCGCTAGCTCTTCACTACCTCTTCGCCTAGCGATTTCTTCGCTGCCTCCTTCGCTACCTCTTCACTTTTTCATGCCTAATTCCTACATAATAACACACAAATCAAAGGAACCAAGATATTTTCACATAATGGTGCAAATCAACGAAAGCAAGAGCGATTCTAAAACTTTCTTTACAAAAAGGAGTGAAATATACTTACATTTGATAGATCAAATAAGAAAAGTTGGACATCTAACACCTGCATACAAAAAGCACATTTGAGAGTGGTCAATTTTAGACCATGTCTCCTCATCCTTTCAAAGGACTGTCGAAGGTGGTCTATGTGACTCTTCCCTGAAATAGACTTAACAATGATATCGTCAATATATATTTGCATAAAATTATTGATGAAATCATGGAAGATCGAATTCATTTCTCTTTAGTATGTTACCCCGACATTTTTTAAACCAAAAGGCATTACGACCCACTCATATGCGCCTAAGGATCCAGGGCTTCTAAACGCTGTTTTTGGGATGTCTTCTTCAGCAATAAAAAATTGATTGTACCTAGAATACTCGTCAAGCATACTAAGATACTCATGTTCTGCGGCATAATCAACTAACATTTTCGCCACAGGCATCGAATATTCATCTTTCGGGGTTGCAGAATTTATGTCTCTAAAATCTGTGCACATCCTTAACTTGCCATTTTTCTTAATAACTGGAACAATATTGGCAAGCCATTCGACATACCTAGTCGTGCGGATGAATTTACATCTGAGAAGTATTTTGATCTCCTCCTTGATCTTCGATAGAACTTCAGGTGCAAACCGCCTTGGAGTCTACTTGACAGGCTTCTTCCTAAGCTTCATTGGCAGCTTCATGATCAGTCTTCTTTGAAGACGCCTCTTTCTGAGGAGAGAACAATCTTCTCCCGACAGGTTTCTTTTCCTCTTTCTTCGCCGGTATGTTGTTGTTTGATTCAGGCTTTGCCTTCTCTATCGCTTCCCTTTCGGCCTTTCTACGCCTCTGCTGCCTCCTCTACTGGGATCTCGACATCATATTCTTTCCTTTGTAATTCTCTGAAGGGTATGCTATTCGTTTCGACGCCTGGAATTCTTTTCGATACGCCAAAGAAGAACCCCTCTGAACTTCAAAATTTCTCTGTTTTTTATGGCCCTGCTCTCGACTTTCGAATGTTCTGATCCATTTGTCTTTGGGAGCCTCTGATGTAGGTTTGAAAGTAGTGGGTTTGTTGTCGTTGAGCCTTTTCCTTGCCTGCTCCTGTTTCCTAGGTTCACCCCTATTGTCAAAAGTCTGGCGGCCGTGAGAGGCTTTCCAATTTCTTCTATTCTTCGCCTTACGAACCCCTTCAATATTCTGAGCTGCCTTCTTGTCGAAGACCGTGCTGCATCGAGGGCATAATATAACTTCTGATTTCTTCCTCTGACATTTGTGAAGGAAATCAGTAAGGCTTTCTTCATGCTTTGGGAAATCCACCTTATTGCATTCTTCCTGTCGAAGGTCCTCATCAACCTCCATTGAAGTTTCCCGATAAACTTTGACCATGTTCACATCCACGCTGGCCTTTTTCTGCAATGTCCAGCTCTTCCAATTTCACCCTAAGGCCCTCAGTAGCCTCAGTCAGATTATCAATTTGCACGAAACCCTCAGTGGTTTATTTTGTTTTTATCATCGAGTTAAAATCTTCATTGATTCCTTCGCTGGAGCCTTCTGTGACTCCATAAACGCAACTATCAACATTTTGTTTCTCGAAACCCTCAGTGGTTTCTGCGGTGAAGCCTTCACTGACTTCACGGATGACACTTTTAGCAATCTCTCTGTCGAGGTCCTCAATAACCTTGACCATGACTGCTTCATTGGCGAAGTCTTCAGTGGCTTCGACTATGTTGATTACAGATGGCTCCGTGTAGTAGGCATCGGCCACCTGAAGAGGGTCATAGTCAATCTTCATTTGGGCCTTCGACTTCTCTCTAAATCCGAGTCTTTCGTCCTTAATCGCATTTTGAACGAGATCCTTGAAAAGAAAACATCGAGACGTTTTATGACCCAAGAAATTATGATAATTACAAAAACCTCTCTTTTTTCTTTGTTCTAAAGGAGGCATTTTAGCGCCAGGGGCACTATTGAAGGTGAGAAAATACTTAGAAGAGGGGGTTGAATAAGTATGACAAATAATCAAAGATTCAAACACAGTTATTTTTATCCTGGTTCGTTGAACTCAACTACTCCAGTCCACCCTCTCAAGAGTGATTTGCCTTTCTCAGTCAAGGACTTAATCCACTATTTAATCAAACAGATTACAATAGTAACACCTAAGAATAACTGTTCTTAGTCTTCTCAAGAGCTACTGATCCCAACTGGATCCTCTTAAGGAAACCTTTTACAATCAATGTAAAACTATTACAAGAGTAAGAATGCTTCTAAAAAGCTATTATCACAACTGTGATATTTCTCTTAAGTTTAAGAACAATGTTACAGCAAATAGAATATAAGAGCTTTTGAGAGATTTGCTTTGAGTGATTTTTGCAAGTGGTTCATTACTAAAGAAGATGGAGTGGACTTCTTTATATAGGCACTTAGATCCAAGAAGTCTTCTCAACGTTGGAGGCTGTGCTGAAAAAGCCTTGAGCCTTTTGTCTTTACATTGGAGGCTGTGCTGAAAAAGCCTGATGCCTTTTGTCTTTTACTTTGCAGAAACTTTCCTTAGAATGGAATGCACAGATAAAACCTTTTTGTCTGTGTTCTTGTGTCTAACACAAAAGAGGAAAGAGCTGTTGAGATATGCCAACGGACATATTCAAATCTTCTTCACTAAGTAAGTTCAGCTATCAACATCAGAGTCTGGATCTTCAGAATCTCCAGAGTAGAGATCTTCTGGATCTGCAGAGTCTTGGGATGTTATTCAGATTATGCTGAATTAGAGTATATGCAGCTTGTGTGCTTGAGCGTGTAGTTCTGTCAGAGCAGAGTCTTCTATATCAGATTCTCAATACTTATGCAGCGCAGTTTCTTCAGAGTTTTCTGATGACTAAGCTTCTGAACTCTCAGAGTCTTCTATTCTTTAGAGGCTTCTGCTTCAGAATCTTCAGTAAACAGCACTCAGATTCTTCTGGAGGCAGCATTCAGATCTTCATATAAGATGCTCTTGAGCCTTTGAAGCCTTTCATAATATCATTGTTCAGATCCAAATTTGCTCTTTAAGAATATTTTGTTTAGTACCTGTAGCAAACAGTCTAGAACAAATTTAGAGTATATAATTCTTGAATACAAAATTCATAAGTGTTATCATCAAAACATAGAGATATTACTAAGAAACAATCTGTGTTCTTACAACTATCATTTGGTCGTCCTTGACTAACAAATCAAAGATTTCGTCACATTTTGTAACGTCAAAAGTGTAAGTTTTCTTCCATTTGAATGGGCTAAGACCTTACAAGAGTAAGGTGGCCCTTGCTTTAGTTTAGCAAGGTCAATTTCGTTCTCGTCGAAGGCTAAGGGCTCGTTATACGTTCCTTCATCATCTTCATTAAATTTGACGTAGGCTACCCTTCTATTATTTTTATTTGCCTTAGCCTTTTCCTCCTTCAGGCGTTCTAACTGTCGAACCCTATCAGCTAACTAGGCCATATCCCTCAAGTACTAGGTGTCTAACTTCTTCCTAATAGAGTAGTCAAGGCCCCTAGTGGCCATTTCGACAAACTCATGTTCTGGAACCTACGTGAAGCATCTGGCTTTAAGTTGGCGAAATATGTTCAGATAATCGTCTATTGGTTCAGTAAACTTTCATGGATACTAGCCAATTCTTTTAGGCTAATCTTGGTTTGTCCCATGTAAAATTGTTCATGGAACAATCTCTCCAATTGATTCCACATATGGATCAAGTTTGTTGGCAAGGTTGTGAACCACGTGAAGGAGTTTTTAGTGAGAGATCTTGGGAAATATTTAATCCTAAAGTTTTCGTTACTTGAAATCTCCTCTGCCTCTATTAGATACATGGCCACATGTTCGACAGTAGATTCATTGGTATCCCCCGAAAACTTAGTGAATTTAGGGACTTTCCATCTAGCAAGTAAATCTGATTGCAAAATGTATTATGACAATGGTGATGTATAATTTGGTATTCGCAGGTCAAAGTTTACCCTATTTCGCGCCATAATCCTTTCGACCATGGCTGCTAAATTGTTATCTGCTGCCATATCATCATGTCGAACTTGTTGTATGACATTGTCATCATTCTGGTTTCTATTTACCATTACTGTCCTTGGTTCCTCCTCTATTGGAATTTATGGTTGAATCCTAGGGAGTTCGACTCTATGATGTTCGACAACCTCTCCCTGGTTCACAGCGTTCGCTCAAGTGTGTTCCTTTGGTTTTGTTGGACTTGGTTAATAGTGACATCCTCTCGAAATACTACCCCTTGATTTTCTACCATATACTCCCTCTGTGGGTATCGAGGAGGTTGTGGTACACCAAAAAAGTCTGCAATGCGCATCATTTGTGCGACCATTTGTTGGTTGGCTTGGGTAGTGTTTTGTATTAGAGGATTAAAGATTGTCCCCATTGTTTGGGCGAGCATCTGGACCATTTCATGGTTACTCTCATCCATTTGCTGCCTAATAACCGATGTAGAACTATTGGTTAGGCCTGACATTTGGGTGGAAAAACCTATCCCTAAGGGTTGGTCATTTCGACCCATATTATTAATCCTAGATCCTGACCCCTGTAATGGTGAAGTTACATTTATTACGGGTTCTGGGAATGTTGATCCCATGTTATGTAAGTTCGCCATCACAGATTTAGGCATTCCATAAGGTTGTTCTCGATTGCCTAAAGGCATAGAGAAATCTGGAGGCATAAAAGGTTTGTTCGAAGCATTTCCTATTGGTGGGGGGTTACTGGAGGACCACGTGGCCCAATGTAAGTTTAAATGGGCTCACTATGGGCAATCGAATGCGTAGGCATCGAACTTTCCATGGATGATATTGATTCAGAACCAGGTACTGAGACCGCTGTTCCCCCTGTCGAAGATGTTGGGGTAGGTTCTCCATTGTTGTTTGATGTATTTTGAGGATTTGGATTGTTTGACTGGTTTTAATTTGCCATTTTCCTCATGTATCTTCTCCTTGGTCTATCTTCGTTAGTGGTGGCTACTTTACCACTTCTCAATAACATACAATGAAGTTTGGAAAGAGAGAGAGACAACAAATATGGAGAACTAAGCAAAAAAAAATCAAAAGAAAAATGATTTAAAATTTCACTAGCACTGTCCCACTGGGCGTGCCAATTTTTTTACCGTGAAAATTGGTAAACAGCTGTTGGTCTCTAAATATTGGTTAACTTACAGGATCAACCATTGAATCCTAAGACATGTGCTAACACTTTTTAAATTAAAGTTGGAGAGACAATTAACACTTCGACAATACTCATGATTGGAAAATAGTTTAATTCGATAATAAAAGAAAGTATGTTACGAGAAAGTAATCGAAAATGCGTTGAAAGTAACTTGTGCAATAAAGAAGATAAATTCCTGGGTAAAAGCATAAACTGAATTTGATTAAAATGTAAGAAAAAGGGTGTTTCATCAAACGTACATTTCTCAATAACTATTTTCTCTATACACTAGATACTTTGAGTAATTTGAGTAACTTGTACAAACTTGATCACACACGAAATCCTAATACTAAGACCTCTTATTTATACTAAATCGAAATAACTGCCTCTAATAGTCTTTCTTCTAAATCAAGACAAGTGGCGCTCAGCATGTCTTTACTTCCTTAACATGTTCCACGCGTCTTCTCTTGGAACTGGATAAGAACAAAGTTTTCTCCCTTATTCAAATTCAAACTTCAAATTGAAGACACTGTCAGTAGCGTTTTCGTCAAACTATTTTCCCAAACTTAGAAAATTTCCTTAAGTCCAAACAATCATTCCTTTTTGCACAAGGATAATTTCGATTAGACTTCCATAATTACACTTTCCAGTCGAAGTTCATCATAACTTCACAAAAATTCTCTTTGCTTATTTATTCCACTAATTTCACCTAGGCATCAAAGTTACGAGCTAACAAATACATAATTGTTTCTCTTTGTGCATGTCAAGCAACCTGGATGGTGAACCTGGTCGAAGAGATCACAACGAAGAGTCATGGAGCAATTACCATGAAGATCGACAACATGTCAGCTATCAAATTGGCGAAGAATCCAATAGCACACGGTCGAAGTATGCACATCGAAATGGGTTCCATTATCTTCGAGAACAAGTAGCAGAAGGGAAGATGAATTTGAAACACTGCAGAATTGAGAATCAGATTGCAGACATCGTGACGAAGGAAGTGTCAATCAAAGTGTTCAAGAAGCTAAGATCTATGATAAATGTAGATAGTTTAGACACAATGAATTAGGTGGTGTGTTAAATATGTAATTCATTGTTTTAGAAAGATTGGATTTGATTTAGAAAGATCAGATTTGATTTAGAAATGTTAGATTAGATATTTTTGGACTTTTATAGTTTGGGTTTTAGCTTGAGATGCAAGTTAACCTAAATCTATAAATAGGGAGGAACCATTATCATTATAATTATCAAGTTTAATAATCACGGTTTTACAAGGTGATAATAAAATTCCACAGTTGTGGACAAAAAATTATTCGGCAATTCATACTCATCTTCTTTAAACGTGTTATTGTTTTTGTTCATTGTCACTACATAACAACCTTGAGATCAATTCACAACAAAAACGCTAAAAGAAAAATAATACATACGGCTCAATATCACTTCTTAAGAACCAACTCACATGAAAACTACAATGGTCACGCCAACATCTTCAATTTCCGAACTCCCCTTGCTGAAATAGTTCTCGAAGGAATACTTTAAGTGCTAAGTTTGGAGGTTCTCAACCATGCCCAAATTACCATGATTTTAGAGGATCAAAGAAGTGTTATAATGTTCAATCATTGAGAACAAACTAGTTACCAAATTCTCCAATGATACGGAATTTCTTCACATTTTCTACATCATTATATAGTTTCGAATTGTATATTATTTTGTAGTTGAAACTTCCTACTCGGTATTTGTTTATTTTGTAATGCGTAAATAATGTTGATATTGTTCAAACAAATTTTCTATTATAAGCTTGTCCAATACATTTTTTTATCTAACTAAACTACTTTATATTTAATTCTACTATAATAATTACATTCATATAAATTAATAATAATTAAAATATCTATTATAACAATAACATTTACTTTTACGGATGCAAAGATACGTTACTAGTTGATTATTGTAAAATTAAAAGTCTTGTGGGTTAAGTTTAAGATAAATGGTATAATTGCCTATTTATATCTGATATGCTTGAAAATAGAAGTTTAGAGAAATAAAATAGAAAGGTAAAAAGAAGGAAACAAGGGTTTTAACCTTGTCATATACAAAGTGAAAGGTAAAAAAAAAAAAAAAACATAATATAATGAATTATAAATTACAAATAATACGACGAATAAATTAAATAAATATTTAGACATAAAATAATCATTACTAAAATTAATTTTTAATCTCTCCAATACTCACAAAAACCATTTACACACTCAACAAAAAAATATAACTCATCTGGACAATCTTCATCTGTTTTGCATTGAAGAGTACCTGTATTGTCAAATAAAAAATGTTACTAAAAGGTGATATACTGTGTATAAAATAAATTACAAATTTTGAAATTGGTGTAAAATTCTACATACTTTTACTAGTTGCAACAATAAATAGAGAAAGAAAAATAGTTATAATATAAATAAACATGGCAATTTGAACCATGTTATTCCTCCTTTACATGTAATAATTTTGTTTTTAAAATGTTGATAGCTTTATAAGTAAAATTTGCATGTTTTGTTAACTTTCGTTAAATAGTTTCTAGCACTTAGAAATTACAAGAAGCCATTTTTAAAATATAATATGTTATGTGTATCTTTTAGCTCATTCAATTGATTACTTAACTTTAATAAAGAAATCTCATTAAATTCTTGAAGATCATTAATGTTTATTATTTTATTTTTACTAAACTTGATTATAGTATTTTATACTTATATCTTAGAGCTTGGTAGTATATACGGAAAATATTCCAAAAGAAAAACCACAATGATAAATAAATAAATAAATATATATATATATATATATATATATATATATATATATATATATATATATATATATATATATATATATATATATATATATATATATATATATATATATATATATATATATATATATATATATATATATATATATATATATATATATATATATATATATATATATATATATATATATATATATATATATATATATATATATACTTCCTCTGTTTTTTTATAAGTCGTTTTAGACTTTTTACCGATACCAAGGAAGTTATTAACTTTTGCTAATTTTGTAAATATATTATAGGGTATTCCAATATTATCCTTTTTAAAAACACTCAAAATCTCTTGTTTCAAAATATACCAGATTAATCATTATGATTTGTCGATGGAATATCTAGATTGCATTTATTCCAATATATTTCATGAATAAAATATTAAATTAATTAAATTTATACGGGTCTTTTTATATCCTACACTAATTCTTTATTTTTCTCCCTCCCAAATTTTCCATCACTCACCAAAAGATACGCTAAAGCACTCTGGGAGAAAAAATTAAGATTTTTTTTTGTTAAATTTTTCCCTCCAAATTCTTATGGCTCTTCATTAATTTTTTTTCAATTTTTTTTTGTTATGATAGGAAGAAGGATTAAAAAATGCACAATATATAAAACTTGAGAATTCACATTGAGGAGAGATATTTCTGAATTTTAATTGGGAGTTAATATATTCTTAAGAGAGAGTAATTTTGAAAAAATCACAAATTAATATAGAGTTTTATGAGAGGAAGACTTTTTCTATAAAAAGTTGGACTAATGCATTGAAAAACAATATTCATAATGTCACTCTGCATTGGAATACAAGATTGACTGAATTATGAAAATTATAGAAAAAAGAGATGAATTAGGGGTATTTTAGGAAGAAAAAAATTAATTCTACATAGAAATTACAAAACGACTTATATTTTGGCACAATTTTTTTTTCCAAAACGACTTATAATTAAAAACGGAGGGAGTATATATTATATAGATACACATAATAAATGATGAAAAAAATTATTATGTAAAGAAGATATAGTAGAAGTGACGGTTGGAATATTTTATAATTTTAATATTATTTAATTATTACATTTTAATAATTTATTCGGATATATATATATATATATATATATATATATATATATATATATATATATATATATATATATATATATATATATTAATTATATTAATTATTTATTAAAATTAAGAGTCTTAATTAATTAACTGATCAAATAAATTTAAAAAATTAATTAAATTTTAATTTAATAATTAATTAATTGGATATGGACTCAAATATGAGTGGATGTTAGAATGCCCCATTTTGAAATAATGGGAATCATAATTGGTCATCACCTTATATTAAGGTTATGGCCCCCCAATATACCATACACAAGTAAATCATCTCTTCTCCTCATCTAAAGAGTATTCAAGGCATTAGGAGTACTGGTTGAGAAAGAACTATCAAGCCACATCAGGTGTTCGTTGTTTGTCTTTTAGCTTTCAGGATTACCGCCAACAAAAACTTTCTCAATAGATCCCAGTATTCCTGCAATCTCTTCTCTCTTATATACATGTTCGTATTATCTATTTTATTCTGCACTAAAGTATATGATATAATATAGAGAACATGTATATGTCATTAATTATTATTGATTTAATTTCAACAAGTGGTATTAGAGCAGATCTTCGTGTTAAGTGTATTGAGATTTATCCACTAAACTTTAATTTTTTTGTGGATATGCGATTGTGAAACATATATTTGAAACTCATGATTGTGTGAATTCTGTTTTTCAAGACATGAATTTTTTATGATAATATTTAGGGATGTTTTCTTTTAGTTGTTAAATTATTGTGATAGTAAGAAATTTATGATTGTGTGTATATTTGTTTTGAAACGATTTATATGGTATAAGTTCTTTCATATAAATTTATATGTACACATGTTCTTTTATGTTCTTTCAAATAAAAGATTATACATATTCTATATGTAAATATTTCTTTGATTGCAATTGTTTGGTCCTTAATTGAATTATAATCTTAAATATTTTTTTTAATCATAATTTTGTATAAAATAAAACCAAAAATATATGTCTATTGTGTGGGAATATGCATATTGTTGATGGAAGCAATGGCCACAACTGTTTAGACAGTTGTAAGTTTGGCAACAAGAGAATATGTCTCAAAATAATCTAATCCTTCAATTTGGTTGTAGCCTTTGGCAACCAGTCGAGCTTTGAATCTTTCAATAGTTCCATCAGCATGGTGTTTAATCTTATATTTCCACTTGCATCCAATGGGCTTAACATTTGGAGAAAAATCAACAATTAACCATGTAGATGTATTTTCAAGAGCATTAAGCTCAACTTGCATGGATTGATTCCAGCATTCAAATTTACAAGCTTCAACATATGTTTTGGGTTTAGTATGAGATGTTAAAGACAAGGAATAATGGGATTGAGGTGAGGAGAGATTAGAGTAAGACATGATATAGTATACCTTTGGACGCTTGTTTGGATTTCTAATATGTGGAACATACATAGTGCTACAAATATGATGGTTTGTGTGTGGCTCTTGATGATGTACAAGTTGGAACAATGTTGGGACTATTGTTGGCAAGTGTGTCTTGATTTGGTGTGGATATGGTAGGTGGAATAGATGTGGTGACATGTATCTTATATGCGGTTGGATTTATGGTATTCATAGGGAGAAGGTGATTGAGGAATGGAATTAGAATTGTTTTGTTGATGATGTTCATTATTTTCATGGGAAGAACTTGGATAATATGTCCAAAAGTGAGATGAATAATGTGTTTGAGTGATGTAGGGCAAAATTTGTTCATGGAAAGACACATTTCTTGATGTAAAAATTTCTTTTTTATTAAGGTCAAGAAGAGTGTACCCTTTCATACCGGTGGTATAACACGAAAATATGGCATTCCTAGCTTTAGGGTTAAGTTTAGATCTATGAACACTTATACTAGAGGCATAACATAAAGGTCCAAAAAATTTGAAAGAGTTAATATCAGAAATTTTGGCATCTAATTTTCTATAGGGAGAATGGTGTTGCAGTATAACAGTAGGTACTCTATTTATGATAAAGGTAGCATATAAAAATGCATAAGACCAAAAGGATTTTGGTAGTTTAGCTTGGTAAAGCAAGACCCTTCCAACATTAAGCAAATGTTGGTGTTTTCTCTCTACCATCCCATTCTGCTGAGGAGATTCAACACAGAACCTGTGATGATTGATAGATAGAAAACAAAAACTCAGATCCATTATCGGTTCTAAGGAATTTAGGTGTAATATTATACTAGTTTTCTATCATAATGACAAAACTTTGCACTTTTATAGACAATTCACCTTTGGTTTTCAAAAGAAAAATCCACACAAATCTTGTGTGGTTATCTAGAATCGTTAAAAAAAATATCTATGATTATGGATTGAAGTTACAGATATAGGGCCCCATATGTTAAGGTGCAGCATTTTAAATTTAGAATTAGCAATAGAAGAGCTAAGATGAAAAGGAAGTTTCTTTTGTCTGGCTAGATAACAAATATCATAGGTGGTTTTATTTCCAAAATTAAAAGATGGATACATCATAGTTAAATGCTTAAGACTATTATTTGATACATGACCTAATCTAAAGTGCTACAAGACATTGCTAGGTAGAATAGTATAGATGCTGGTAGAAGGTAAAGTTGAAAGGAAATGTTTTACATCATCAAAATTAGCACAAGCATCAATTTGTAGTCTATAGAGGCCTCCGATTTGTTTACCCAAACCAATAATCCTCTGGGTGATTAAATCATGTATGACACATGTATCAACACAAAATTTAATTAAACATTTGAGGGATTGACAAAGTTTAGAAATGGAAATCAAGTTCAAATGTAATTATGCAGAGTATAAGACATTGTGCGGATAGAAATTTGGTGAAAAGTATATGTGACCAACTTTTTTGACACAAATAGAATTTCCATTTGGCAGTGTAATGTTAACAGGTTTAATGTTATGAATTTATGTGAAAAATTTAAGAGATGAACATACATGGTCATTGGCACTTGAATCAAGGATCTAAAAAGGATTATCATGATGCATAGGACTAAATGTAGTGTAGATAATACTTGATGCAGACTTAAACGATGATTGATTTTGAGTCATAAGAGTAGCAGAAATATGATTTGTAGTAGAAGGGTGTGTTGAAGGTGTTGAGGGGAGTAAATTAACTTGCTAGAGTAATCTAACCAGTTGATCATACTTTTCTTAAAAGATGGCTGCATTGTTACTTGCAGAAGAAGCATCCTCAGTAGCACCATTGGGATGAAAGAAATCAGAAGATTGACTAGTAGAAGCATTAGCAAGAGGTCTGTTCTTGTTAAAATTGGGATGACCATGCTTTTGATTAAAAAAATATATTATGTGACCATTTTTGTTACAAAAAGAACAATGCGTTGGTGCATTCTTAAAATTTTGAGATTTCCATTTTGAATCATTTCGATGAGCAGCACTAACCAACAAAGAATTATCCTCTTCAACAGGAGCAAAAGATTTTTTATTACATTCCTTTTAAACAATCAATGAATATACCTTGTTAATAGGTGGTATGGGATCCATCAACAATACTTGGGTTCTAATAACTAAGAACTGATCATTGAGGCCTGTAAAAAATTGCATCAGTTGATCTTCATGCCTATAATCCCGAAAGTGAAGGTGAGAAAATACTTAGAGGGGGGGGGGGGGGGGGTTAAATAAGTATGTAGAAAAACTTAGTAATAAAAACTCAAGGATTTTTATCCTGGTTCGTTGAACTCAACTACTCCAGTCCACCCTATCAAGAGTGATTTGCCTTTCTCAAACAAGGACTTAATCCACTATTAAATCAATTGATTACAATAGTAAGCACTAAGAACAACTGTTCAAAGTCTTCTCAAGAACTACTGATCCTAACTGGATCTTCTTAAGGTTCTTTTACAATCAAATGTAATAATAATACAAGTGTTTAAATTGCTTCTAATAAAGCTTTATCACAACTGTGATTTTACACTTAAGATTTTAAGAACTATGAATTGAATTCAGCAAGTGAGTATAAATTGTATGAGAGCCTGTAATGAATTCTTTCAAGTAATTCGCCAACTGAAGAAGAGTGATGGAGTCTTGCTTTTATAGACACAGAGGTCCAACAAGTCTTTCACGTTGAAGGCTGTGTACAGAAAAGGTCTGAGCCTTTTTGTCTTCACATCACATGACCTTTCCTAGAAGTAGAATGCACGGAGAAATCCTTTTTGTCTGTGTTCTTGTGTCTAGCATAAATGAGGGAAGAGTTGTTTGTTCATTCCAACGGACATAAATTTGAATTCTTCTTCAACAAGTTTCAGCAAAGTATCAGAGCCTTGATTGATCAGAGCCTTCTGATGTTCATCAGAGTTTGCTGAATCAGAGTCTTTGCAGCAAGTGTGCTTTCAGCGTGTAATTGTTCAGAGCAGAGTTTGGGATCAGATCCTCAGTACTGGCAGCGTTAGTACTATCAGAGTCTTCTGAAATAACTGTGCTTGAAACTCTTCATACAGAATTCTTCAATGCTTCAGATGCTTCTGGCTCTTCAGAGCCTTGCATATTTTTCATGTTCAGATCTAATTTGCTTCCAGAATAATATTTACTTTAATATCTGCAACAAACATTCTCAAACAAATTTTAGAGTATATAATTCTTTAATACAAAATTTCATAAGAGTTATCATCAAAATATAGATATATTATTAAGAACCAATCTGTGTTCTAAAAATCTCCCCCTTTTTGATGATGACAAAAACATAAGAAATTTTGTTCAATAAACAATATAATTATAACTCCCCCCCGAGATGATGAATCTCCCCCTGAATTGAATACTTAGAAGAAATAGAAACTTCCCTTTTTGCATGAGTATTCTTTTCAGAATCAGAGCCTGATTGTTCCAAAAATTAGATCTTGACTTTGGATGCATGTTTCAGAATCAGAGTCTGATAGGTTAAAACTAGATTTGGGGATCTCAGAGTTACTCCAAAAGAATATGTCATATTTATCAATTGTTCTGAAACACTAAGAGTTTACGTTAGTTATAATTTATATGTCTGAATTTTCATTTAGGTAGAGTTTATTTGAACAGTCAGATCCATTTTCTCCCCCTTTTTTGTCATAATCAAAAAGTAAAACTTTTAAAGACAAATAAAAGGAAATACAGAAAAGAAATATTCAAGTAGAGAAAACACAGAGTCATTCATTCATTCAGATTCAAAACAGACAAATCAACAGATAAATATTCAAGTACATGTGCACAAACATCAGATACAGAAAAAAAAATATAAACTAGATTTGCTTGGACAGAATCATCTTCAACAGGTGAGTGATCTCAGATGAAGACTCTTCTTGCTTTGTCATCCATTTAGCCATGTTGTCATTTTTCTGATCTTGCTTGGACATCCATTGTACCATGTCTTCAGTCTTCTGGTCTTGCTTGGCCATCCATGACTTAATCTTAGATTGTCCAGCTTCCAAAACTGCAATCTTATCTTCAAGATCTGGATTCTCTTTCTTGATCTCAGATGAGGAAGGTGGGGCAGATTCTGAAGCAGGAACAGAGTCAATTTCCATAGGAGATGCAGAGTCATGAGCAACAGATCCAGAGGGATGTTCCACAATAGTCATAGCCAGGGGATTTTCTTCAGAAGCAGATTCAGCAGTCACTTCTGTATCAAATACTTCAGAAGATGAATGAATATCTTCAAGAAGCAATGGTTCAGATCTTTTTACAGTCCAGATCATGCTTCTAGCAGTCTCAGCAAATCTGAGTTTCGCATCATCAGAACATACATTCTTCAGATTTGAGGCTACAGTATTGAATCTGTTGATGAAGCTATTCCAGATAGCATCAGATTCATTTGCATCCATTGTTGACAAACATCTCTTCTGAACAGAGCCTAAATGCATCTTTATTTCTTTCATAAAACTTGCAAATAAATTATCAACATTCAGCCTAGTTTTTGGTTTCAGAAGGGTTTCCAAAGTGAAAGGCTTGGGTTGGGGTGGAGGTGGAATGGTGAATTCTGGAATAATGATTAGAGGGCTAGGATATGCTGGTTTCTTCTGAGTTGGCATAATACGAAAGAATGGTTTGATTCTGCGAATGGAAGGTATGACAGCTTTTGGATTATCAAAATAAGGAACAAAAGCTGATGGTTTTGACTTATCAAGGTAAGGAACAAAAGCTTATTGAGGTGGTTGATCAAAAAAGTGTTCTATTTCAAGTCTAGATGGAAGGGGATCAGATGGAAATGGTTTAGCAGAGGCAACTGAAACAAATTCAGATGTTCTTGGTTTCAGAGTGGGTTCAGGAATGGTAGTTTCAGAAGAAGTGGGTAGATCTGGTTGGTTAGATTCAAATGTTCTGAGGGAAGGGGGTGAGATGAAATTTGGATGGATATCAGATTTAGATGAATCAAATGATGTGGTTGGGGTGCAAGATGTAGAGGATACAACAAACATAGTTTTGAGAGGTTGAACATCCAGAATTTCAGAGTCAGGAAAATTTGATTCAGGAGGATTGGATGATTCTGGTTGAATCTTAGAAGGTTTGGATGAAGGTGGTTCAGATACAACTGGTTCAGATGCAACTTGTTCAGGTGCAACAGGTTCAGGTGTGACTATTTCAGATGCAACAGTTTCAGATACAACTGGATCAAATTGTATGGGTTCAGATGCAGCTGGTTGTTGAATTTTTGGTGGTTGTTGTATTTCTGGTGGTTGTTGTGTTGTAGGTTGTTCTGTTGGTTTTGTTTGAGGTGTTGGAATTTGGTCTGCAGGTGTTGTTGTTGTTGGTTCAGATTGAGGAATATCAGAAGATTTAAGTTGAGTAGTGGAAATAGGATCAGATGATTTTGGTGGGGAAGGAATTTTTGATGGTTCAGATGTTTGAGATGGAGCAGGAATTGTTTGATTTTGAGTGGGAGGAGGTTCAGGAATAGAACTAAATGTTGATTCATTTATAACAATTTTAGAGAAAGAAGATACAGATGATTTAGTACCTTTAGTCTTTATGTGCTTGGTGGGAACAGAGGGAACTTCTCCAGAAGCTTTTCTCTTGATCTGCTTTTGTGGCTTGTCAGCAACTTTTGGCTTCTTCTAAGCAGCAGCTTCTTCTGCCTCTAATTGCTTTCTTTTCCTCATGTTCTCATTATACACATCTGGCAATGGTTCTCTAGCACGAATCAGAATATCTGCAGAAATAGGCGTTCCATCTGCTTTGCATGTATCAATATATCTAACAATAATATCCTTTGGTTCTTCAGCACCAAAAAGTGGAAAATCTTTAATTGGAATCCTCTTCTGACTAACTTCAGAAATATTCAGATTCTTAGGTGCAGCTGTGAGTTCATCCACAATCTTTAGCCTCTGAATACTCTTTGCATTCAATGGTTTTCCAACAATTGATTCAAGCTCATCTTTAACTCCAGCTTCGTAGAGAGCAGTTACCAGACCATTCTCTGTTAGAATGTCTGAGATCAGTCTTCCAAAGGGAATCCATGTCCTGATCTTCTGTCCCTTATCCTTTACAGATTCTCTTGATGCATTGATATGATTCCACATGTGCATAAAGAGAATGTATGGAAGATCCACCTTAGTACTCTGACTCAAACAATACATAAAGTAGAGTTGTTCATTATTCACATAATCTGGAGAATTGGTGGATTTTCTATGATGGATGCATCCCAGAAAAATCCTTGCCCAGATTTTATAGTCAGGCTTCAGATCCTTAAATTTGTTAGAGGCTTGTCCAGATGTAATGACTTCCTCATAAACTTCTTCCATATCCACACGCCCAGCTGGCAGATGACATACTCCATCAGTCTCCTCATACCCTATGAGTTTCCTGATGAGATCTTCAATGATGATGATCTCCTTTCCCAGAACAGAAGAGAGGATAAATTTTGGATAAACTGAATCATGGATCCAAAATTCCTTCACCAGATGTGGGTATACTGGTCCAAACAACCTGTCAAAATACTTAACCCAGCCTTGTGCATCAATTATAGAACGTAACTCAAACCCATTTTCAGCTAGAGAGTCAAATTCCACCATGGATTCACAGAGAACTTCAAGTTTATCCACAGGGGTTAACAATGTCCTCTTAGGTACCTTAAATGGAGTAACACCCATGTTTGTTGATGTAACTGCAGCCATAGATGATTGAAATTGAGCTGATGTAGAGGATGAGGTTGTCATTGATGAAGATGAAGATGATTTGGACGAAGGTTTAGGGTTTTTGTGAAGAGCAAAGAGAAGACAGAAATGCATAAAATTGTTTGTGAAGTCAAAAGTGTGAATTAGGTATGAAATGTGGTATTTATAGAGAAAGCAATTAGGGCAATCAAACAAACACAAATAGCACGTTCTCACATAGCAATAAATGACAATTAATGAAAAGAATAAAAATCATTTCAAAGCATTAATTAATTCTGACAAATTGGGGGGAAATCAAGATTTTCACCATTCAAACAATACCTCAAATGTCTCTTCAGTAGTGTACACGCCATCTTTTCAGATTTAGAGTGACATGTGTTTGCTTGCATGTGCTTCTGAATTCTCTTGAGAAATGAAACATTAGCCAACGTTCAGATCCTCTAAGATTGGTTAGTTCAGATACACACAAATAATAATAAATCAATAAATCAAATAAATGACAGATGAAATACTTCAGAGTTTAAGCATTTTGCATCTGAGAAATTTGCTTCTGATTAATATCATTCTAGACAAAAATCCATACCAATATTTTTCAGAATAAATTTGAACCTATCTTCAGCAAGGGGTTTTGTGAAAATATCTTCCCACTGATGATCTGTATCAACAAAGGCTAAGTTTATAATACCCTTCTGAATATAGTCTCTGATGAAATGATGTTTAATTTCTATATGATTTGCCTTAGAGTGTAAAATAGGGTTTTTAGACAAACATATAGCAGAAGTATTATCACAGAATATAGAAATATTACTTTCAAATATCTGATAGTCTTCTAGCTGACTTTTCATCCAGAGCATCTGCGTGCTACATCCAGTAGCAGCAATATATTCTGCCTCTGTAGTTGAAAGTGCAATTGTAGGTTACTTCTTGTTGTACCAGGAGATTAGATTTCTTCCTAGAAATTGACAACTTCCAGAAGTACTTTTTCTTTCCACTCTGTCTCCAGCGTAATCAGCATCACAGAATCCAACTAATTTGAAATCATCAGATTTTCTGTAACATAAACCCACATTAGAAGTACCTTTCAGATACCTTAGAATCCTCTTAACAGCTGTTAAGTGTGATTCTCTAGGATCTGATTGGAATCTTTCACACAAGCATACACTGAACAAAATATCAGGTCTAGAAGCAGTTAAGTAGAGAAGAGATCCTATCATACCTTTGTAGAGTTTCTGATCTACTTTCTTACTTACCTCCTCCTTACCAAGTGTACTTGTTGGATGCATGAGAGTCTTTGTCATCTTACTATCAGTCATGTTAAACTTCTTCAGAAGCTCTTTAACATATTTGGTCTGATGAATGTAAGTGCAATCTGGAGTTTGGTTGACTTGAATTCCCAGAAAGAATCTCAATTCTCCCATCACGCTCATCTCAAATTCTGCCTGCATACATTGAGCAAACTCCTTTCCCAGCATAACATTGGTAGATCCAAATATAATATCATCCACATATATTTTGAAAATTAAAAGATCTTTCTTAAATGTTTTACAAAAGAGTGTTGTGTCCACTTTGCCTCTGATGAAATTTTTCTCTAGAAGAAAATTACTTAATCTCTCATACCAAGCTTTGGGAGCTTGTTTTAAAACATAAAGAGATTTCTTTAGTTTGAAAACATGTTCTGGAAATTTTTCACTCTCAAAACCAAGAGGTTTGTGAACATAAACTTCTTCTTCTATAATACCATTTAGAAAGGCACTTTTAACATCCATCTGATATAGAGTGATGTTATTCTGTGCAGCAAAAGAAATGAGTAAACAAATAGACTCTAACCTTGCTACAGGAGCATAAGTCTCTGTATAATCAATTCCTTCTTGCTGACTATAACCTTGAGCAACAAGCCTTGCCTTATTTCTTTCAACTTCTCCTTTCTCATTTAGCTTGTTTCTGAAGACCCATTTAGTTCCAATTATGTTGAATCCTTTTGGTCTTGGAACTAAATCCCACACATCATTTCTTGTTATCTGATTGAGCTCTTCTTGCATGGAAATAATCCAGTCATTGTCTTGCAGAGCTTCATCCACAGAAGTTGGTTCAATCACTGACATTAACCCAAATAATGATGCTTCAGAAGATCTGAGGAAGGATCTTGTTCTAATGGGGTCATCCTTCTTTCCAATGATCACATCCTCTGGGTGAGAGGCCTTGATTCTGGAAGATGATCCTCTAATAGTTGATTCTTCAGAAATGTTTAAGTTTTTCATCTGAGAAGCTAAAGGAATTGCATCTAGTGTTGCTTTAGGTTCCTTCACTAGAGCGTTGTCTGCCTCTGAGCCTTCAGAGTCTGTGAGAATTACTTCTCTATCTGCAGAACTTTCAAACTGCTTTGGCTTTTCAATGCCAAGCTTATCATCAAATCTAACATGTATAGATTCCTCCACAATCTGTGTTTCAGTATTGTATACTCTGTAGCCTTTAGAGCGTTCAGAATACCCAAGCATGAAACACTTATGTGCTTTAGAATCAAACTTCTTAAGATTCTCTTTAGTATTCAACATATAGCAAATACATCCAAAAGGATGAAAATATGAAATGTTGGGCTTTCTGTTCCTCCACAATTCATAGGAAGTCTTTTCCAGAAGAGGTCTTACAGACACTCTGTTCTGAATGTAACATGCTGTGTTAATTGCTTCTGCCCAAAAGTGCTTTTCCAGATTAGTCTCGTTGATCATGGTTCTGGCCATTTCTTGCAGAGTTTTATTTTTCCTCTCTACAACTTCATTCTGTTGTGGAGTTCTAGGACAGGAAAAATCATGAGCAATTCCATTTTCATTAAAATATTTTTCAAAATATTTGTTTTCAAATTCACCACCATGATCACTTCTGACTTTAATAATTTTGAAATCTTTTTCATTCTGGACTTGTTTGCAGAAGTCAAAGAACACAAAATGTGACTCATCCTTGTGTTTTAGGAACTTTACCCATGACCATCTGTTGTAGTCATCAACAATGACTAATCCATACTTCTTGCCTCTGATGGATGCAGTTTTCACTGGTCCAAACAGATCAATGTGAAGTAATTCTAATGGTCTTGAGGATGAAACAACATTTTTAGATTTAAAAGAAGATTTTGAAAACTTTCCTTTTTGACATGCTTCACAAAGAGTATCTGAGTTGAACTTCAACTTAGGAAGTCCTCTGACCAGATTGAGTTTATTAATCTGAGATATACATCTCATATTAATATGCCCCAATCTTCTGTGCCAGACCCATTGCTCATCATTAACAGACAAGAGGCATTTAACATTTTGAATTTTAAGTTCTGAAAGATTTATTTTGTAAATGTTGTTCTTCCTCTTTCCATTAAATAGGATTGAGCCATCCTTCTGACTAACAGCTTTACAACATTATTTATTAAAGATTATATCATAACCATTGTCATTTAATTGACTTATGGACAATAGATTATGCATTAATCCTTCTACAAGAAGAACATTAGATATAGAGGGAAGGTTACCATTACCAATAATACCAGAGCCAATGATCTTGCCCTTCTGATTCCCTCTAAACTTCACTTCTCCTCCAGATTTAAGCTCCAGGCTTTAGAACATAAACCTTTCTCCCGTCATGTGACGTGAGCAGCCAGAGTCCAGGTACCATGACCGGCGTCTTGACTTTTCTGCTAAAAACATCTGCAACAAGGATAATCTTATCCTTAGGTACCCAGATCTTTTTGGGTCGTTTTTGGTTAGCTGCCTTGAAAGTTGGTCTGAACTTCTGTCTTTTGACAACAGTTTTGTTCTGACTTACTTTTGGCTTAAACACAGGAACGTTCTGATCAGAACGTGTGTGTTTAATGTCATTCAGATGACCAAACTTGAAATGAGAGTACAAGGGAGTTTTCTTAATAACAAGTTTATCAACAGGAATTGGATTTAAATCCTTTCCAGAGGAAGATTCATATCCAATTCCTTTCCTATTATTTCTGCTAACCCTATAGATCATAGAAGCTATCTTTCTTCTATCTATGCTTTTAGCAAGAAATTTCTGAAAGCTAAAGTCATATTCTTCTAAAATGTTTTTGCATTTAGACTTACTTTCAGATTCAGAGTTTTGTTGAGCTATTTCAAAATTGGCTTTCATTTTCAAATTATTTTCTTTTAGCTCAGCAATTTCTGATCTTAACAGATTATTCTAAGAGCCAAGATTGCACTTAAGCTTCTTGCATTTGAGCTTAATTTGATTATAATTTTTCAGGACTTCTGATAAGACTTTAATAAGATCTTCCCTAGTGAGATCAGAAAGTACCTCTTCTGAGTTAGATTCAGAATCAGACTCAGATCCAAATGATTCTTCATTCTGATCTTCAATGCCTGCCATCAGAGCCATATTGGCGCATTCATCTTCAGATTCTGATGAGGATCCAGATTCATCAGAGTCATCCCATATAGCCATTAGAACTTTCTTCTTGTGCTCAGGCTTTCTTCTGGGCTTTTCTTTCTGAAGCTTTGGACATTCATTTTTTTTAATGACCAGGTTGTTTGCATTCAAAACAAACAACTTCCTTCTTTCCAGATCTTTTTGGTCCAGAGGACTCGTTGCGCTGATCTGGCTTTTTGAAGTTCTTGAACTTCCTCTGCTTGTGCTTCCAGAGTCTGTTGATTCTTCTGGACAATAAGGATAGTTCATCTTCTTCTTCAGAAGAAGAAGATTCTTCAAAGCTTTCTTCTAACACCTGCAAAGCTTTCACAGATTTGTTAGATTTTAAGGCAATAGACTTACCTTTCTTTTGAGGCTCATCTTCCTCAAGTTCAATTTCATGGCTCCTTAGAGAGCTGATTAGCCCCTCCAGAGTGATCTTGTTCAGATCCTTGGCAAGCTTTAGAGCAGTGACCATAGGTCTCCATCTGATAGGCAAGCTTCTGATGATCTTCTTCACATGATCAGTAGTTGAGTAGCCTTTGTCCAGAACTTTTAGACCAGCAGTAAGGATCTGGAATCTAGAGAACATAGTTTCTATAGACTCAGATTCTTCCATCTTGAACGCTTCATACTTCTGTATTAACGCCAGAGTCTTGGTCTCTTTCACTTGAAGGTTTCCTTCATGAGTCATCTTCAAGGACTCAAACATGTCAAATGCAGTTTCTCTATTTGTGATCTTCTCATACTCAGTGTGAGATATTGCATTTAACAAGATTGTTCTAGCCTTGTGGTGATTCTAAACTCCTTCTTTTGGGCTTCAGTCATAGATTTTGTCTATTTTCTTGCCATTCCCATCAGTGGGATAAACATACCCATCTATGACCAAGTCCCACAAATCAGCATCATAACCAAGGAAGAAACTTTCTATCCTGTCCTTCCAATAATCAAATTTCTCCCCATCAAACATAGGGGGTTTTATGTTGATTCTGTCCCTTTCTTCATATCTGTTGTTACTGTTAGATGTTGAAGTTTCAGCCATAATAACAACAAAGTATATATCAAAGTTTTTCTCACTGGATCTTTTCTGTCACTGTGAAGTGGTAGCACACACAGAACCGGAGCTCTGATGCCAACTGAAGGTGAGAAAATACTTAGAAGGGGGGTTGAATAAGTATGTAGAAAAACTTAGTAATAAAAACTTAAGGATTTTTATCCTGATTCGTTGAACTCAACTACTCCAGTCCACCCTATCAAGAGTGATTTGCCTTTCTCAAACAAGGACTTAATCCACTATTAAATCAACTAATTACAATAGTAAGCACTAAGAACAACTGTTCAAAGTCTTCTCAAGAACTGCTGATCCTAACTGGATCTTCTTAAGGTTCTTTTACAATCAAATGTAATAATAATACAAGTGTTTAAATTGCTTCTAATAAAGCTTTATCACAACTGTGATTTTACACTTAAGATTTTAAGAACTATGAATTGAATTCAGCAAGTGAGTATAAATTTTATGAGAGCTTGTAATGAATTCTTTCAAGTAATTCGTCAACTGAAGAAGAGTGATGGAGTCTTGTTTTTATAGGCACAAAGGTCTAAGAAGTCTTTCACGTTGAAGGCTGTGTACAGAAAAGGTCTGAGCCTTTTTGTCTTCACATCACATGACCTTTCCTAGAAGTAGAATGTACAGAGAAATCCTTTTTGTCTGTGTTCTTGTGTCTAGCATAAATGAGGAAATAGTCGTTTGGTCATTCCAACGGACTTAAATTTGAATTCTTCTTCAACATGTTTCAGCAAAGTATCAAAGCCTTGACTGATCAGAGCCTTCTGATGTTCATCAGAGTTTGCTGAATCAGAGTCTTTGCAGCAAGTGTGCTTTCAGCGTGTAATTGTTCAGAGCAGAGTTTGGGATCAGATCCTCAGTACTAGCAACGCTAGTACTATCAGAGTCTTCTGAAATAACTGTACTTGAAACTCTTCATACAGAATTCTTCAATGCTTCAGATGCTTCTGGCTCTTCAGAGCCTTGCATATTTTTCATGTTCAGATCTAATTTGCTTCCAGAATAATATTCACTTTAATATCTGCAGCAAACATTCTCAAACAAATTTTAGAGTATATAATTCTTTAATACAAAATTTCATAAGAGTTATCATCAAAACATAGAGATATTATTAAGAACCAATCTGTGTTCTAACAGAAAATTCTGAATGGCTAAGCATCTACATTGATGAACACAAGTACAAACAGCTAGTGGGTGATGCTCATTGAGATTTTCCCACAATCATTTCAATTCAATGAAATAGTCCATCAAAATTTTAGATTCTTGCTTCAAAGTGTTAATGGAAGATCGAAGTGAAAATATCTAAATACGACCAGCTTTAGAAAACAGTTCTTTCAAATCAATCCATACATCAACGACATTGACATGAAAAATGATAGTATAAGCAATTTGTTCAGAAATATAATTTAACAACCAAGAATGAATTAGATAATTACACATTTCCCATTGGAGACGATTAATATCATGATGGGGAGGAATTTCTACATATCCATCAACAAACCGAAACTTGTTCTTAGATCCTAAAGTGCGTTGCATGGATTTTCTCCATGCAAGATAATTCGAGTTGTTCAACTTTGGAGTGATGGAAATTGATTTTGGACCTTCACTAGGGTGAACATAGTAGATTGATTCAGTGTCAGTTTGCTGACCAATTGGAGCAACGCGTTGAGGCATATAGAAATGGTGGGTCGATGAGCAAAAGATGAGAGAAAATGATCAAATCAAGAATGAGGCAAAAGAATGAAGAATAATGCTGAAAAGAAAGACCTCTGTTGAATTTGGAGAAGAATGAAGCTAGAGAAAAATTGATACCATATTATGATTTTAGAGAAAAAGATCATTTGTGTCATTGAAAGGTGAAGAATGAGATAAAAAGTTACCTATAGAACAAGAAATGATGCATTCTAAGAGTCTCTACTCTACAACATTGGATCATAACATCTAACTAACTATAACAATAATAACTAACTACTTTAATTTAGTTATGTTGAATTACATCACATGTTGAATTAGCTTCCTAGCACTTTAAGTCATCATCATTGTCTTTATCTTGTAATTATTATAAATCTTTCTCTTAAGAGATAATAATGACAACTTTGCAAATTTAAAATTAAAAAGAGAAATGAGGATATGATACAACTTATTTTTATTGAATCCATTAAATAGGAACCAATTCAAATACAATTTCGAGTTTAAATGAAGAATACCATTAAAAGATGGATCCCTAAAAGTACTAGAACCCATTCAATGCCAATATAGCAATTCAGGTAACATTTTAGGCCATGAAGTACAATTTCTTTTGAATATGGACTCTTTTTTGTTGTTATTACACCTTCCAAAATGATCTATAAAGTCATGGAAATAGTTAGTGGAGGGATCCATCCAAACTTTCCTTGAGATCTACTTTGTAAGCTTAGCTTTTTTGATTTAGCCACATTATCCTGAAGTTGCCTTAAGGTAAAAGGGCTTTGAAAAACAGGTGGATTTATAAAGTTAAACATGAGAGAAATTCTAAGACTCCAAGGTATAAATCCATATTAGTGGTGAAATGTTTCCTTCAAAGAAAATGTGTTCATTTTAATGATACTTTCTCACCTGTTATAAAGATGCCATCAATCAGAACTGTATTGAGTTTGGGTGCTACTCTTGATTTAAAGGTTGAGTAAATGGATGTGAAAATGAATTTCCTTCATGGTGATTGGGAGGAAGATATCTACATGGAACAACCATATGGTTATCGAGTTAAAGGAAAATAAGACCATGCGCGTAGATTGAGAAAAAGCCTATAGCGGTTGAAGCAAACACCAAGGCAATGGTTGGAGAAGTTTGA
>OZ012741.1:380998040-381080540 GCA_963859935.3 Lathyrus sativus | reverse complement strand
TTGATTTCAAGGAATTCAGTTGTTCATTCCTTTGCAAAAATCAATAGAGATCATGGATTATGAAATGAAACTTTTTAGTTTTTCCAAAATGTTTGCAACTTGATTTTGAGTTCCTTGAAACCATTTGGCTTGCATTTGCACTGCATGCGCATATCGTCACATTTGCATTTCTCAGCCTTGAGTCTCATCCATCCTTTGTCCATAATCCAGTTGACTTCCCTCGATGCCAGCATTGGACTTGAAGTAGCTTTTGAAGGATCATAAACTCAGAAGGGCATAACCAATTTGTGACAAGAGAGGATGTTGAATTAATGAAAGATCGGTTGGATTAGCTTGTGGGAGCTATGACAACCTTGGAAAAGAGAGATGACTATATTCAAAGGACTCCAGTCACTGGGAATTTCATTCAATCTCAAGTGAATGGTGTTGCTCGAGCTCAACCTGTGCAGATTCCTATCGGGAACCAGGTTATGCAAGAACGTCCCACTGTCTGTGATGGATAGGGCTGGCAATGAACTGAACTAACTCGAAAATAGTTCGGAATTCGATTCGACAATTAAATCGTTGAACTAGGTTCACGAACCAAATGAGTTGAGTATGAGAAAAAAATTAAGTTCGTTAACTAAATGAGCTGAAATGAACTATACATAGTTCAACTCGTTAGGTTCATGAGTCAACTCGATTACATATGAGAAGAATTATACTGTCTTTAAGATTAGGTTTAAATATTTACTCCAAATCTTAGACAAATTTAATCTTCAATTTAATAGTTTTTGAATTAGACTCTCAAATGTATCTCTTGAAAGTTGTGTAGGTTTTGAATTAGTAGATTTCGAAGATAAAGTTAAATTTCGATATGATTACTTTTATTTTATTTTAATATTTTATTTTAAAAATATATATTTATTTAAAATGTCAAATATACTAAAAAATATATATATTTTTAAAAAATAGTTTTTAAGTCCGTGAATCATGTGAGCTGAACCTAATGAGATGAATCTAATGAGTTGAACCGAACTATTCGTGAACTTATAACGAGTCGAGTTTGAGATTAAAAAAAGTTCATGCCGAACTCAAACTTGAACCAATTCTTAACAAGTCGAGCCGAGCCGAGGTGAGTTTGACTCGACTCGACTAATTTCCAGCCCTAGTGATGGACACTCCTCTTCTTTGGATGCTATAAACTATCAGAGTTTTGCATTTTCTGTGCCAGATTTCCAAGGGGATATCCCAAGGATGAAAAACAAGGACCCACGAGTCGTTGAGATTATGGAAAATATCGTGTGTTGGAAGAGAAGCTTGGTGCCCTAGAGGGTTGTGATGCTCTTAATCTGAATGCTTAGAACATGTGTTTGGTACCTGGCCTTATAATACCTCCAAAGTTTAAGACACCGAAGTTTGAGGAGTACAAAGGGGATAGATGTCCAAAGCAGCATTTGGTGATGTTTTGCAGAAAAATGACCTCATATGTCTGTGACGACAAGCTTATGATCCATTATTTCCAAGACAGTCTGAGTGGGGCATCACTGAATTGGTACATGCAACTAGAAAGTAGCCACATCTAATCATGGTCAGACATAACTAATACCTTTGTGAAGCAATACAGCCACAATCTTGACATGGGTCCTAGCCGCCTGTAGTTGCTAGGCTTATCTCAAGAGGACAGTGAATCCTTCAGAGGGTATGCTCCGAGATGAAGAGAAGTAGTTGCTCACACGCAACCACCAATCTTGGATAGAGAATTGGTTGACCTGTTCGTGGATACTTTGCAAGGCCCGTACCTAGAAAATTTGTTTAGCAGTGGTGTTGTACCCTAAAATTTGCCCAACATTTTTCTAACTTGGTTTATGTTTCATTTCATCTTCTAGCATATGCATTTTGCATATCATTGTTCATTTGCAGGGAATCAGGAGAGGTGTGCATAAAAAGAGAAGGTTACCAAAAGATCCCAAGCCTAAGCAAGAGTTTGTATTCAAGTGGTCAAGTGCTTATCATCATTAGGAAAGGTCAAAGTTCTTCGAGAGAGTAGATGGATAGATGTGGTTTATCTCCTATCTGGGAGGCCAATTGGAGATTTATCAGAGGATCATGAGCCCATGGTTATGGATGGGAGATGTTGTGGGAGCTCATGGAGTGCTTTGAGAGCCATTGTGGAGCTTATCCAAATTGTTACATCATGTGCAAGAGGTTGCAGTCAGAGGATTGTACACTTAGAGTTTCATCTGCCTAGTGCAAGATCAACTGTGAATTTGAAGGAAATTAAGACTTGGTTTTAAGTTATTGTGACCATGGAAAGTTGTGTTAATGCATATAATATGTGTTTTCAAGATCAATACAAGAATAATCAAGAGTGTGAGAAGTTGCTAAATTAGGGTTTCTAAGCTTGTCAGTGTAAAATCCCCTGTTTAGTGTCTAACTTCAAGACCACATATCTCAAGATACAAGTTTCCCATCACTTTGATGTAAACATGGGACTTGTAGAGCATGTTCTTAGGTTTCATTTGAGTACTAGAACTCATCCATTGGGTTCCTAGAACTCAAGTTATGATGCTGACAAGTTATGGGTCCTCAGATGAATGTGTTTTCAGTCAACCAACTTCCAAGGCCCTTTTGACCTAGAATCATGTCTCACATCAATTTTTGATGAACATGAAAGTTGTTCCTTATGATCTTAGATTTCCAAAAAGTCATAGAAGTCCTTCATCTGATTTATAGAACTCAAGTTATGAAGCTTCTAAGACAGGGGTATTTTGGGAAAGTGGGATTATAGGTCATTTCCATTATAGATCATTTTCATGATCTTACACACTTCAAATGAAACTTTTCCCAACATGAAACTTGCTTCAAATGATCTCAATTCCATCATTGAACACTCATTTGTCATGAATTTTGCTTGGTTGTGAAGATAGGTGAAGGAATTTCATGGAAAAGGGACTTTAAAAGGCATGAATTGAATTGGATTGATTTAATTCCTTTTCATATCATATTTGTGCATTTTTTGAGTCACTTTATCATACTAAGAATAATGCACCAAGAATTTTTGGTTCATGAAGTTGAACATATGAGTAATTTCAAGTAACTTCATGGTGAAGCTTCCCATTCAAATCCAACCATTAGATCAATTCGAGGGTTAATTCTTATCCATTGGATTACTACTCATCACCAGCAAGCAATTTGAATCAAAATCCAAGGCATTTTGGAGCCAGTTTGCACGTGCATTTTGAAGCTTCACCTCAACTTTGGATTTTCTTCAATTCACCATAGCAGGCAAAATTGGGCCCCCAAATTATCATGGATCCAACATACATAAGCTCCAGATGAAGAATTCACTCTCATTCGTGCGTTTTGGGGAAGAATTAAGCAAATTACAATTGGAGCATTCAAGGAGAAAGTGAAATCGTGAATCTCAAAATCAAGCAAATTCAGAGCAATTCAAGATCAGCATTCTCTTCATTGATCTTCCTTGAACGTTTCTGGATAGTTTTGCACAAGCTTGAGCATAATTGAAGCCCCAACGGAGAGGCTCCGTTAAGTAATTTACATTTCAAGAATTCTCACTCTATACCCGCTCATTTCATGCCTTTTTTGCTGCATATGGAAGCCCTACGTATGTAGGCCAAGTCTGGATAGGATAGAATCATGTTCTTGCTAATTTCAGTTTTGTGCACGTTTCTTTAAGGCTTCGTTTCTCTCTATTCTTGAGTGAAAAATGAAATTGAAACCTAGATTCATAATCTACACATCGTGAGGATCAGTTTAGTGTTAAATTTCGCGTGTTTTAATGAGGTCTAGCACCTCCATCTCCGGTGAGACGAACGGAGAAGACGACCGGAACAGTTATTCCAGTGCCAGGTTATTTAATATGTTTAGGTGACGTGGACGCCACTTAGAGCGTTTGAAACTTTGACTCAGACTAGATCAAGGGCCTAGATGCGCTTGACTGGCCATGTGTAATGTTGGACTTTCCACGTATTAAATGAAACGAGCGTTTTGATTAAATTCTAAGTGTTTTAAGGTTTGGGCTTCAATCACTAATCACACCCCCCTCTAGCACAGGCCCACTGAATGAACGCGAGAGATTGCTATTCAGCACGCAGTTTTTTTCTTTAATTTTTCTTTGGTTTTTTCTTTTTCTTTTTGCATCTATTTTGCTTTTATTCACTAAAAATATATCCAAGTGTTATAAAATCCCTAGAAAAATATTTTTAGATACTTTAGGATGTTAAATAATTTTTGGTATTTTTTATTTTTATTTTCCTTTTATTTTTCAATTAAAAAGGGAATTAATACTTGGAAGTGTTCTTAGTTGATTTAAAATTGTTCATTCTTGTTCTTGATTTTATTTCTTGATCAATGCTTTGGTCCAATGAGTGAAATTTCTTCCTCATATCCATGATGAGTTGAAGAATTTTGTAGGACCATTTTTCCCCTGGTTTGATCATTTTTGGTGTGATTTTTGTGCCATTTTTGTTGACCCCCGATTCTTCTATTTCAAAGTGGTACACCTTTCCATTCCCGTCAGGATACGTAGGCACGAGATGCGATGTCTTGGCGAGCATACTTAGTGTATATACCTTTATATCTTTACCTTAGCACTTTTCCTTTAGCAAGCAAACTTTAGCAAACACAAATATTAACAAGAGGTTCCTGTAGAGTACTACAGATACTTAGGATGTTAACACCTTCCCTAGGTATAACCAACCCCCGGACCTTAAATCTCTTAGCTGTGTTGTTTCATAGCGCACTTAGGGTTTTCTTCGATCTCTACCCTTTCCTTTGGATAAATCAAAGCTCAGTGGTGAACTTTATGATTTGTGATTCAAGTTAATACAATAGCTTGATATCTGATTCTCACTGCAACAAGTCTCAACATTCAACACATAGTAGCACAACACAATGAACAATATACATTAATGAGCAAACAAGCAAAATGGGACAGATTCATACATAAACTACATTATATTCAAAACACATTGTAACCACTAATGCACATCAAACACATTCGTGACAGTTTAAAGGAGGATAGTAACCACCAACTTCTTATAGACCTCCAAGCAAGTTTGTGCAGTATGGAAAACCTTGAAGCCTTCAAATAAAATCCAATCCAATGCCTTGATGATGATGACAACCCTTCTCGCACTTGAAGTAAACAAGTGAACCCTTTGGACAGAACTTGAAACAAGTGATGATGATGGTTTTTTAGGTTATGGAAAGTTGGTACATCATAAACCAAGGGTGTTTGGAGGCTTACAATGATCAAAACAGGCCTGGTTAGTGTTTTGACAGATTTTGTATGTGAAGTCAAACTTTCCTTGGTTGAAAGTTGACTTTTGGGAAAATGAGGGTTATGACTGGTTTAAGAGTTTGAACACCTCCCACACATCATTTGTGGATTGTGTGGATGGTTTGTGATGGTTTTGAGTGGGTGGAAGTGACTTTGGAAGATGTTTTGCTCAAGGAAGATTTTTAGGTATTTTGGAGTGGTTTTCTTCACTTGTAAGAAAATGTAAAGCAAGGTGAGAGCAAGGGTTTTCTCTTGGGTTTTAGAGTGCTCTGGTGTACCTCTCAACATAGAGGAAACCTCTATTTATAGGCAAGGAGAGGCTTGGGGCAGATTGGTACTTTGGCACTTTTGGAGGGAGATTTGAAAATACAATCTTGCTTGAGATTTGTTGCAAGTCCAAGTTCAAGTCTTTGGCTCAAGCTGATGCATTACTCAAGTGGTATGAATGACATAACAGTGATTGAAGTGTGGTTAGGTAGTAGGAGGTCTGTTGCTGCATAAAGTTTATCTTTCTTCATTTTCTTTGATTAAAATAATGCAACTTGCCTCCAACTTGCAAGACTATTCAAACCTCCTAATTTTCTGCATTTCTTCTCCTCATATTCTCAAAATATCAGATAGAAACATGATCCAAGGGCTGAGAATAGCTCAAGTGACCAAAAGGTGAGTTTGTGAAAAAGTGAAAATGTTGGACTCAAGTGTTGAAACCTCAACTTGTTGGATTCATAACTCTCAACTCATAAGGGATATGGAGGAGTTCTAGTACATTTTGGAAAGCCCTCATGTAGATCTACAACTTTCATGTTTTCATGATCCTCAGATTCCAAATAGAACTAGGTAAAAAATCCACTCAAAGTTGCTAAAAAACATGCCTAAAAAGACCAATAACTTAGAATTTTTCTAAGTTATTTTTCCCTCTTGTAATGAATTTGGCCATAACTCCAAATCTATGCATTTTCTGCTCATAGACCACTGTGGGACTTTTGTAGGACTTGTAAAAAGCTTTCCAATGACCTTTGAACCAACTCAATTGGATGTTTGGTTAGGGAGTTATGGTCTTGCCCCTTTCAAAACCCTAATTTCCCGATTTCTCGATTACTCCTCAACCCTTGATCCAATGATCATGAAATTTCATGGATAAGTTCAATATGCCATTAGGAACATTTTCTATTCACACTTTGAGGTCAAATTCCTTATGATTGCAGAGTTGACTTTTCGGTCAACCGAACGATCGATCGATAACTACCGAGTCGACTGTTGATGTTTCGGGTCTTTTGAGGCCTTGAAACTTCTTGAGTAGACTTCACTAAGCCATATGAATTTCATGGACCATGATCCCACCATTGGAACACCATTTAAATCAAAAGTCAAACTACAATTGACTTTTTCCACAAATCTCCTAATTTTCAATTGACTGATCAATTGAAGCTCTTATGATAAAAATTGATGGTCAATCTTCCATCCCCAAACACCTTAGGACACATGTAGATCCATGGAAACAAGTTTGCTTGAAGAAACAAACTTTATCCTGATTAAAATTGAAACCCTAATTCCAACCTTTTCAACTGCAGCCATTTGCACTTGATATAAACACTTGGATGAGCTCCATAATGACCCTTAAGGCATATAATGAGCTTAAGTGATAATCTCCCTCCATAACCATGGGCTTGTGATCCTCAGATGACCTTCAAGTGGCCTCCTAAACAGGAGGTGAACCACATACACTTTTCTGCCTATCCAAAGGGCTTTGACTTATCTCTGATGATGATAACCTCTCTGTTGACTTGAATACAAACCCTTGATTAGGTTTAGAACCCTTGTCAAATTCCTCTTGTTACACTCATATCTTGATCCCTGTAAATGCAAAATGCCATGCAATGCAATATGCTAGAACAATGAAATGAAACAGAAGTCAGCTAAAGAAAAAGGTTGGGCAAATTTTACGGTGCAACAACTGCCCCTATTCAAGCGACTCGGACTTGAAGGGATGAAAAGCGAAGGGATTTCAGACAATCAAGGTAAAAGGCGGTTGAATACCAAAGAACCCGGAAATTTACCAACCGCAGAAGTAAACTGCCAATCACTTGGGGAGAAAATATCCAAAAAGCTGAATCTAGTTGCAACGACAACAAACTGATTAAACACATGACTTCACCGCTAGTTATTCGTGTAGCTCCACAGTCATTGAACCCACGGACCAGGTCAACATGCACTTTATCCTTTCTGTTGTCCAAAACCATATCAACACGCACTTGATCTTTTCACAGCATCTAAAACCGGATCAACATGCACTTGATCCTTTCACGTCGTCTAATGATAGACAGGAAGAAAAAAAACAATCTCGAAGGTTCACATCGTCTAATGATAGACAAGAAGAAAATATCCATACTCACATCGTCTAATGATGGACGGAGAGAAGCATCATATCCAAATCTCGCATCGTTTAATGATAGACGAGAGGAATATCATATCCAAATCTCACATCGTCTAAATAGACGAGAGGAAAAACAATCCCGAATCTCGCATCGTCTAATGATAGACGAGAGGAACAACAAATCCAAATCTCGCATCGTCAAATAATAGACGAGAGGAAAAATATAGACCACGTCAATGAACCTCAAAACCACCCATCAAATTTCAGAATCCTTTCGCCCATAGGAGTTGATGGAAAAATATCTTCAAAGGCGCCACATCATCAATAAGAACTGACAGGAAGAAAACCACCTTCAAAGCGCCATGTCGTCAATAAGAATTGACAGCTAGGTAATCCTAACATTCTTCAAAGAGCCCCGACGTTAATAAGAATCAACAGCCATGAAAAACCACTCTTGAAATGTCATATCGTCCAATAAACAGAAAGAAAACCATATTTGAAAGATTGCCTTGAAACCTCGCATCGTCTAAAGATAGACGGAGAGAAAACCATATCCAAAACTCATATCGTCTAATGATAGACGAGAGGAAAATCATATCCAAATCTCGCATCGTCTAATGATAGACGAGAGGAAAATCATGCTGGGGAAACACGTCGTCAATAGGAATTGGCGGAAAGGAAATCTGCTCGGAGAAACGCATCGTCAATAGGGATTGACGGAAAGAAAAACTGTCGGCATCAGAGGACTGATGGACAAAGGGACTCTGCTTGAGGATGTCATCATCAGAGGACTAATGGACAAAGCATAACCGACGTATGATCTAAAACCCGAATAAACCGATAAGCTGTTTGAACAAAGCTGCTGGATAAATGCCCATGTACTGATTGAAGAGGGAATCATGTTGCCACGGAAGGCCGACAGAAACTGGCTTATGCCTCACATGCATATGCGTATGTTTGAATTTTCTATGGCGTAATGCTCCATACGAAATGGAAATGCTACGCATTTGAGGATGAAATGCAAGGATGATGCAAATATGATAACTATATGCAAAAAGGCAGATGTAGGCTCAGGCTGCTGGGGAAAGCTGGATGTGAAAGGACCACTCTAGCAAAATAAATGCTGAAGAGGTGAAACCAACTTCGCTGGGGGATAACCAAATGTGCCAAGTATGATTGGACTCTACTGGGGATAGCCTATACGTGCCAATGATGATTGGACTTTTGCTGGGGAAAACAGACGAAGTCTTCCTGCGTACCAAAGGGAATTGGATTTGGGTTATCTGTGAAGGGTCAGGTATGACTGATGCTGGAAAAATATCCTGTCTGAACTCAAAGGTTCTTGGTTGAAGGGTCAAGGGATAATAACACGACTTCCCGACATTTGTCTTGAACTTGAAGATTAGCTGAACTTGCTAGAGTAGCTTTGAGTAGCTCTGATGATACGGAGAGGAACAATTCCTTCGCTTCTGATTTGCCCCAGCCTGTGGGATCTCTGTGGGGATGTTGCTCGAAAGGAAATTTGAAAATTCTTATACCCTAACGGATCAAGATAAACTGCCCCAGCACATGAACCTCAAAGAGGTGCTTCAGATTAAATTCCCTATGAGTCAAGAATAACTTCTTGGAATGGCCTGCCCCAGTTCTGCAATGACTTTGCCCCTGATTGGTTGATTAGTGGAGTAGAATTTCTGGCTTCGAGAGATTCACCGAATCTCGACTTGATTGCCTCAGAATAACTGCCTTTGGATGGCTGACTTCACTAGGGATCATTTAATTCTGGCATTCTTCATTCTATCCTGATCAGACTTTCCACTATGGGAAACTTTCCTGTTGTCAAGCGCTTACTCGCAAGTAAAACAAGTTGTTTAGAATAAAAGATATATTAAATGCAACGCATATGACAATTTTGAAATCCAATCTGTTCACTGGAAAAGGGAAAAACAGTTTACGGCACATAATGAACAAATCTTTTACCAGAATATCAATATCAATACCAACATGGTAAGAAGAAACCTTTTAGGAGTCAGTTTCGACGCGATCTTTACCGAAGTATGCTTCCGAAATAAACCTGCTTCAATTAGGACTTTTTCAAGTTATAACATGGCCAGGTTCACGGTTTGAAAGGAAGGATATAAGGCTCAAAATTTATTTTAACCCACCCATTCTCCTTGATGTTCTCCGATCCTGTATTTAGCTAATTCGACACCAGCACTCAACTTCTCAGAGGTTGTATGACAAGAGTGATGGTTCAGGAAACCACAAGTTTTCAGAGTGATGGTCACTTGCTTTTTCGTCTTTGGTGCCTGAATCACACGACTTGTATTTATTCGAGGATTTCTTCTTTTTAATCCTTTTCATTTTAGCTTTTTTCTTTTCCCTAACTTTTGCCTGGACTGACTCTTTTGAGTTTCTTTTGATTTTGAAGTCCAGCGGGATGCCCCAATTTTTGCCTAAGCCACTTGTTTTCAAGTTCAACTTAGCGGGCTTTTGATTCTATTTTTTTGAACAAGTCGTGTGACACTGGTTGTCTGACTCTTTGGGGAGTAATGCGACTGTCTCCACTCCTGAAGTTTAACCATTGTGGTTTTTTAGGTACGACCTCTAAGGGTGTGATTGTTCCTCGAACGATTACGATTCTGTTGTAACTTGGATGCTTGGTCAAATTAGCTAACACCTACCCTGCCCCAGGTTAAGATTGAGGGTTTTTTTGTTTTCAGGAAGAACTCCTACTACTAGGCTCGAAGGGGTTAACGAGGGATTATCATCCTTATACCTCTGGTGTTTAGGAATTTGGAACAATGCCTGTACATCATCAGCAAGATTCGGTTTTAAAAGCATACAATCGGAAGTTTACACGTCTTTCAATTTCGTCATCCTCCCCAGATTCTGCTTAACCAAGCATTGGATATCTGTAAAAATAACTAGTGAACACGAATGGATGTAAACAAAACATGCATATTCATTTCATTATCATTATCACATGAAAACAAACAAGTTTTACACACAAGATTGCAATTTAAGCAGGAAAGAAACTACAAATATAAAGAAATGACAAGATAAAACTAAAATCGCCAGCTCCTGGGAACTGGGCTTTCAAACTGATTTGTTGCTGAAGGATGCGCCCCTTGAAGTCTCCAGACTCAAGCAGATAAGCGATTAACGTGTATGACTAGCCTTCCGCTCGGCATGAATTTTGAGTCAATCAGGTCCTGGATTTTATGCTTAAAAGCTTTACAGTCCTCCACGTTATGCCCCAGTGCCCCAGAGTGGAAATCGCAATGGGAATTCACATCAAAACCTGATGGAGGCTCACCAGTCAAAGGATTCATGGTCTGAAGCTTAATCACCTGGTGTTGAAGCAAAGGTTGCAACAGCTGAGCATACGTCGTAGGAATCTGATCGAAAACTCTGTTGCATAGCCTTGTCTTCTGATACCTCCCAGGCATATGATTAACTTGAGAAGCAAGGCGTTGACGAGAAAATTCTAGAGCTCTATATCGTGCATGAGATATCTGTGGCTTATCACACCTTGGCACAGGTTCCACAGGCACAAGCGGAAGAAGCATTTTTGTTGCGGCCTCAGGTAGCCGATCACCTTATTTTCTGAGCACATTCTTTATCACCTCCATGATCAAGCCCACCTGGGTCTTCAGCTGATGGTTTTCTTCTCTGAGTGTCTTCTGATCTAGACGCAACTCTTGTATGTCCATCATAATCTGCTCTAGTTGGCCTCGGACTTCCATCAATTCAGCTTGGACCTGCTCCATAATTCTGTGGGGATTCCTGCAACTCTAAGGAAAGCTAGAAATAAGACCCACGGTTCTGAGGTACCTGTCATGCGAGAATGCAATGCAGAAAACAAACACAAACCTACAACAGGACAAAGCAAAAACAAGCTATGAGCACGAAGATAAACACCTCACACAACTATGCAAAACCAACAAAAGAAGCAAACAAGCATAACCGAGTACAAAATACAATGATCCAAGCCAACAACTCTGGTGATGGTCAGCAAACAGCAATGAACAAAAGCTAAACACGTAAGCAGAGAAAAACAGATGCGGGAACCAGCATAGAAAACCTTTTAGCAACTTCCCTCATATTCAACTGAGCCCTTAGTTTGAAACTCTTCAGAACACACACTCTCGGTGGATCCTTCCATAACAAGAACTGTTGTACCCTCATGGCGGGATGAAGGGGAATCATTAATCTGAATAATACCCTGAGGCGTGATGGAGAACCTATTAGAGTCTAGCAGAGTCTGAACTTGGCTCTTAAGCACCTTACAATCATCTGTTGAATGCCCCTGTTCCCCAACATGGTACTCACAGCAGGCGTTGACATCGAAACCTGGAGGCTACAACAGGATCATTGGATTAGTCTCTTTCGGCACTATCGGCCCACCTTTGACCAAATCCGGCAACAACTGACTGTACGACACCGGTAGCTGAGTAAACTGCCTTTCGGGTTTCCTTGGTCTTCGTCGAGCGTGCTGACGCGGCTGATGACGGTATGACTGTTGGCTTTGAACACTTGAAACGTCTAAAAAATGACTCTGAGATATTGAAGATTCTGAGATAAGATCACTTCCTTTCTCCCATTCTTCTTGTGAACTGATAACTGACCCATTTTCCTCAATTGAGATAAGGGGAATGTCTCTAATCTTTCCATTTTTGAGTCCGCTCTCAACACGTTCCCCTGCCATCATTAAGTCAGCAAAGTTTAACGTTCCACCACTAATCAATATATTATAGTAACGGCCCTTCAAAGTTCCCAAGAAGATGTCAATTAGTTCTCTATCCCGAAGTGGTTGTTGAACACGAGCAGCGAATTCTCTCCATCTTTGCACATACCCTCTGAAGGATTCATTCTCCGCCTGAGTTAATTCTTGTAACTGCACGCGACTGGGAGCCATGTTGAGATTGTAATTGTACTGCTCTACGAAGGCATTGGCTAGATCTGACCATGATCTGATGCTACCATTTTGCAACTGCATATACCAACTTAACGATGCTCCACTTAAACTGTCTTGGAAACAGTGAATCATAAGCTTATCATTGTGGACATGTGAGGTCATTCTTCTGCAAAACATTACCAAATGTTGCTTTGGACAACTATCTACTTTGTACTTCTCAAAGTTTGGCATCTTAAATTTCGGAGGCATCACAAGACCTGGCACCAAACACATGCTCGAAGCATTTAGATTAAGAGTATCCCGACCCATTAGGGTATCGAGCTTTTCTTCCAACAGTTGACATCTTCTCATAATCTCAGCAGTCTGCGGGTCTCTAGCATTAACCTTTGGAACAACCCTCTAAGAACCTGGCACATGGAAGGTGAAATTCTGATAGTCCATGTCGTGAAGGGAAGATAAATCTCTATCTCTGGCAATAGGATGCTCTTGATCTTCAACAGGAATTTGCACAGGCTGAGCTTGAGTGACATTGTTCATTGGAGTTCTCTGAATACTGGCCTTTCCTCTGGTCATAGCTGTCATGGCTTCCACGAGTTGATCTAGCTGATTCTTCATCAATTCAAACTCTGTCCTTGTAACAACCACATTCTGCTCTGCTGTGTCCATGCTTCTTCCGGAGGCTAAATCAAGTCCAATGCGAATGTCAGGAAATCAATTGACGGAGCTAGACAAAAGATGGGTGAGCTTCCTGATCCGGCTGAGGAGGGATATGCAAAAATGAAATACAAATGCAAAACAATAATGCAAAATGCAAATGCAACAAACAAGGGATCAAGACCACTACGTTGTTGATCGAGAAGGATCGGCGCTTCGCCTTAACAAGAACAAAGTACCGACAGTAGGACCCACTGATATCAGGAACACAAATTCACACTGTAAAGAACCGGGTAATCTGAAAGCCAAGGTTTCCTGCATAACCCAATCCCTCTCACAGGTATGGACCTATCCACTGACAAGGTTCAACATCCTATGCGTTCATCAGCGTCACAGACTTTCTAGAAATGATGATACGTTCACCATTTCTGGTTTGGCATCATCACCTCCTAAAGAGGCCTCACTTAGCTGACTCACAAATGATTGGTTCCCAGAGTCGACAATTCTCACATAAAAAATCCCAACCGATCCTAAGGATCTGAAGGAAGATCATCAGAGAGAATCTCGTCCGAGCGTGAATTTCATGGGGAACTGTATTTGCTAAGCAAACAGGCCCCCCACTAATCTCCACTACTAAAGCTAGGTTCATACTCAAGCCTGGGTCTGGCTTATCACTCATCGGAACTTCCCTCCCACAGCACAACAGTAATGATATATGATGCGGAAAATAAAGTGCGAAAAGCGAATAAAGATAAAGCACATATGTACAACACCCAAAGATAAAAAAATAAGCGCTAGGATTGACTCGCATAGGGAACTAGGGTCCCCAGCAGAGTCTCCAGCTGTCGCTACTGCAAAAATCGAGGTCGGCAATGACAGAAGAGTTGCCACCATGCGTTATTTATCCCAAGAGAGGGAAAGGAAACGCTAAGATAAAACCTAATGAAAAGAGGGATAAGATCGGTCATTGCAACCAAATCTCGGGTTCAAGAGTCGGTTACGCAGGGGGAAGGTATTAGCACCCCTCACATCCGTCGTACTCGACGGGATCCACGCTTGTTGTCTATCTAAAAAGGGTGATTGAAACTATCTAGCTAAAGGCTTGAGGGCAAAAGAAAAAGAAATGACTCGGCAAAACAATGGCGCTTTGTGCCTATGTATCTCATCTGAAAGGAGAAGTCAGAGTCAACGTAGTTCGACTAACTACGGGTGAAAGGGGGGAAGGTTGCTCGCCAAGACATCACGTCTTGTGCCTACGTACTTTCATCTGGTATGAAAGATCAGAGCAAGCGTAGTTCGGGTAACTACGGGGGAACACAGGTTTGTTCAACCATTTTTTAGGCCCGGGTAGGGTTAACAAGTAGTTCTAGCAGTTGGTGTATGCAGCTCGAGCATGGGAGACTTAGGCGTTACCGTTTGCGGTAGAACTAAGAGTTAACAACACTCTTGTTATGAAAATGATTTTTTTGATTAAGAACCCCAAAGGGTGAAAAAGGTTTGAAATGTTTTTGTGTTTTTTAGAGAAGAAGTATTTTGAATTGGAGTGTTTGTAATACATGTTGTACCAAAGTCTAGGACCTAGGATCGAATGCGTCGCATATCGCCCTAAGGACGTATACTAAACACTCTAGGCAATCGAGAGGTGGACCCTCAATCACCATTTCCCAAGTATAAGGCTCATGGCACAACATCCATTATCTTTATTAAGTGTTTTATGATTGTTTTGAGATGAGAAAAAAAGGAACACACTAAAGGGGGACTAAACCAAACCTAAAGTTGTCATGCAGTGGTGATCCTAAGATTGAGATGAAAGGGAATGAACTAACCTAGTGTTATCATGCATAGGATTGAACACCTAATGTCTCTCATACTCCCATCCTAAACGGAGGGACTAGGAATCCTAGGGGAATCATGGCTCCAGGCCAAGTAAACAACAGATAAATCAATCGCAGATGAAATGAGAAAGGAAATAAAATGATGAATTCAAGATAAAAGAAAATGATAAATAAAATAGAAAATAAAATAAAACATGAAAAATAAAATAACACATGAGCTGCAGCCAGGTTTGGTTATCACAACAGCATACATTCACATATGGTTTACACACCAAGACAGATTTAAACAAAAGGGCATAACAAGCTAATCATGACGGTTGGTTTTGGTACAACAAACATAACAACAGAAGCAGCATCAAACACAACAATTAACTCATGCCTTGCACTGAAAGTTACAATACCATAGGAATGAATACAAGCAAGCCTAACATGAAAACTTAGTTCTAGCATGCTAACCATCACAAACAACATGTTCTGTTTACAAACAAACCAAGACAAACAAGATTGGCAAAGGTTGAAAACAAAGCATAGTAGCATGGCAGTTTGGAGTTATAACAGAAAATCATGGCATGTTGATGCAAACATTCAACTTATGGACCAAGGGTGCTCACAGGCCATTTTCAAGACAAAATGCAAACAGTGCTTCAAAACATCAACACAATACACATAGGCTATTCACCATCAACAGTTCAAACCAAACATAAAGATATGCTTAACATGACAAGGGTAAAGATCAACATCTCATGACAACCACAAGCATTAAAACAGCAAAAAATGGTATTGGTCATCAACTTCACATGAGTCATCCCAAATCCAACAGCGCAAAACAACTTACAAGCATACTCCAAATGTGTCATAAACCAGGTTTGAGCACAAAAATGATTCCAAACTGAGCTAGAAATGAAAATGACCTATGAGTTGAAAAGGCACATGATTTTGAAAAATGCAAGAACATAAATGTGCAGAACCAAAACCAAACTAGTTTCAAATGATACAAACATCACATAAACACATATACAAGGGTTTCATGCCATCAAACAGATCAAGGCCAAAAAGGAATGTTGCTGCAACAGAAATATCATCATCATTCACAAAATTAAAACATCATTAAGACATAATAGTTGCAACTTGTCTTACATATGACATATAAGATATAAACTGGCACTTAAAAGAGTCTCAATATTCAACACATAGTATCACAACACAATGAGCAATATACATTAATGAGCAAACAAGCAAAATGGGACAGATTCATACATAAACTACATTGTATTCAAAACACATTGTAACCACTAATGCACATCAAACACATTCATGACAGTTTAAAGGAGGATAGTAACTACCAACCTCTTGTAGACCTCCAAGCAAGTTTGTGCAGTATGGAAAACCTTGAAGCCTTCAAATAAAATCCAATCCAATGCCTTGATGATGATGACAACCTTTCTTGCACTTGAAGTAAACAAGTGAACCCTTTGGACAGAACTTGAAACAAGTGATGATGATGGTTTTTTAGGTTATGGATAGTTGGTACATCATAAACCAAGGGTGTTTAGAGGCTTACAATGATCAAAACAGGCCTGGTTAGTGTTTTGACAGATTTTGTATGTGAAGTCAAACTTTCCTTGGTTGAAAGTTGACTTTTGGGAAAATGAGGGTTATGACTGGTTTAAGAGTTTGAACACCTCCCACACATCATTTGTGGATTGTGTGGATGGTTTGTGATGGTTTTGAGTGGGTGGAAGTGACTTTGGAAGATGTTTTGCTCAAGGTAGATTTTTAGGTATTTTGGAGTGGTTTTCTTCACTTGTAAGAAAATGCAAAGCAAGGTGAGAGCAAGGGTTTTCTCTTGGGTTTTAGAGTGCTCTGGTGTACCTCTCAACATAGAGGAAACCTCTATTTATAGGCAAGGAGAGGCTTGGGGCAGATTGGTACTTTGGCACTTTTGGAGGGAGATTTGAAAATGCAATCTTGCTTGAGATTTGTTGCAACTGCAAGTTCAAGTCTTTGGCTCAAGTTGATACATTACTCAAGTGGCATGAATGACATAACAGTGATTGAAGTGTGGCTAGGTAGTAGGAGGGTTGTTGCTGCATAAAGTTTCTCTTTCTTCACTTTCTTTGATTAAAATAATGCAACTTGCCTCCAACTTGCAAGACTATTCAAACCTCCTAACTTTCTGCATTTCTTCTCCTTATATTCTCTAAATATCAGATAGAAACATGATCCAAGGGCTGAGAATAGCTCAAGTGACCAAAAGGTGAGTTTGTGAAAAAGTGAAAATGTTGGACTCAAGTGTTGAAACCTCAAATTGTTGGATTCATAACTCTAAACTCATAAGGGCTATGGAAGAGTTCTAGTACATTTTGGAAAGCCCTCATGTAGCTCTACAACTTTCATGCTTTCATGATCCTCAGATTCCAAATGGAACTAGGTCAAAAATCCACTCAAAGTTGCTAAAAAACATGCCTAAAAAGACCAATAACTTCGAATTTTTCTAAGTTATTTTTCCCTCTTGTAATGAATTTGGCCATAACTCCAAATCTATGCATTTTATGTTCATGGACCCCTGTGGGACTTTTGTAGGACTTGTCAAGAGCTTTCAAATGAGCTTTGAACCAACTCAATTGGATGTGTGGTTAGGGAGTTATGGTATTGCCCCTTTCAAAACCCTAAATTCCCGATTTCTCGATTACTCCTCAACCCTTGATCCAATGGTGATGAAATTTCATGGATAAGTTTAATATGCCATTAGGAACATTTTCTATTCACACTTTGAGGTCAAATTCCTTATGATTGCAAAGTTGACTTTTCGGTCAACCAAACGATCGATCGATGACTACCGAGTCGACTGTTGATGTTCCGGGTCTTTTGAGGCCTTGAAACTTCTTGAGTAGATTTAACTAAGCCATATGAACTTCGTGGATCATGATCCCACCATTGGAACACCATTTAAATCAAAAGTCAAACTACAGTTGACTTTTCCCCTAAATCTCTTGATTTTCTATTGACTGATCAATTGAAGCTCTTATGATAAAAATTGATGGTCAATCTTCCATCCCCAAACACCTTAGGACACATGTAGATCCATGGAAACAAGTTTTCTTGAAGAAACAAACTTTATCCTGATTAAAATCGAGACCCTAATTCCAACCTTTTCAACTGCAGCCACTTGCACTTGATATAAACACTTGGATGAGCTCCACAATGACCTTCAAGGCCTCTAATGAGCTTAAGTGATAATCTCCCTCCATAACCATGGGCTTATGATCCTCAGATGACCTTCAAGTGGCCTCCTAAACAGGAGGTGAACCACATACACTTTTCTGCCTATCCAAAGGGCTTTGACTTATCTCTGATGATGATAACCACACTGTTGACTTGAATACAAACCTTTGATTAGGTTTAGAACCCTTGGCAAATTCCTCTTGTTACACACATATCTTGATCCCCTGTAAATGCAAAATGCCATGCAATGCAATATGCTAGAACAATGAAATGCAACAGAAGCCAGCTAAAGAAAAAGGTTGGGCAAATTTTGGGGTGCAACAGTCATCGCAAGCATATCTCTAGTTTGAGAGTCGGTTATGCAAGGGGAAGGTATTAGCACCCCTCACATCCTTCGTACTCGACGGGATCCACACTTGGTTATCTATCTAAAAAGGTGTTGAACTATCTAACTAAAGGTCTCAGGGACAAAAGAAAAGAAAAGAGACTCGGCAGAGCATTGCCGCTTTGTACCTACGTATTCCCTCGTGCAATGGGAAAGTCAGAGTTAACGTAGTTCGGCTAACTATTAGTGAAAGGTGGGGGAAGGTTGCTCGCCAAGACATCGCCGTCTTGTACCTACGTATTCTCATCTGGTATGAGAAATCAGAGCAAACGTAGTTCGAGCTAACAAGAACACCAGATGCTTCAAAATGTTTTATGCCCGAGTAGGGTTAAAACTTAGTTCTAGCAGTTAGGTGTATACAGCTCGACCATTGGAGACTTAGGCGTTACCTGTTTGCGGTAGAACCAAGAGTTAACAAAACTCTCCTTATGAAAAAAGGTTTTCCAAATTAAGATCCCGAAGGATAAAATGATTTGAAGTTTGTTTGTGTTTTTTAGAGAAGAAGTGCATTAATTATTGTTTGTAATTCATGTTGCACTAAAGACCATGACTTAGGAGCGAATGTGCTGCATATCACCCAAAGGGTGTACACTAAACACTCTAGTCCATTGATAGGAAGTCCCCCAATCACTATTTCCCAAGTACTTAAGGCTTGTAACATATAACAACCCTTAACCTTTATTATGTGTTTTGAAAGTATTTAACGATGAGAAGAGAAAGACACTCTAAAGGGAGACTAAGACTCAACCTAATGTTATCATGCAAAGTGTACCTATATTTGGGATAAAAAGGGAATGATACCTAATATTTTCATACATGGGTTCAAGCCTAAGGTCTATCATAATCTCAAGAGATTAGAGATCCTAAGGGAACATGGCAAAGAAGAAAGGAAAAGGAAGCATAAAATAATATGAAAGATGCAAGTATGCATATGCAATGTAACACACAAGCAAAGGGAGGAAAAAGTGTGGGGTAAAAACCTCCACAAGCACATCTCAACCTTTATTAATGCAAGAAAGAAATGCAAAATCAAAGAAGAAAACAATCCAAAATAAAGCACACAATTGTATACAACAATGGGATGAAAATGAGAGAATAAATCCTACAACCATTCAAACGTCAACCACAATGCCCAAAGGCAAACCAAATGAAAAGAAATGAGGACACAAACCAATGAGAGCATGGGAGGCAATATGATAACCAAGGGAACTCATAAGGGTAACTCAACCATAAGCAATCTCAATGATTATGCAAGAAACAAACAAAAGCAGTCCTCAAGGAAGCACCATTCATGACATGCTTCAAGTACCTCCAAAGGAGGGACTAAGCTATCTCAAATGGTATCCCAAAGTCATTGGACAGAGGTAGGGATGATAATAGAATGTGAATAAACCAAAGAAAGTAAAGCACAAAAGAAAATGCAAAGATAGGCAAGGCAAAAGACCTAAGTCTTAAGCATGTTCAACACTTGAAGCACAAGTGGAAAGCCTAAAAAGAGATGCAATTCTCAACAAGCAATGAACATATTTATGACCTAAAAATGAACATCCAAACACCTCAATATGTTAACAAGATGAATCAACAAATTTTAGGAGTTCAATGGATCCACAAAGTCATTTCCAAATCAAACTAGGTCACTTGTATGTATGAGCCTCCCTTAGAAATGACTTAACTTGTAAGTCACTTCAAAAATAGGAAAAAGGCTCAAAAATAACCAAATAAAATGCAAGAAGTATATTAATATGTTGGCAACCAGATGCCAAAAGCACAAGGGCAATGTTCCATAAAAGCACCACCAAAAGAAATAAATCCCTAACCGTAGTTCCCCTAACTAGGGGTGAAGAACTCTTGACTGTGGTCAAGGTTCCAGAGGGAAAAAATGTGGATTGAATTTGGGAAGGAAATATGAAAAGAAGTAAATTTGATTGAAAAGGAAATATGAAAAGAAATAAATTTGATTGAAAACCAATTTGAACCGAAATGAAATCCACACTTGAAATAAGTCGAAGAAAGTCCTCCTCAAACCATCTTCTCATTAATGACATCAAAACCTTAAATCTCCCTTAAAATGATATGAACTGGAAACAAACAAGCTCAAACCGTTGAATCAACAAACAGGAAACTAAACCACTCGACCAAAATTTGTACACCACTTGAAATATACTAACTGCCCTGGCATCTTTAAAGGCCCTGCAATTTGACTTCAACTGGCAACTACGAAAACCCCAGTCTAAGTCTTCAGATATAACGCACTGGCAAACACCAAATTCAATCCTAAAAACAATTTTCTCTTTCTCACCCAGGATCCAACTACTGCACATATGCACTTAACCTGCTAAACCCAGATGAAAACCTTAAGCCAACGGCAACCCCTTTGCCTCAGAATTGAGTACAACAACAGGAAGGGACAAACTCTGAACAATGGAACTCCAGCTTAAAAGAAAACCACTTGTCCCACCCTAATTCAGCCACATCTAAAGCTTCTGAAGTCAATTCCTGATTCACACAAGAAACAAAGCAAACAAAGAGTCTAGAAACTCGGTTAGTTATGCAATATGATTGACCTATGATGATATGCAACAAATCAAAGAATTTGAGGGTAAAATTTGGGGTATGACGGTTGCCCCTATTTAAATATCTTCATCGGATGATATGAGTAATGAAAATTCTCATGAAATCATGGTGAAAGTTATTTAAATACAGATAACCGAAAATTTTGCCCTCAGATGCAATGACATGCTATGCTATGGTCAAGAGAAAAAATATGTAATGCTGACATGCAATGAAATCTAATATGATGAAAATGATGGGATGCTAAATGCAAAGAATGAAGACGACAACAAAAGCAAACGGGGAAAGAAGCGACACAGAGAGTAACCACAGAGGAAACACAACAACACTGAGGAAGCAACAAACATCATCCATGAACAAAACTGGATGGGAAAGAGTCACAACATTCAGAAGATCATTGAATGAGGTGAGGAGAATTCTGAGAAATATATTAGGGACAAATAAACAAACATCATAGACATTCAGAAGAACCTTGAATGAATTCTGAAGCACACCAGAGATACTCGAAAAAACATCGAATAAACTCTGGGACACATCCAGAAACAAAATGAAGACATCTAGAAGAGCATTGGATGAAGACAAAGATTCTGAAGGTACATCCGAAACATTTAGAAGAGCAATAAATGTACGGGAAAATATTTGAAGACATATTTGGAAGAACATCAGATAAGAAACAAAGGAGCTCCGGAAGAACATCAGAACATAAACTCAATCTGGAAAATCATCAGAAAGAGAAATAAATATCTGGAACACCATCAGAACAGAGACTCAATCTGGAAAACCATCAGAAAGAGAAATAAATATCTGGAAAACCATCAGATAAGTAATGTCATATCTGGAATAACATCAGATAGGCATGACAAAAATTGTTTGGTACGTGCCAAGTGAGTTGGACTTTGACCACAATGTAAAACGTGGATAAAACACGACTTCGGGAGAAAGAAGCGAATGGGGAATAAAACACCCATGATGCCAAGTAAATTGAATTTGTTCCACAAGGTAAGACGCGAGTAAAACACGACCTCGGGAGAAAGAAGCAGATGGGGAATAAAACACCCATGATGCCAAGTAAATTGAATCTGTTCCACAAGGTAAGACGCGAGTAAAACACGACCTCGGGAGAAAGAAGCAGATGGGGAATAAAACACCCATGATGCCAAGTAAATTGAATCTATTCCATAAGGTAAGACGCGAGTAAAACACGGCCTCGGGAGAAAGAAGCAGATGGGGAATAAAACACCCATGATGCCAAGTAAATTGAATCTGTTCCACAAGGTAAGACGCGAGTAAAACACGACCTCTGGAGAAAGAAGCAGATGGGGAATAAAACACCCATGATGCCAAGTAAATTGAAATTGTTCCACAAGGTAAGACGCGAGTAAAACACGACCTCGGGAGAAAGAAGCAGATGGGGAATAAAACACCCATGATGCCAAGTAAATTGAATTTGTTCCACAAGGTAAGACGTGAGTAAAACACGACCTCTGGAGAAAGAAGCAGATGGGGAATAAAACACCCATGATGCCATATGTATATGAATATGATATGATATATTAGATGCAAATGTCGATGACACGGCTCAACTCTCTGGTGAGATGGCAAGACCGGAGAACTGATTCCTCAACACGGAGATCACTGTCATTCTGCTTGGGGACTAAAGACGCTACTGTTGGGCGCATCTCTGCCACAATTGTAATTTGTATGAAGTTGATGATCCTTGTAGGAAGGATGGGGAGCTGCTTGAGGATTCTTTAAGTAAACTGCCCCAGATTAAACTGTCTGTTGTAGATGAAGTGATAATGGCTTCAGCTTATCTGATTCTGTAGATGACTATGTTATTGTGCGCTTAGAAAGCTTGCCCCAGTCTAAGTTTTGAAATATCTTCTGGATAAACCACATTTGAGGAGACCTTTCCTTGAACAAATATTGAACTGATTCTTCGACAGGATGTGAAAAGAACTTGCCCCTGATAGGATCACCGAACAAGTTTCTCAATGTTTGAAAATTCCTTGAGAGGAAAGCCAGTTTGCAAACAAAAGTGTTCATACAAACATGGTAATGCAAAGTTCATGCAACTTTTGAAATCAAAATAATTTTTGAAAGATGCAAAGTATAAGAGTTTCATATCAGAACACGGCGGTTCAAGACACACAAAGTTTAAAGCAAAGGTGTACTGCCAAAATAGTTGATTTGCAAAAATCTTTTGGAGTCAGTTTACGCAACCTTGTTGTAGTATGCTTTCAAAATAACCTTGCTTCAGTTAGGTCTTTTAAGGGTTGTAACGTGGCCTGGTTCACGGTTTAAGGAACAAAGGATAAAGGCTCAAAATTTATTTGTGCCCACCCAATCTACGTGATGTTCTTCAGTCCTACGCTCAGTTAACTCATATTATTCATTTATGTCCCCATAGGTTGGAAATTGCACTGATTGATAGCCATGATGATGGTTCAGAAGTCCAAGGACTTCTTGAAAAGGCAGTCACCACTTCCTTATAACATTTGATTGTCTTGACATTGAGGATTTTCATGATAAGGATTTAAATATCTCCTTCTTTATTATCCCTAACTTTTGCCTGAACTGTTTCTTTTAAAGCTTACAGTCAGCGGGATTCCTCAGTTTTGCCTAAGTCTCCTTCATAGGTTTTGACTTAGCGGGCTTTTCTTTTGATTTTTTTTAAAAGAAATAGAGTGGTTATCTAGCTTAAATGATTACGGTGAACCATCATTGGCTTTTGGCTTGAGAAAACATCTTCGACACTTGTTGTGTGCGAAGGAAAACTTGTGAATACAACCTTTATATGAACACACAAACAAATTAACTAAGAACTACCCATGCCCCAGGTTAAGATTGCGGGTTTTTTGTAAAGAAAGAAACTCCAACTTCTAGGTTCGAAGGGATTGACGAGGGAATAACTTCCTTATTTCTCCAGTGTTTGGGAGTTGAAATAATGCCTTACATCGTCAGCAAAGTTTAATTGAAAGCATACTGACAGCAGTTACGAGTATATCGTTTTCATCATCCTCCCTCAAATAATTGCATAATCAAGAATTTGGACAATAAATAAATATTTGAAATATAAAGTATAAAAGTGCAAATAATAGACAAAATGAATTGAAACCAAAAGTTGCAATGCTCATTTCATTGGTATGAAAGTACAAACACTAATTAAAAGCAAACAGCTTAAACAAAATGAAGGAAAATACAAACGACGAGAAACAAAAGGCCTAATGACTAATCAGTACAAAGATGAGCTGTCATCTCTGAAACACTGGCGTTTAGGAAGATAATCTTCTGAAGTTGATTGAAGCTTCACTTTTGATGCACTGGCAAGGGATTTTTCTGAACATTCGGAGGACTATCCTTAAAATCAAGGATTCCAGCTCTAATCAACTCACGCACTCTGGCTTTTAGTGCATAACAATGTTCCAGGTCGTGGCCTGGGGCACCCTCATGAAAAGCACAATGGAGATCAGCTCTAAATCCGGCTGGAGGAGGATTAAGAGGTTGCAAAGCCTTTGTAGTAATCAGCCCTTATCGAACCAGGTCAGGATACAATTCTGTATAAGTTATGGGAATAGGATCAAAATGATTCATATTTTGATACTGGTTGTGTCCAACAGTTGGACGTTGAGGAATCTGAGCTGGTCGTGGAGCAGTAACAGCAGAAACAACATGATGATCAACAAACTGAGGTCTAGAGCGAGGCCTTCTCACTTTAGTCATAACAGCATTGGTCTGATCCTCTCTCTTCTTCTGGAAATTCCCATAGGACTTCTTTGCACCATTAGAAGATTCATCAGCTTTGGATACCTTGCCATTTTTCAGCCCTTCTCCTAACCTTTGGCCAATGGTCACCAGATCTGTAAAGCTCGAAGAAACACTCCCAATCATCTTTTCCCAATAGAAAGGAGACAAAGTATCCATGAACATTCCAGTTAGCTCCTTATCTGCTAGAGGAGGTTCAACTTGGGAAGCTAACTCTCTCCAACATTGAGCGTATTCTTTGAATGACTCTCTTTCGCCCTGAGACATATTTTGTAGTTGACGACAATCGGAAGCCATGTCCAGATTGTATTTGTATTGCCTCATAAAAGCATTGTCAAGATCCTGGAAGCAGTGGACGATGTCATGCTCTAAGTTCATATACCACTTGAGAGAAGCACCACTCAAACTGTCCTGAAAGCAGTGGATGAGCAGCTTCTGATTGTTGGTGTAAGCTGCCATCTTTCAGAAATACATAACTAGATGGGCTCTTGGACACGAGTGACCCTTATACTTCACAAACTCGGGAGTCTTGAACTTTGCAGGCATAACAAGACCAGAAACTAGGCACATATATTGTCTGCATCAACATTGAAGAATTCAGTACCCTCGACGGCTTTGAGTCTCTTATCTATGTTCTGAAACTGTTCACGGACAATCTCAGGCTCAACAAAATCTTCATGGTCTTCTCCTTGAGCACTGGCAGCATTGTACTCATATAGAGGATTCTCAAAGGGAGTTCGGACAGTCTAGTTAACAGTGTGAACCACAAGTCTGGTCTCAGCAAAGACAGGAGCTTGAAAAACTGGTCTGACAGTCTGACCAATCATAGTGGTAGAAGCAAAAGGTGGAGAGTAGTTATGAGGTAAACCAAACTCTGGCCAAGTAGATGGTGGCATTGGAACAAGAGGAGGATCAGCACTTGAAACTTCCTGAATAACAGTCCTTTGAGAGTCTCCTCTGGCCAACAAGACTTGAAGCATCTCGGTGAGCTTAGTCATGCCTGACTTCAACTCATCAATCTCCATTTGGATTTCTGTGTTGTGTACTTCCTGCTCTGACATCTTGTGTCTATAGTTGGCTCTAATCCGATATCGGTGTCGAGGAATCAGCTTGACGACTCAAAGGCACACTAGAAGATCAAATGACTAGACATGAGTCACTGGACAAACAGAGGTATGTGACGAACCATGTAAAGATGCAAATGCAATGCAATGCGATGTAAGATAGGATGCAAAACACACATAACAGGATCAAAGGTTCGAGATCATAGCATGAGGTCTGGGTAAAGAACCAACCACAGGGTGTGTACTAAGGGTCCTCAAAACTGCAGAATAGGGTTCTAAGAAGTTCTCAGAGTCAACAACCCATCTTTCGGATATTATCAATTTCCCAAATCACTCGGTAGTCGATAATATTCTCAAAAGAGCCTCGTCCAAGTGTAGTATCGCATATCAACTAATTCGGGAATACTCCCTCATAGCCATCGCACTACGTCCTAAAAGGCCAAGTGGGGGTAAAAGGTAACTAAAGGTCCTCAATGTCATAGGCTCCTAGGTTGAAAGTAGTAATGTTTTCACGAATACTCGTTCAACGAAACTACTCCCAAGAGGGCCTCCACTGAGCGGTGGTTTCTCAAGTTAGCTTGGTCGGGAATCAACTCCCTATAAGCCTTCTTGAATATACCACCTTCCTATCATAGGTGCACTCAAGTTCGGGTATAGGACTTATCCTCACCACTCAAAGTAACAACCCTGCATACAGAAAAACCCAGGCACAGACAGATATATGTACATACATATACAAATATATAAGTATAAAAGCAAGCAAACATTAAGAAAACACAAATATAAACAAGGTGGGCTTAACCCTCTTAAGGGATGTCCCCAGTGAAGTCGCCATTTCTGTTGCGGTGAGAATCAGATATCAAGCTATTGTATTAACTTGAATCACAAATCATAAAGTTCACCGCCGAGCTTTGATTTATCTAAAGGAAAGGGTAAAGATCGAAGAAAACCCTAAGTGTGCTATGAAATAACACGGCTAAGAGATTTAAGGTCTGGGGGTTGGTTATACCTAGGGAAGGTGTTAGCATCCTAAGTATCTGTAGTACTCTACAGGAACCTCTTGTTAATATTTGTGTTTGCTAAAGTTTGCTTGCTAAAGGAAAAGTGCTAAGGTAAAGATATAAAGGTATATACACTAAGTATGCTCGCAAAGACATCGCATCTCGTGCCTACGTATCCTGACGGGAATGGAATCAGAGCAATCGTAGTTCCCCTAACTAGGGGTGAAGAACTCTTGACTGTGTTCAAGGTTCCAGAGGGAAAAGTAAATATCTGCAGTGAGACACCTACATAGAGTGCGGCAACTCTAAACTAAGTTAAGTTAGCAAGGGGATGTCCACGGCGGGACGACAAAATAGAGCACGGCGACTCCAAGTCCTATGGCAAAGGTAAACAGGGGAAATGTCCATGGCGGGACGACTAAATAGAGCACGGCGACTCCAATTCTAAGTTGTAAATGTTAACAGGAAGTTATTTGTTAGTTGGTTAGTGGTCAAGAAATATAGTGAAGATTAAAATCAAAAATAAATCCTACATATTCACATTCTAAACGTGATTTGAAATTTAATGATTAATCTAATAAAAGATATATTTGAGATGTTTAGTTTAATTGAAAGCAAATAATTTAATTAAGAAAATGAGTTCCTAAAAAAAACTAACAGACGAAACATTAACTACTAAATAATATATACATTATAGGTTAAAACTAACAATGTTGACAAAATAATTGATAACGAAGTTATTAAGAGGATTAACACAAATTAATGGTTAATTAAGAAAATTCAAATATTAAAAACAAAAGTTAGTCAAACATTCAGTCTAAACAAAATAACAATGAATTAATCTTAAATAAAATAGAATAAAAATTAAAAGAAAAGAAAAAAAACTAAAGGGTGTTAGTGTGGTAAATCAAAATTGTGGCGTAGCTGGGTCTGAAATCACTTCACACATTCTTCTCTCATTCTACATTCTTCTGCTCTCTCCTCTTCTGCAAAACATCGAGGAAACAAATACGCCGCCGGAGAAGACGTCGTCGTCTGTCTCCGGATAACCCTCCTGAAACCAACGCTACCTCGCTGAGTCAAACTAAACTGAATTCAAACCTAAATTAAAAAAACCTAAATCCTTTGCAAAAACCCCAAATCGGAGCAACAAGGAGAATAAAACCCTAGATGCGAAGTAACAATGAATCCAACAAATCGACATTGGGTTTAAGCTCAATAAATTAAAGCGAATATGAAGATGACAAGATTTTGAGCAAAACGAAAAGTGGTTACCTAATTAAAGTTGTTTCCGGTGATGCTGCTTTTCTAACGATGGTCGTGATTCCGGTAAGCTTTTTCCTCTTTCCACTTCACTCTTCTCTTTTTCTCTATCTGGTTAATGAATTGGGATTGCCTTGTTATGGTTTTGTTTGCAGGTTTATGATTCAGGGTCCGTTTTCTCGCCAGTTGGTCGTTGAGGAGCCTTTTAAGAATGGTGTTTGTTTACATTTGAAGGGAGTGATTCAACATACAAGGATAAGTTTTGGTGTGTGAGGTCATGACGGATGTGAGTTATTGATGTTGATGAAAGTGGTGTGGATGGTGTATTGGTGTTGGAACAAACATGGGTTTCGGTTTATAGTTAAAAGGGAGTATCTGAAGAGATTGAAGGAAGTAGGTGATCTAGAAGTGAAGTTTCTGTGTGTTTCCTTTCTGAAAATCAGAAGCAAATAGAATGTGCCTTGGTAAGAGATTTTTATGAGTTCTTTTTTTTGTGTCTTCTCTCAAGTGGGAGGAAGGTTGTCTCAGTTTTTGTGATTTTTTTTCTTTTTTCAATTCAAACTCGTTACCCCCATGTAGTGCAGAATCCCCCCTCCTTTTATGCTTTTCTCAAAAACTTGTTGATTGATTTTTTTTGGGTTTACGTTACTGAAACGTCTCTCTCTAATTTCTAGGTGTTCAGCGTGTTGTTGTGGACTTTGTGTACTGGTTTCAAAAGAGGAATTTGTTCGGTTGTATGGAGCAATGTTTGACCAGTTTGAAAGCAGGTTTGGTGAGTTGTTGTCTCGTTGCTTGTAGCAGGATTTTGGTCAAAGAGAAATTAATTTTGTTGTGGATTTATGTTTGATGCCTTGCAGGTTTAACAGAACAATAGCAGTGGACCTTTTTCATGTTTTGGTGAAACTTCTATATATGGTTTTGCAACAGCTTTTGGTTTAAAGGATTCAATCATGGATTTCATGGCAGGACCTGTTCTTGCCTTGTCGTGTGGTCTCTTTCCTTCACAAGTTTTATTTAGAGGGGCATCAAGTTGCAGCAGGATTTGTTTTGGTGTCTCTTTGGGATAGATCAACATTTAGCAGTATATACAAAATGTATCATTGCTTCGCTGTTGTACTTGATGCAGGTTGTACCAGTTTGTAGTAGCAACATAATATTGGTTCAGAGTATTGAAAAGTGCTTTGCAATATGGTACGACTTTGGAGAACTTTGGAGGGTAATCTGGTTTTGTGAATACATATGTTGGTAGCAGGTTATAACAGGGAGCAGCAGGGAATGGGAGTACATAACTTTTGGCTTCGAGCAAGCTTCTTGGGGATAACATTATTGTGCTCAACCATGGTGCCTTACCTACCAGTTTTCTTCTGATTCGAGTTGTAGGGAGTGGGATTATTTTGAGGTAATGACATGTTGTAGCTGGACAGTTTTCTTCTTTATTGGCTGGCGCTGCAGGCTTTCACTTTTTTCCTTTTTGGTGCAAGGTCTTGTGGCAGTAGGGAGCAGGAATAAAGTGGCAAGAGTGGTGCGTTGAGGTGTTGTTAGTAGCATCATGTGCTAACGAAAGTAGCAGGCTAGTGGGGCCTTGTCATTTTCTCTTTCTTTGTCTTATGTATGCAGGCTTTTCAATATGTTTAATGTGCTGCTGGTGACCTTGTTATATGGGACCTACTATTGTTGAATTTTTTTGTGGAGATGGAAACATGAGCTTTAGTGACTTCAAGTAATAGATTTCAAAGTGAACTTGATTTAAGTTTGGAAATCTTAGGATTTTGCTGAATTTTGTGTTGATAGAAATATGAAATGGATTTTGAAAATTTTCTAACTTAGAATGAATAATGGGTAAAAAGAAAGAAAGAAATGGATATTAACAGTGGACTTTATGGTGAATGGATTTAGAACTCATATTAAAAATGGATAATGGAATGGGAATTTGGTTATAAAAAAATGTGGATTGAATTTGGGAAGGAAATATGAAAAGAAGTAAATTTGATTGAAAAGGAAATATGAAAAGAAATAAATTTGATTGAAAACCAATTTGAATCGAAATGAAATCCACACTTGAAATAAGTCGAAGAAAGTCCTCCTCAAATCATCTTCTCATTAATGACATCAAAACCTTAAATCTCCCTTAAAATGATATGAACTGGAAACAAACAAGCTCAAACCGTTGAATCAACAAATAGGAAACTAAACCACTCGACCAAAATTTGTACACCACTTGAAATATACCAACTGCCCTGGCATCTTTAAAGGCCCTGCAATTTGACTTCAACTGGCAACTACGAAAACCCCAGTCTAAGTCTTCAGATATAACGCACTGGCAAACACCAAATTCAATCCTAAAAACAATTTTCTCTTTCTCGCCCAGGATCCAACTACTGCACATATGCACTTAACCTGCTAAACCTAGATGAAAACCTTAAGCCAACGGCAACCCCTTTGCCTCATAATTGAGTACAACAACAGGAAGGGACAAACTCTGAACAATGGAACTCCAGCTTAAAAGAAAACCGCTTGTCCCACCCTAATTCAGCCACATCTGAAGCTTCTGAAGTCAATTCATGATTCACACAAGAAATAAAGCAAACAAAGAGTCTAGAAACTCGGTTAGTTATGCAATATGATTGACCTATGATGATATGCAACAAATCAAAGAATTTGAAGGTAAAATTTGGGGTATGACAAGACTCTTTTAAGTGCTAGTTTATATCTTGTATGTCATATGTAGGACAAGTTGCAACTATTATATCTTAATGTTGTTTTGATTTTGTGAATGATGATGATGTTTCTGTTGCAGCAGCATTCCTTTTAGGCCTTGATCTGTTTGATGGCATGAAACCCTTGTATATATGTTTATGTGATGTTTGTATCATTTGAAACTAGTTTGGTTTTGGTTCTGCACATTTCTGTTCTTGCATTTTTCAAAATCATGTGGCTTTTCAACTCATAGGTCATTTTCATTTCTAACTCACTTTTGAATCATTTTTGTGCTAAAACCTGGTTTATGACACATTTGGAGTATGCTTGTAAGTTGTTTTGTGATGTTGGATTTGGCATGACTCATGTGAAGTTGATGACCAATACCATTTTTTGTTGTTTTAATGCTTGTGGTTGTCATGAGATGTTGATCTTTACCCTTGTCATGTTAAGCATATCTTTATGTTTGGCTTGAACTGCTGATGGTGAATAGCCTATGTGTATTGTGTTGATGTTTTGAAGCACTGTTTGCATTTTGTCTTGAAAATGGCTTGTGAGCACCCTTGGTCCATAAGTTGAATGTTTGCATCAACATGCCATGATTTTCTGTTATAACTCCAAACTGCCATGTTGCTATGCTTTGTTTTCAACCTTTGTCAATCTTGTTTGTCTTGGTTTGTTTGTAAACAGAACATGTTGTTTATGATGGTTAGCATGCTAGAACTAAGTTTTCATGTTAGGCTTGCTTGTATTCATTCCTATGGTATTGTAACTTCCAGTGCAAAGTGTCGCACCCTAATTTTTAACCTTAAGATTCCACCTCCCGGTGCATTTTCTTACGTTTTATCTTTTTACTTTTAAGTGCGACTAACGGACCTGTGCAGGTTTATTTTGCTTTAAAGGCGTCTCTGGCAGATTCTTATGATTAGGTCCCCTTAAATCAAGATCCTGGTCCCTTTCAAGTTCGTCTCCTTATCCAGGAAAGTTTGTCAAGACAGGATTCTTACAAGGATAGAGATCACGGGCTCATGGTAATCGTGGTGTTTGTAGTACAAGACAATTTGGACTCGAGAATTGAGGATCGCTCATATGTGCTTTAAATCCAACATTGGAATGTAATCAAGTGGTGTTATTTGGCTTACGGCGGCGAAGTTCGACTCATATTTACTTTAAATTCATTTGGTGCATCTCACGTGGTTTAAATTGGTTCATTATTTGTGAAATACCGAAATTTAGATCAAGACCAAAGGATTCAGAATTCTAAGATTGACCCGAAGCCATTAAAGGAGTTTCAATAAAAATTAAATCATGATGGAGGTCGACAATGGATATGTGAGAATATTTTGTTTGATATTACGTCCTTATGTTCAAGATTGGTTCTTATAACGAATTCATGATCACTTAAGATTCCAAGTATGGAAAACCGGTTTACAAACAATATGTTATCAGTGTTGAAATTGAGGTTCATATGTACGATTCACTTAGATTATCGGTTACAAGCATTTGGAATCCAATTTAAATTGAAGCGTGTTATTCAAAGTATCCCAAAATTTGAAGCTTGTTAGATTTTCTTTTCAAAAGCTTGGTTTCAAGAGGGGTCTACGGCTATGAAGAGGTTCAACACGTGATTGTTTATACTGGAAAACCATCTACTTTCCTTTATACTTATAATAACATAATTGAACACTCTTGTTCTACAACGTAACTCTTTTACATAAGATCCATATGCATTGGCATAACAAAAGATACAAATGAAAACAACTCCAGCAAGTCATCTCAACCATAACATCCAACATTTTCCTCCATAGTTTCCTTGAGCTTGTTTGCGATGCTATTATAAGAAGCAGCTTCGGCAACTTTGATTATCACATTAATTGGTGTTGTCGGTACACTAATATCTGGGTGAGCCATCCCCTTGTATACTATGCAAACTCTTAATCATGTGGACGTCGTGTCGTCAAAGCGGGTGATTACCTAGCTGTCGGAGAAAGATTTGTCGCGGCGGATCCTATTTACACGGCGCATTTGCTAAACCAAGACAAAGACACCTTGTTGTATAGCCTTGCATTTGAGGAAGGAATTGTGAATAATGCTCATTTCCAAGAAGCCTTACGATCCATGTTTCCCCGGCTATCACCGTGATGTTGCCTGTAATTTATCAATTGGTTAGCAATCCTTACTACAAAGCCAAGAGCACATATGCATTCAATCGTTGTCAAAAAACGGATCAAGGAAGTTATGATCTTCAAAAACACATAACACATTAAGCAACAAATTCCTACTAATACAAGAAATTAATTAAGTAAGCAAAACATTGGTCTAGATTCCAGCTATTTACGAGCAGCATCAAGAGACGTCAATATGCAAGTTGCCTCTGTTATTTCACTTGATTTTAGAAGAGTTATCCCAATGGCCATCGCGATGATTCTACGGAATACACTCATCCCTGCAAAAAGAAATTTGCAATGTTGATCAATCCAATGACACAATGCATGACACTATGAACCAGACAATAACAAGTCGACATAAGATCAAACATGTATGGTCATAATAATCAAGTAAGTACATGTTGAAAGTTCAACTGGTACCTTGAATCTCCGCCACAAACGCTCCAGTGCATCTCCCGACGAGGGCACCATTCCTGGTAAAGAGTTCAGAAAGATAGATCAAATATTCAGACCGTAAATCAGCTGTCATTTGAGGATTCTGTGAGAGATAACCTACAAACATGTGTTGCCATTCATGGAGAATATTTTAGTACTACAATGAGCAGTATGCATCCATCTGCGTTTGCACAGTTGGAGAAGGCATTAAAAATGCCACAACTGGGTGTGACTTTTAATACTTATGATCTAATGGTGCTATCCCCACATGCTTTCACAACTCTATCATTCAAAAAGGAAGGCTCCCGCATCCGCCGCTCTCGTCAAAACCGACCAACGTCTTCAGTAATCAAACTTGTATCCCACTTTGCCAGCATGATAGACATTTACATCCAATCCAAGCCGTCAACATATTCTGCATATGAGAATCCATTTAGCTACATTGCTGCAAGTATTTAAAACAGAGGAGTTAAGAATTCAATACAATTCAATACTAAAGACCAAGTACATGGATGTTGCAAGACTGCGCCATACAAAATCATTATTGGCATGAATGAAATACCATGTACCAACACATATTACACACAACTTTGCCTTATTTTGACATACTCATAGCGATACTACCACTACATGAAAATAAGGGCAATGTTTGAAGTCATGGTTTGTGAGGTACGAAGTCGATGACGTGTGTGTGTGTGTGTTTGTGGAAGATTTAAACATGTTTTGAATAGTGCATAAATATTACAAATGATACTTGCATTCCTAAAGAGATCAAGATTGCTAATGGAAGCTCACCGAACGATGACCAGGCCGATAGTTATCTGTTGATGAGTTTATTAAAGATACTTTCTGGTATGCAACCTGAATATGTTCCGGTCGAGTCATCCCTAACCTCTATTCCTCCACCAAAATCCCTCAGGTCAACGATAATGGTTGCGGAATCTCTCCAGATAATTGAAGCAAGAACCACCGCAAGTTGGAACGACTCAAAACACGGTTCTGGCAAGATTATCATAATAAGTAAAAACAAGGAAAGAAGTCAGAGCATGTTCAAGACATATCAAAACAGAACGAAGTTATTCATCATCTTAAAATTGGCATTGAATCAACTATCATGGGATTCGCAGGAAATCTTCAATCACAGTCAATAAGGAGTAACAAAATATTAATGCGGAGTCAGCAAATTGAGAAGCAACATCGAATAATTAAATTCGCAATTGGTAGCTGGATGATTCCTTTCCAAAATCAGCTCAACACCAATCTGGAAATAAAAGATAAAATCCACATCAGTAAACCATTTGACAGGACAATCACCAACATGATCAAACACATAAGGAAGGTTTATAAAATACACAAGGCAAATTCCAATCTCACAACCGTTACAGTCAGAACTAAAAAGGAAGGAGATTCACTATCAATTAAACACCTGTTGGCTCAGAATAGCCTATAAAAGAGGAAGAAATCAAAGAGGAAATGGGGAGAACTCATAGCAAAACCCCAAAATTCCACAGAAAAATCCCAATCGAAAAAACCTAGAAATCAAATCAGAGAAGTGATACTTATCTTAATCGAAGGAACTCTCCATCGTGAAACCATCGAAAGCCCCTTTGAAGGTACTTCGCCGGAAATCAACCGCTCGCGACCATCCCAAGCCATCATCGCCCACATAACGGCCGCCTTGCGATCGCGAACCTCCGCTATCCAGAACTCGCGGTAAACCGTTTATTTGCGTCAAAATTTATTGAAATCTTTGATGGGTTGTTTATGTTTCAGGTTTTGAAAGAGAAGACTGAAACAGATCAAGAGGAAAATCGAAGGAGAAGACGGGATTGACGGTGAAGGAGGAGAAAGGAGTTGGGGACTTCGGGGAAATCAGGGTTTTCTGGCGTTCTTTTTTTGTTGTAATTTCTATTATGTGTTATACTCTGTACACACACACGGCATTACCGTACACCCTTACCCACAAGCGGGCGGATCTCCAACGGATCCACCTTGTGCGCCCCAGATCACACCTCACGGTAAACCCTCGCAACCTGCGTCACACGTAAACCTAACCGCTCCACTTAACCTTCATTTAATCCACACTTAACCTTTAATCTGCCTTAATCTCAACCCGTTTATCTTTTTTAAACTTGATTAACTAACTAATTAGCCTTTTCTCTAATCATCTTTTTTAAAAAACAAGTTAACTAAACCTGTATTAACCTTTTATTAAACAATGGTATATGTTCATTAACTAAAGTTCTTTTTATAATTAATTAATTTTCTCAAATACAATGTTATTGATTTAGTGGAGTTGCCAATTTTAATAATCCACTTTTATTTAATAAAGTTATTTTGCTCATATTCTAAATAATGATAAAACCTTTTTTTTATATATAATTTAAAATAGATTATCTTTTTTTTTTATAAAATAAAAACTATTTTATTCAATAAGGAATCCTTTTCGAAATAACCTACATTTTATTAATAATTAAAATAATTATAATAAAAACTTGATTTTCTTTTAATAATAAACATGTCTAATGAAAATTTTCTAAAATCTCCATTTAGTTTTATTTCTATCGAATCAATTAATTCGTCTACTTTTCGCTAAAATAAAATCAATTCAACTTTTTTTCTTAAAATTAATTCACCCTATTAATCTAATATTTTCTTAAAACCAAAACCTCTCACAATTTAACATTACCTAAAATCGATTTCATATAAAATTAATACAATATTTCCCCTTAAAAATCAAATTTACTCATAATTTATAATCTAATAAAATAATATATTTTCTCATAAAAACAATCCTCTCTTAAAATCAATTTAAACTCGCCTAAATCTAATCATCGTGCACGCTTCACATTATTCGCACATTCACTTTCACTCACTTGCACCTTAGCGCTTTCATGCGTATATGTATGTCTTATTTATTTGCCCTTTATCATTTCTGCAATTTATTTTACAGCAATTTACTTTATCGCATTGCATTCCGTCCAAAGGAAGAACCTACACATGATTCAACACTTGTGTGTATTGCATCATTTGCATCATATTCCCCACGATCCTTAATCCCATTCAAGTCGATCCTCTAAGTTAGATCCTACCCCATAGCAAGGACCTTTATCTTTACGACTTAGACAAACACATTCAACAACTCAATACAAATTACTCAAACATTAGAGATGTAGATGTTAATCATCTTAAGCGAGATAGAATCTCCACCCCACAACAATACAATCTCTTACACTTGTGGCGGTTAAATCTCCCTTAAGATGACAACTCGTCTTTTCTCCTAAAATCTATCAATCAACTACCCTAAACCCGTAGGAACTTTGACCACAATCAAAGAACTCCTCAAACCCTTTAGGAGAACTACAGATACTCTGATTCCACTCCCGTAAGGATATGTAGGCATAAGATGCGATATCTTATCGAGTATACTTAGAAATAAACCCCTAGGTCTTTTATCCTTAAGCAGATAAACCTTAACAATAAACAAATATAAAACAAGAGGTTCCTGTAGAGTACTACAGAAACTTAGGATGCTAGCACCTTCCCTAAGTTTAACCAACCCCCGAACCTATAACTCTCTAGCTTGCATTTGCATTGCATTGTGGGAATTTCGATCTTTATCCCTTCCTTTGGACAAATCAAAGTTAGGTTGCAAAATGAATTAAAGATTCAAACTAATTAATAGTTTGGTATCCGATTTTCACCGCGACACAATGCATGAGTTAATTGTTGTGTTTGATGTTGCTTCTGTTGTTATGTTTGCTGTACCAAAACCAACTGTCATGATTATCTTGTTAGGCCCTTTTGTTTAAATCTATCTTGGTGTGTAAACCATATGTGAATGTATGCTGTTGTGATAACCAAACATGGCTGCAGCTCATGCTGTTTCTATTGATATGTCTGCTGTGCAAAAGCCAATCACCATATTTAGTTTGATAGGCTGTTTTATTTAAGGCCAAGTTATCTTGATGTGTATGCACACTTGTTTGATATGTTGTCTTGACAAATCCATACTAGCTGCTAAAACTGTCTAACTCAAGCCAAATTGCCATTAACTTGCAAATATGTTATGTGCATTGAGCCATATGTGTATGCATGATGTTTGATATCCAACTTGTTGTCATAATGTTTGATCTATGCTCAGTCTTCTAATCATGTCTTGTATAGTTTGTGTTGAGATCATGAAAGTCTTGTTTTGGCAAGCACAAGTTGCTGCCAGTCTTTGTTTTATGCTTTCAATTCATGTGCCATTTGTTTTGATCTTGCAAGATGCTTTGAATTCATGTTTTGACAGTTGAGAATCCTTTAATTTGTGGTGATTGAATTGTGTATGTATGCTGAACTGATCTTATTTTCCAAAACCACATATCGAGCATTTTGGTCCATGATTGCAACTTGCATACCAGTTTTGGTTTGGAGCTGTTCTTGACTGATCTAGGCATCTAGAATCATTGATAGACATATTTGAAAGATGTGCACACCTTCATTTAACCATGATCCCTTCTATTTTGAGCTATGGACATCATATTGCATTTTCAAGCTTCACTTTGCAACTTGTATACCAGATCTTATTTGGGTGTGTTTTTGTGAGATCCTTGCATCTAGATTCCATGAATAACATATTTGAAACTTGCTCAGGCCATTACATGAGTTTAAAGGCGTCTAGTTTGGTCCCTTGATTGCAAAATGCATATCACACATTCACATGACAGTTGCATTCATGTTTTGGTTTGTGTGCCTTATCTTGAAAAACTAACATTACCATTGCATTCCTTGTTGAATTTCACCCAAGATAGACCTAAATTTTGCTAAAAATGATTGAGTTTTGAGTAAGTTACGATGTTCTCATTTTCATGTTGTTACCTTGTGTTTTGCCCACCTTGGCTTGCCCAGAAATCACGCTTGTTTGGTATATGAATACATGGGGTGGCATTAATACTTGGATGTATCGCCACCCCAGTGGTTAAGAGCCTTTCCCTTTCACTATCATGTCCCCGGTTCGATCCCAGCTTTGGGCATTTTGCTTTTTTATTCCTTTTATTTTCCATACTTTACATGTATTATTTTTCTTGCCTTCAATTTCACATACGCGCGCTGGCTAGAATGACTAAGTCTTGGGCCTGCAGCTTTGGGGTCAAGGGTTCAACCCCTTGTGGAAGCATTTCCTTGTTTTTAGCATTTTGTTTTCATTTCTCTTATTTTTATTTTATTTCTTTTCTTGTTTTTGTTTTATTTATTGTAAAAATAGTTTTAGGTATCCAAAAAAGACCAAAAAATCATTTGTCTGTTATTTTAAGTGTGTTATTTTATTTTTCATGTTTTATTTTATTTTTTATTTTATTTATCATTTTCTTTTATCTTGAATTCATCATTTTATTTCCTTTCTCATTTCATCTGCGATTGATTTATATGTTGTTTACTTGGCCTGGTGCCATGATCCCCCTAGGATTCCTAGTCCCTTCGTTTAGGATGGGAGTAGGAGAGACATTAGGTGTTCAATCCTATGCATGATAACATTAGGTTAGTTCATTCCCTTTCATCTCAGTCTTAGGATCACCACTGCATGACAACTTTAGGTTTGGTTTAGTCCCCCTTTAGTGTGTTCCTTCTTTTCTCATCTCAAAACAATCATAAAACACTTAATAAAGATAATGGATGTTGTGCCATGAGCCTTATACCTTGGAAATGGTGATTGAGGGGCCACCTCTCGATTGCCTAGAGTGTTTAGTATACGTCCTTAGGGCGATATGCGACGCATTCGATCCTAGGTTCTAGACTTTGGTACAACATGTATTACAAACACTCCAATTCAAAATACTTCTTCTCTAAAAAACACAAAAACATTTCAAACCTTTTTCACCCTTTGGGGTTCTTAATCAAAAAAATCATTTTCATAACAAGAGTGTTATTAACTCTTAGTTCTACCGCAAACGGTAACGCCTAAGTCTCCCATGCTCGAGCTGCATACACCAACTACTAGAACTACTTGTTAACCCTACTCGGGCCTAAAAAACGGTTGAACAAAACTGTGTTCCCCCATAGTTACCCGAACTACGTTTGCTCTGATCTTTCATACCAGATGAAAGTACGTAGGCACAAGACGCGATGTCTTAGCGAGCAACCTTCCCTCTTTCACCCGTAGTTAGTCGAACTACGTTGACTCTGACTTCTCCTTTCAGATGAGATACGTAGGCATAAAGCGCCATTGCTTTGCCGAGTTATTTCTTTTTATTTTGCCCTCAAGCCTTTAGCTAGATAATTTCAATCACCCTTTTTAGATAGACAACAAGCGTGGATCCCGTCGAGTACGACGGACGTGAGGGGTGTTAATACCTTCCCCTTGCGTAACCGACTCCCGAACCCGAGATTTGGTTGCGATGACCGATCTTATCCCTCTTTTTGTTAGGTTTTCTCTGAGTGTTTCCTTTCCCTCTCTTGGGATAAATAATGCCCAGTGGCGACTCTTCTGTCATTTCCGGCCTCGATTTTCGCAGTAGCGACAACTGGCAACTCTGCTGGGGACCCTGGTTCCTTATGCGAGTCAATCCTAGCGCTTGTCTGTTTATCTTTGGGTGTTGTACATATGTGCTTTATCTTTATTCTCTTTCCGCACTTTATTTTCCGCATCATATATCATTACTGCTGTGCTATGGGAGGGAAGTTCCGATGAGTGATAAGCCAGACCCAGGCTTGAGTATGAACCTAGCTTTAGTAGTGGAGATTAGTGGGGGCCTGTTTGCTTAACAGATACAGTTCCCCATGAAATTCACACTCGGACGAGATTCTCTCTGATGATCTTCCTTTAGATCCTGAGGATCGGTTGGGATTTTTGATTTGAGAATTGTCGACTCTGGGAACCAATCACTTGTGAGTCAGCTAAGTGAGGCCTCTTCAGGAGGTGATGATGCCAAACCAGAAATGGTGAACGTATCATCATTTCTAGAAAGTCTGTGACGCTGATGAATGCATAGGATGCCGAACCTTGTCAGTGGATAGGTCCATACCTGTGAGAGGGATTTGGTTATGCAGGAAACCTTGGCTTTCAGATTACCCGGTTCTTTACAGTGTGAATCTGTGTTCTTGATATCAGTGGGTCCTACTGTCGGTACTTTGTTCTTGTTAAGGCGAAGCGCCGATCCTTCTCGATCAACAACGTAGTGGTCTTGATCCCTTGTTTGTTGCATTTGCATTTTGCATTTCAATTTTGCATTTGCATTTCATTTTTGCATATCCCTCCTCAGCTGGATCAGGAAGCTCACCCATCTTTTGTCTAGCTCCGTCAATTGATTTCCTGACATTCGCATTGGACTTGATTTAGCCTTCGGAAGAAGCATGGACACAACAGAGCAGGATGTGGTTGTTACAAGGGCAGAGTTTGAATTGATGAAGAATCAGCTAGATCAACACGTGGAAGCCATGACAGCTATGACCAGAGGAGAGGCCGGTATTCAGAGAACTCCAATGAACAATGTCGCTCAAGCTCAGCCTATGCAAAATCCTGTTGAAGATCAAGAGCATCCTATTGCCAGAGATAGAGATTTATCTTCCCTTCACGACATGGACTATCATAATTTCACCTTCCCTGTGCCAGGTTCTCAGAGGGTTGTTCCAAAGGTTAATGCTAGAGACCCACATGCTGCTGAGATTATGAGAAAATGTCAACTATTGGAAGAAAAGCTCGATACCCTAATGAGTCGGGATACTCTTAATCTAAATGCTTCGAGCATGTGTTTGGGGCCAGGTCTTGTGATGCCTCAGAAATTTAAGATGCCAAACTTTGAGAAGTACAAAGGAGATAGTTGTCCGAAGCAGCATTCGGTAATGTTTTACAAGAGAATGACCTCACATGTCCATAATGACAAGCTTATGATTCACTGTTTCCAAGACAGTTTAAGTGGAGCATCGTTAAGTTGGTATATGCAGTTGGAAAATGGTAGCATCAGATCATGGTCAGATATAGCCAATGCCTTCGTGGAGCAGTACAACTACAATCTCAACATGGCTCCCAGTCACGTGCAGTTACAAGAATTATCTCAGGCGAAGAATGAATCCTTCAGAGGGTATGTGCAAAGATGGAGAGAATTCGCTGCTCGTGTTCAACCACCGCTTCGGGATAGAGAACTAATTGACATCTTCTTGGGAACTTTGAAGGGTCGTTACTATGATATATTGATTAGTGGTGGAACGTTAAACTTTGCTGACTTAATGATGGCAGGGGAACATGTTGAGAGCGGATTCAAGAATGGAAAGATTATAGACATTCCCCTTATCTCATTTGAGGAAAATGGGTCAGTTATCAGTTCACAAGAAGAATGGGAGAAAGGAAGTGATCTTATCTCAGAATCTTTAATATCTCAGAGTCAGTTTTTAGACGTTTCAAGTGTTCAAAGCCAACGGTCATACCGTCATCAGCCGCGTCAGCACGCTCGAAGAAGACCAAGGAAACCCGAAAGGCAGTTTACTCAGCTACCGGTGTCGTACAGTCAGTTGTTGCTGGATTTGGTCAAAGGTGGGCTGATAGTGCTGAAAGAGACTAATCCAATGATCCCCCCGTACCCTCCAAGTTTCGATGTCAACGCCCGCTGTGAGTACCATGTTGGGGCACAGGGGCATTCAACAGATGATTGTAAGGTGCTTAAGAGCCAAGTTCAGACTCTGCTAGACTCTAACAAGTTCTCCATCACGCCTCAGGGTATTATTCAGATTAATGATTCCCCTTTATCCCGCCATGAGGGCACATCAGTTCTTGTTATGGAAGGATCCACTAAGAGTGTGTATTCTGAAGAGTTTCAAACTGAGGGCTCAGTTGAATATGAGGGAAGTTGCTAGAAGGTTTTCTATGTTGGTTGCCACATCTGTTTTTCTCTGCTTACGTGTTTGGCTTTTGTTCATTGTTGTTTGCTGACCATCACCAGACTTGTTGGCTGGGGTCATTGTATTTTGTACTCGGTTGTGCTTGTTTGCTTCTTTTGTTGGTTTTGCATAGTTGTGTGAGGTGTTTATCTCCATGTTCATAGCTTGTTTTTGCTTTGTCCTGTTGTAGGTTTGTGTTTGTTTTCTGCATTGCATTCTCGCATGACAGTTACCTAAGAATCGTGGGTCTTATTTCTAGCTTTCCTTAGAGTTGCAGGAATCCCCACAAAATTATGGAGCAAGTCCAAGCTGAATTGATGGAAGTCTGAGGCCAGCTAGGGCAGATTATGATGGACATACAAGAGTTGCGTCTGGATCAGAAGACACTCAGAGAAGAAAACCATCAGCTGAAGACCCAGATGGGCTTGATCATGGAGGTGATAAAGAATGTGCTCAGAAAAGAAAGTGATCGGCTACCTGAGGCCACAACAAAAATGCTTGTTCCGCTTGTGTCTGTGGAACCTGTGCCAAGGTGTGATAAGCCACAGATATCTCATGCATGATAGAGAGCTCTAGAATTTTCTCGTCAACGCCTTGCTTCTCAGGTTAACCATATATCTGGGAGGTAACCGAAGACAAGGCTATGCAACAGAGTTTTCGATCAGATTCCTACAACGTATGCTCAGTTGTTGCAACCTTTACTTCAACACTAGGTGATTAAGCTTCGGACCATGAATCCTTTGACTGGTGAGCCTCCATTAGGTTTTGATGTGAATGCCCATTGCGATTTCCACTCTGGGGCACTGGGGCATAGCGTGAAGGACTGTAAAGCTTTTAAGCATAAAATCTAGGACCTGATTGACTCAAAATTCACGCCGGGCGGAAGGCTAGTCATACACGTCAATCGCTTATCTGCTTGAGTCTGGATACTTCAAGGGGCGCATCCTTCAGCAACAAATTAGTTTGAAAGCCCAGTTCTCAGGAGCTGGCGATTTTCATTTTATCTTGTCATTTCTTTATATTTGTAGTTTCTTTCCTGCTTAAATTGCAATCTTGTGTGTAAAACTTGTTTGTTTTCATGTGATAATGATAATGAAATGAATATGCATGTTTTGTTTACATCCATTCATGTTCACTAGTTGTTTTTACAGATATCTAATGCTTGGTTAAGCAGAATCTAGGGAGGATGACGAAATTGAAAGACGTGTAAACTTCCGATTGTATACTTTTGAAACCGAATCTTGCTGATGATGTACAAACATTGTTTCAAATTCCTAAACACCGGAGATATAAGGATGATAATCCCTTGTTAACCCTTTCGAGCCTAGTAGTAGGAGTTCTTCCTGAAAACGAAAAAACCCTCAATCTTAACCTGGGGCAGGATAGGTGTTAGCTAATTTGATCGAGCATCCAAATTAAAATAGAATTGTTAAAGTTCGAGGAACAATCACACCCCTAGAGGTCGTACCTAAAAAACCACAATGGTTAAACTTCAGGAGTAAAGACAATCACATTACTCCCCAAAGAGTCGGGCAAACAGTGTCACACGACTTGTTTAAAAAAAGAGAATTAAAAGCCCGCTAAGTCGAACTTGAAAACAAGTGGCTTAGGCAAAAATTGGGGCATCCCGCTGGACTTCAAAATCAAAAGAAACTCAAAAGAGTCAGTCCATGCAAAAGTTAGGGAAAAGAAAAAAGCTAAAATGAAAAGGATTAAAAAGAAGAAATCCTCGAATAAATACAAGTCGTGTGATTCAGGCACCAAAGACGAAAAAGCAAGTGACCGTCACTCCAAAAACTTGTGGTTTCCTGAACCATCACTCTTATCATACAACCTCTGAGAAGTTGAGCGCCGGTGTCGAATTAGCTGAATACAGGATCGGAGAACATCAAGGAGAATGAGTGGGTTAAAATAAATATTGAGCCTTATATCTTTCCTTTCAAACCGTGAACCTGACCATGTTACAACCTGAAAAAGTCCTAATTGAAGCAGGTTTGTTTCGGAAGCATACTTCGGTAAAGATCGCGTCGAAACTGACTCCTAAAAGGTTTCTTCTTACCATGTTGGTATTGATGTTGATATTCTGGTAAAAGATTTGTTCATTATGTGCCGTAAACTGTTTTTCCCCTTTCCAGTGAACAAATTGGATTTCAAAACTATCATATGTGTTGCATTTAATATATCTTTTATTCTAAACAACTTGTTTTACTTGCGAGTAAGCGCTTGACAGCAGGAAAGTTTCCCACAGTGGAAAGTCTGATCAGGATAGAATGAAGAACGCCCGAATCAAATGATCCCTAGTGAAGTCATCCATCCAAAGGCAGTTATTCTAAGGCAGTCAAGTCGAGATTCGGTGAATCTCTTGAAGCCAGAAATTTTACTCCACTAATCAGCCAATTAGGGGAAAAGCCATTGCAGGACTGGGGCAGGCCATTCCAAGAAGTTATTCCTGACTCAGAGGGCATTTAATCTGAAGCACCTCTTTGAGGTTCAAGTGCTGGGGCAGTTTATCTTGATCTGTTAGGGTATAAGAATTTTCAAATTTCCTTTCGAGGAACATCCCCATAGAGATCCCACAGGCTGAGGCAAATCAGAAGCGAAGGAATTATTCCTCTCTGTATCATTAGAGCTACTCAAAGCTACTCTAGCAGGTTCAACTAATCTTCAAGTTCAAGACAAATGTCGGGAAGTCGGGTTATTATCCCTTGACCCTTCAACCAAGAACCTTTGAGTTCAGACAGGATATTTTTCCAGCATCAGTCATACCTGACCCTTCACAGATAACCCAAATCCAATTCCCTTTGGTACGCAGGAAGACTTCGTCTGTTTTCCCCATCAAAAGTCCAATCATCATTGGCACGTGTAAGCTATCCCCAGTAGAGTCCAATCATACTTGGCACATCTGGTTATCCCCCAGCGAAGTTGGTTTCACCTCTTCGGCATTTATTTTGCTAGAGTGGTCCTTTCACATCCAGCTTTCCCCAGCATCTTGAGCCTGCATCTGCCTTTTTGCATATAGTTATCATATTTGCATCATCCTTTCATTTCATCCTCAAATGGGTAGCATTTCCATTTTGTATGGAGCATTACGCCATAGAAAATTCAAACATACGCATATGCATGTGAGGCATAAGCCAGTTTCTGTCGGCCTTCCGTGGCAACATGAATCACTCTTCAATCAGTATAGGGGCATTTATCCAGCAGCTTTGTTCAAACAGCTTATCAGTTTATTCGGGTTTTAGATCATATGTCGGTTATGCTTTGTCCATCAGTCCTCTGATGATGACATCCCCAAGCAGAGTCCCTTTGTCCATCAGTCCTCTGATGCCGACAGTTTTTCTTTCCGTCAATCCCTATTGACGATGTGTTTCTCCGAGCAGATTTTCTTTCCGCCAATTCCTATTGACGACGTGTTTCCCCAGCATAATTTTCCTCTCGTCTATCATTAGACAATGCGAGATTTGGATATGATTTTCCTCTCGTCTATCATTAGACGATATTAGTTTTGGATATGGTTTTCTCTCCGTCTATCTTTAGACGATGTGAGGTTTCAAGGCGATCTTTCAAATATGGTTTTCTTTCTGTTTATTGGACGAGATGACATTTCAAGAGGGGTTTTTCATGGATGTCGATTCTTATTGACGTCGGGGCTCTTTGAAGAATGTTAGGATTACCTAGTTGTCAATTCTTATTGACGACATGTCGCTTTGAAGGTGGTTTTCTTCCTGTCAGTTCTTATTGATGATGTGGCCCCTTTGAAGATATTTTTCCATCAACTCCTATGGACGAAAGGATTCTGAAATTTGATGGGTGGTTTTGAGGTTCATTGACGTGGTCTATATTTTTCCTCTCGTCTATCATTAGACGACGCGAGATTTGGATTTATTGTTCCTCTCGTCTATCATTAAACGATGCGAGATTCATGATTGTTTTTCCTCTCGTCTATCATTAGACGATGCGAGATTTGGATATGATATTCCTCTCGTCTATCATTAGACGATGCGAGATTTGGATACGTTGCTTCTCTCCATCCATCATTGGACGATGTGAGTATGGATATTTTCTTCCTGTCTATCATTAGACGATGTGAACCTTCGAGATTGTTTTTTTCTTCCTGTATATCATTAGACGACGTGAAAGGATCAAGTGCATGTTGATCCGGCTTTAGAGGATGTGAAAAGATCAAGTGCATGTTGATCTAGTTTTGGACAACAGAAAGGATCAAGTGCATGTTGACTTGGTCTGTGGGTTCAATGACTGTCGAGCTACACAAATAACTGGCGGTGAAGTCATGTGTTCAATCAGTTTGTTACCGTTGCAACTAGATTAAGCTTTCTGGATATTTTCTCCCCAAGTGATTGGCAGTTTACTTCTGCTGTTGGCAAATTTCCGGGTTCTTTGGTATTCAACCGCCTTTTACCTTGATTGTCTGAAAGCCCTTCGCTTTTCATCCCTTCAGGTCCAAGTCGCTTGAATAGGGGCAGTTGTTGCACCCAAAAATTTGCCCAACCTTTTTCTTTAGCTGGCTTTTGTTTCATTTCATTGTTCTAGCATATTGCATTGCATGGCATTTTGCATTTACAGGGGATCAAGATATGTGTGTAACAAGAGGAATTTTCCAAGGGTTCTAAACCTAATCAAGGGTTTGTATTCAAGTCAACAGAGTGGTTATCATCATCAGAGATAAGTCAAAGCCCTTTGGATAGGCAGAAAAGTGTATGTGGTTCACCTCCTGTTTAGGAGGCCACTTGAAGGTCATCTGAGGATCACAAGCCCATGGTTATGGAGGGAGATTATCACTTAAGCTCATTATAGGCCTTAAGGGTCATTGTGGAGCTCATCCAAGTGTTTATATCAAGTGCAAGTGGCTGCAGTTGAAAAGGTTGGAGTTAGGGTTTCGATTTTAATTAGGATAAAGTTTATTTCTTCAAGAAAACTTGTTTCCATGGATCTACATGTGTCCTAAGGTGTTTGGGGATGGAATATTGACCACCAATTTTTATCATAAGAGCTTCAATTGACCAGTCAATTGAAAATAAGGATATTTGGGGAAAAAGTCAACTGTAGTTTGAATTTTGATTTAAATGGTGTTCCAATGGTGGGATCATGGTCCATGAAGTTCATATGGATTAGTGAAGTCTACTCAAGAAGTTTCAAGGCCTCAAAAGACCCGGAACATCAACAGTCGACTCGTTAGTCATCGATCGATCGTTCGGTTGACCGAAAAGTCAACTCTACAATCATAAGGAATTTGACCTTAAAGTATGAATAGAAAATGTTCCTAATGGCATATTAAACTTACCCATGAAATTTCATGACCATTGGATCAAGGATTGAGGAGTAATCGAGAAATCGGGAAATTAGGGTTTTGAAAGGGGAAAGATCATAACTCCCTAACCACACATCCAATTGAGTTGGTTCAAAAGCTCATTGGAAAGCTCTTGACAAGTCCTACAAAAGTCCCACAGTGGTCCATGAGCAGAAAATGCATAGATTTGGAGTTATGGCCAAATTCATTACAAGAGGGAAAAATAACTTAGAAAAATTCTAAGTTATTGGTCTTTTTAGGCATGTTTTTTAGCAACTTTGAGTGGATTTTTGACCTAGTTCCATTTGGAATATGAGGATCATGAAAGCATGAAAGTTGTATAGCTATATGAGGGCTTTCTAAAATGTACTAGAACTCCTCCATATCCCTTATGAGTTTAGAGTTATGAATCCAACAAGTTGAGGTTTCAACACTTGAGTCCAACATTTTCACTTTTTCACAAACTCACCTTTTGGTCACTTGAGCTATTCTCAGCCCTTGGACCATGTTTCTATTTGATATTTAGAGAATATGAGGAGAAGAAATGCAGAAAATTAGGAGGTTTGATGAGTCTTGCAAGTTGGAGGCAAGTTGCATTATTTTAATCAAAGAAAATGAAGAAAGAGAAACTTTATGCAGCAACAGCCCTCCTACTACCTAGCCACACTTCAATCACTGTTATGTCATTCATGCCACTTGAGTAATGCATCAACTTGAGCCAAAGACTTGAACTTGCAGCTACAACAAATCTCAAGCAAGATTGCATTTTCAAATCTCCCTCCAAAAGTGCCAAAGTACCAATTTCCCCCAAGCCTCTCCTTGTCTATAAATAGAGGTTTCCTCTATGTTGAGAGGTACACCAGAGCACTCTAAAACCCAAGAGAAAGCCCTTGGTCTCACCTTGCTTTGCATTTTCTTACAAGTGAAGAAAACCACTCCAAAATACCTAAAAATCTGCCTTGAGCAAAACATCTTCCAAAGTCATTTCCACCCACTCAAAACCATCACAAACCATCCACACAATCCACAAATGATGTGTGGGAGGTGTTCAAACTCTTAAACCAGTCATAACCCTCATTTTCCCAAAAGTTAACTTTCAACTAAGGAAAGTTTGACTTCACATACAAAATCTGTCAAAACACTAACCAGGCCTGTTTTGATCATTGTAAACCTCCAAACACCCTTGGTTTATGATGTACCAACTGTCCATAACCTAAAAAACCATCATCATCACTTGTTTCAAGTTCTGTCCAAAGGGCTCACTTGTTTACTTTAAGTGCAAGAAAGGTTGTCATCATCATCAAGGCATTGGATTGGATTTTATTTGAAGGCTTCAAGGTTTTCCATACTGCACAAACATGCTTGGAGGTCTACAAGAGGTTGGTGGTTACTATCCTCCTTTAAACTGTCATGAATGTGTTTGATGTGCATTCGTGGTTACAATGTGTTTTGAATACAATGTAGTTTATGTATGAATCTGTCCCATTTTACTTGTTTGCTCATTAATGTATATTGCTCATTGTGTTGTGCTACTATGTGTTGAATATTGAGACTCTTTTAAGTGCCAGTTTATATGTTGTATGTCATATGTAGGACAAGTTGCAACTATTATATCTTAATGTTGTTTTGATTTTGTGAATGATGATGATGTTTCTGTTGCAGCAGCATTCCTTTTAGGCCTTGATCTGTTTGATGGCATGAAACCCTTGTATATATGTTTATGTGATGTTTGTATCATTTGAAACTAGTTTGGTTTTGGTTCTGCACATTTCTGTTCTTGCATTTTTCAAAATCATGTGCCTTTTCAACTCATAGGTCATTTTCATTTCTAGCTCACTTTTGAATCATTTTTATGCTCAAACCTGGTTTATGACGGAGTATGCTTGTAAGTTGTTTTGTGCTGTTGGATTTGGGATGACTCATGTGAAGTTGATGACCAATACCATTTTTTGCTGTTTTAATGCTTGTGGTCGTCATGAGATGTTGATCTTTACCCTTGTCATGTTAAGCATATCTTTATGTTTGGTTTAAATTGCTGATGGTGAATAGCCTATGTGTATTGTGTTGATGTTTTGAAGCACTGTTTGCATTTTGTCTTGAAAATGGCTTGTGAGTACCCTTGGTCCATAAGTTGAATGTTTGCATCAACATGCCATGATTTTCTATTATAACTCCAAACTGCCATGCTGCTATGCTTTGTTTTCAACCTTTGCCAATCTTGTTTGTCTTGGTTTGTTTGTAAACAGAACATGTTGTTTGTGATGGTTAGCATGCTAGAACTAAGTTTTCATGTTAGGCTTGCTTGTATTCATTCCTATGGTATTGTAACTTTCAGTGCAAGGCATGAGTTAATTGTTGTGTTTGATGCTGCTTCTGTTGTTATGTTTTCTGTACCAAAACCAACTGTCATGATTAGCTTGTTAAGCCATTTTGTTTAAATCTGTCTTGGTGTGTAAACCATATGCGAATGTATGTTGTTGTGATAACCAAACCTGGCTGCAGCTCATGCTGTTTCTATTGATATGTCTGTTGTGCAAAAGCCAATAACCATATTTAGTTTGATAGGTTGTTTTGTTTAAGGCTAATTTGTCTTGATGTGTATGCACACTTGTTTGATATGCTGTCTTGACAAATCCATACTAGCTGCTAAAATTGTCTAACTCAAGCCAAATTGCCATTAACTTGCAAATCTGTTATGTGCATTGAGCCATATGTGTATGCATGTTATTTGATATCCAACTTGTTGTTATAATGCTTGATTTATGCTCAGTCTTCTAATCATGTCTTGTATAGTTTGTGTTGAGATCATGAAAGTCTTGTTTTGGCAAGCACAAGCTGCTGTCAGACTCTGTTTTATGCTTTCAATTCATGTGCCATTTGTTTTGATCTTGCAAGATGCTTTGAATTCATGTTTTGACAGTTGAGAATCCTTTAATGTGTGGTGATTGAATTGTGTATGTATGCTGAACTGATCTTATTTTCCAAAACCACATATCGAGCATTTTGGTCCATGATTGCAACTTGCATACCAGTTTTGGTTTGGAGCTGTTCTTGACTGATTTAGGCATCTAGAATCATTGATAGACATATTTGAAAGATGTGCACACCTTCATTTAACCATGATCCCTTCTGTTTTGAGCTATGGACATCATATTGCATTTTCAAGCTTCACTTTGTAACTTGCATACCAGATCTTGTTTGGGTGTGTTTTTGTGAGATCCTTGCATCTAGATTCCATGAATAACATATTTGAAACTTGCTCAGGCCATTACATGAGTTTAAAGGCATCTGGTTTGGTCCCTTGATTTCAAAATGCATATCACACATTCACATGACAGTTGCATTCATGTTTTGGTTTGTGTGCCTTATCTTGAAAAACTAACATTACCATTGCATTCCTTGTTGAATTTCACCCAAGATAGACCTAAATTTTGCTAAAAATGATTGAGTTTTGAGTAAGTTACGATGGTCTCGTTTTCATGTTGTTACCTTGTGTTTTGCCCACCTTGGCTTGCCCAGAAATCACGCTTGTTTGGTATATGAATACATGGGGTGGCATTAATACTTGGATGTATCGCCACCCTAGTGGTTAAAAGCCTTGCCCTTTCACTATCATGTCCTCGGTTCGAGCCCAGCTTGGGGCGTTTTTCTTTTTTATTCCTTTTATTTTCCATACTTTACATGTATTGTTTTTCTTGCCTTCAATTTCACATGCGCGCGCTGGCTAGAATGGCTAAGTCTGGGTTCAACCCCTTGTGGAAGCATTTCCTTGTTTTTAGCATTTTGTTTTCATTTCTCTTATTTTTATTTTATTTCTTTTCTTGTTTTTGTTTTATTTATTGTAAAAATAGTTTTAGGTATCCAAAAAAGACCAAAAAATCATTTGCCTGTTATTTTAAGTGTGTTATTTTATTTTTCATGTTTTATTTTATTTATCATTTTCTTTTATCTTGAATTCATCATTTTATTTCCTTTCTCATTTCATCTGCGATTGATTTATCTGTTGTTTACTTGGCCTGGTGCCATGATCCCCCTAGGATTCCTAGTCCCTCCGTTTAGGATGGGAGTAGGAGAGACATTAGGTGTTTAATCATATGCATGATAACATTAGGTTAGTTAATTCCCTTTCATCTCAATCTTAGGATCACCACTGCATGACAACTTTAGGTTTGGTTTAGTCCCCCTTTAGTGTGTTCCTTCTCTTCTCATCTCAAAATAATCATAAAACACTTAATAAAGATAATGGATGGTGTGCCATGAGCCTTATACTTGGGAAATGGTGATTGAGGGGCCACCTCTCGATTGCCTAGAGTGTTTAGTATACGTCCTTAGGGCGATATGCGACACATTCGATCCTAGGTCCTAGACTTTGGTACAACATGTATTACAAACACTCCAATTCAAAATACTTCTTCTCTAAAAAACACAAAAACATTTCAAACCTTTTTCACCCTTTGGGGTTCTTAATCAAAAAAATCATTTTCATAACAAGAGTGTTGTTAACTCTTAGTTCTACCGCAAACGGTAACGCCTAAGTCTCCCATGCTCGAGCTGCATACATCAACTGCTAGAACTACTTGTTAACCCTATTCGGGCCTAAAAAACGGTTGACACAAACCTGTGTTCCCCCGTAGTTACCCGAACTACGTTTGCTCTGATTTTTCATACCAGATGAAAGTACGTAGGCATAAGAAGCGATGTCTTGGCGAGCAACCTTCCCTTCTTTCACCCGTAGTTTGTCGAACTACGTTGACTCTGACTTCTCCTTTCAGATGAGATACATAGGCAAAAAGCGCCAAGTGGCGACTCTTCTGTCGTTGCCGACACCTTTTTTCGCAGTAGCGACAAGTGGGACATCAAACTTCTCTGACTTGGTAATAACTGGAGAGCGCAACGAGAGCAGTCTCAAGAGCAGAAAAATCCAAGGCACCTGGAATATCTCAGCTAGTGAGAGTAAATTAGTTGTCAGTTTTCAAGAAGAACGTGAGGAAGAAAGTAATTCCATTTGGAAATCTCTGATACCTCAGCCTCAACACTCATGCATCTCAACTGTTTAGAGTCAACAATCTTTTGGGTTTCCATGTCAGATACCATTCTCTCCACAGGGACAATATTCTTATCCAAAGCAAAGACCTCCTTAGTATCAATGGTCATACCTCTGTCAGTTGTGTCAGCACCCCTAACAAAGGCCAAGGAAGCCAGAGAGACATTTCACTCCATTACCAATGTCATACAATTAGGTCTTACCAGATTTAACCAAAGGTGGATTGATAGTGCCGAAGTAGATAGATCTAATGATCCCTCCGTACCCACCAGGCTTTGACGCCAATGCCCGATGTGACTACCATGCTGGGGCACATGAGAATTCACTGAAGACTGCAAGGTGCTCAAGAGCAAGGTTCAGACTTTGCTTGACTCTAAGATGTTCTCATTTACGCCTAAAGGCATTCAAATTAACAATCCTTCACCCAATCAGGTGGGTCCATCAATCCCGATTATGGAAGAAATTGCCGAGAATAGATGTGATTATCAAACTGATATCGACAATCAACTTTGAAGATGGCTAACTCAGTGGCAAATTAAGATAGAAAGGCCCAATCCCTGATGCTGGCAATCTTTTAGATCATGTGTTTAGTTTGCATTTTTTTAGTTTCTTTTCTATTAAGTGCTACTTACTTTGAGACATTGTTGTTTAAATATGGTTTTATTAATGAAATAGATATACATGTTTTAAGTAAATCCATTCGTGTTCACTCATACTTTTTAATATCAAATGCTTGTGTAAGCAAAATCTGAGGGAGGATGATGAAATAGAAAGACGTAAAACCTCCGATAGTGTGTTTTTGAATAAAACCTTATTGATGATGTACATACATTATTTCAAATCCCCCAAACGCTAGAGAGATAAGGAGTTAGTCTCTAGTTAACCACTTCGAGCTTAAAATTAGGAGTTTCCTTCGAATTTCTAAACCCTTACGTTTAACCTGGGCAAGGTAGTGTTCAGGTAATCTGATCATACAGATGTGTCGATTGTTCTTCAATGACCAATGACTTGGCAGTCACAAACCTTTCCAAAAAATAAAAAAAGAGTTGAAAGCCTGCCAAGTCGAACATCCAAAGAGGAGACTTAGGCAAAATCAAGGCAATCTCGATGGATTAAGAGCTTCAAAAGTAGTTCATGCAAAATTTAGGGATTAATAAGAAAATCGAAAGAGGTCCTCAAATCCTCAGGAAAAAAATAAGATTCAGTGACCACCATGTCAAAAATCAAAAGATCACTGACATTCATGGCCAAAGGTAAAATAAGGTGACTGCCATTTCAAAAAATCTTGAATCGTCATTTTCACTCTTACACCGATAAACTCTAGATGCATGTGTTAAGTTAGCTGAACATAGGACATGAGAATATCAAGGATAATGGTGGGTTAAAATAAAACTTTGAGCCTTATATCCTTTCTTTCTCAAACCGTGAACCAGGCCACGTTACGACCCTTGAAAGACATAATTGAAGCATGGTTATTTTGAAAGCATACTTCGGTAAGATCACGTTAAAACTGACTCCTAAAAGGATTTTCTTATCAATGTGGCATTCTGGTCAGTGATTTATTCACTATATGTCGCAATAAAATTCTAGTGAACAGACTTGGATTTTGAAAGTGCCGTATGCATTGCATTAAAATTATCATTTTTCAAAATGATCAGTTTTACTTGCGAGTAAGCACTTGACCTCGAGAAGGTTTTTGCAATGAAAGGATTGATCAAGCTAAGATGCAAAACTCACGAGGACTCTGTTGAGCACGAAGGCAGGCCACTACAAGATTCAGCTAATTCGGGGTAATCAGGTCGAGATTCGATAAATCTCTCGAAGACCAGTTAATCAGAGGCAATCAGGTCGAGATTAGACAAATCTCTCAAAGGTCAGTTAGTCTGGGACAACTTCTTCAAAGATTAACCAACTAGCAAGGGCAAGTTTGTTTCTTATTTGTCCCACAGTCTGAAGGACAAGTTTAAGGAATTTGTTTTGCAAATACAATTAATCTGGGGAAATTACGTCGAGATTTGTTGAATCTCTCAAAGAGTTTAAAGAGACTGAAGCATCTTGTAAGCCAATTCGTGATGATCATTATGCAATTGAAATGCAAAACTACATTATTCTCGTAATATCTTTTGCTAGCTCCCCAGTAGTTTGTTACTTCATTTGATATTGGCAATTACCCAAGGATATCCCTCTTCCAACAATGAAATCAGGCTTATTATGGCAATCTCTCAGGTGAAGTCATGATGATATACCCCGAGTGGAGTACTCTTTTCCTCCAGATAAGGTTGAAACCTTAAAGTAGAACTATTTGTTCTGCACATTCATCTCTAGTGATATTTCAATCTGGTGAAGTTGGATGGGTATCCTTGTCGAGATGTTTATTGCATCTGTCGTTTGCTTCCCTTCCTCTGTTTTGTCAACATAAGCATAAACATAACATACAAGCATTTTTGCCACTTTCTGGCGTTTACCTGTTTTGTCCACTTTGGGTTGTGTTTGCTCCCCAAGTAACTGGGTTTGTCTTTTCTCTCCAATAGAGTCGTCAGCCTTAAGCATAAAGTGCCCACCCTTTCTAAATTCCCCACAGAGTTCGATCCTCGTGGATGATGGTTGTTTCAGTTATCTTTTCCATGTTTGGATAAGATAAATCCCCATTCGAGTTCATTCCTCAATGGGTGGAGTCTTGTTTGACTGTTTCTTTCTAGCTTGTCCCTAGATTGAACTTTGGTCCCTGGAAAGTGTTGCTTTTGAACCTAATTAGGTCTTCGAACCTAGTTTAAGCGTGCATTTATTTTGCACTGTGTCTCACAGGAAGAATCTTTTACAGATCCCCATTGAAGACATAACCCATTTTCCAGCAGTGTTGTTGTAACAACATCCCCTTGTAATTTATACTCAGACAACAAGTGGCAGTCTCTTTGAGAAGCTTGTTTTGCTATGTCTACCTTTCCAAAAACAAGTGACAATCTCTTTGAGAAGCTTGTCATCTGCAATACCATGTATTATGTTAAATTCACGACCTAGGAAAATTAGAAGAGTTAATTGATAAGTGATTAATGATATCATCTTATCAGTATTAGCCTAAGGAAGATTAGGGTAAATCCATCAAAAATAAATGGTGCATCTTCTGACAGAAAGCATGGCTGCATACCATAGAAGATTATCAGTTTATATTTTTCCTCTTAATTCAACAGTACTAGATGTGTCTGTAGTCTGACCTATTAGTGGACTGAAAAATAATGGAGAAATAATGTTGGCGATGGAAGTGATTCCTGAGAGACATCCTTAAACCATTCCTTAAATCAAAGACTGAACTTATAAGCATATAAAGGTGAAGTTGAGCAGAGTTTTCAATTATTGTAATCTGAAATGTATGAGCCAACATTGTACTCTATAAAAAACAGAAACATTTATAAAAATTAAAATTATAAGAATCACTAATATAAAAAATACCTCTAGAGATTGTTTGTGAGCCTCTCCACAATGGGACACTGCACTTTCCTAAACCTCTTAACAAAGTATCTACCAATAGTGTGAGGAACGAACGAAGGCATGTTTGGATGCCACAACTCCAAAGTAATCACTAAAATACACATCAAAGAGCAAAACACCACAACAAACAAACAAATATCATAAAATTGTAACAATTAATTTAAACCCTAAACAAATAGTTTAAACCGTAAACAAAATACTAAATCAACTCAAATTGTTCAAATTACATAATCTAAGTCTAATTTTGACAAAAATCACAAAAATGAAATAGCTAGTTGAAATAGTTATTTGAATTACTTTAGGACAGTCACAAATTAAGAGTTATTACTGCCCTATTAAAATGAATAACCTATAAAGAAGACAATAAAAGACCTTCTCAAAGTGCATCAATAGAACCACCATAATATTATCAATTATACACAAATAGTAAACCATCTTCTGCTAAGTTGTTCATCTTGATGTGAAGGATTATTACTAGTTCCTCCAAACTGAAATCAATAAAATGAAAAAACTTGGCCACCCTTTCTATAAAAATCTTCGTTGGAAGTTATTACTCGTTTCACCAGTTCGTTGTACTCTGCCAATATTACAACTATTTTTCCACTGTCCATGACTGACATAATCTCCTCAAATGCTTCCAATCTGTTGTCCTTATCGTCTGTCTTTTGCAATGGTATCAATCTATAAGCTTCATCAACAAAAATAATTTCCTCTTCTGCTTGTTGGATCTTTATAAAACATGATTATCAAATCGAGATTCAAATTGTAGAAAAATAATTTCAAAGCCAATAACATACCTTCCTCCTGGTTTTCAGACCAGTATGACCAACAAACTCACCAACTACATATGTCCGTTTAACTGTTGTCACTTTATCAGTAGGTAGAATTCCAAGAATGTGAAAGAAAAAGAATAAAATCTGGACATCGATGAAGCTCCCGCGATTCAAGAGTATAACTTCGATATGTGAGGGATCTGAAACATCGTTATATATTAGAATGGATATAGTACAAAAAGATCACATGTCTTGTGAAAAAACAGACAGATTATTATAACAAACACTTGATGGCGTATTAATTTATTCCAAGGATAAAACTAAACTTAAGCAACATTAAAAAGATGAAAAAGGACGATGATAAAGAGGAGTTGCAGATTGAGAGAGTTTCCACGACAGAGAAGCAAGGAACAAAGTGTCGTTGTGGTGAGAAGAAGGAAAAGTGCAGAGAAGTTATCGATTGATAGAAGAGGGAACAATGAGAAGTTGATTGCAGATAGGGATGACAAACAAACCCGGGCCCGCCCACACCCGCCCGGGCCCGCCCCGAAATTAATGGGGGAAATCTGATTTAATTGGGTGCGGGTGCGGGTGAAACCCGGTTCTTAACTAGGGGTGCGGGTGCGGGTAGACACTAAGACCCGCCCGCACCCGCACCCGCCCCGCCCCAAATAATATATTTTATTTTGATTTTCTTATTTTATTTATTTTAATATTTATTTATTAATTATACTTTTAATTAAGTTATTAATATTTTTATTGCAATTAAAATAATAAAATTAATCAAGTTAATATTCATTTATTAATTAAAATTTTAATTAATTAATTTATTAAAATAATCAATTTTTTAATTAAATTACTAAATTTTATTATAACTATAAAAATAATAATTTTTTGCGGGTGGGGGCGGTGCGGGTGCGGGTGCACCCGTTTTCTACTGGGGACGAGTCTGGGTGGTAAATTTTCACCTCCGATTAGATTTGGGGGCGGAGGCGGATCTGTTACATGGAGGCGGGTGCGGGTGCGGGTATAGTTAAACCCGCCCTGACCCGCCCCGTTGTCATCCCTAATTGCATATTATATTGAAGAGGAAACAAACAAAAGTTTTGTAGGAGAGAAAAAAATATTTATTGAATTCTTAAAGACAAAAATCAATGTATTAGATAATATAAATGTTTGATTGTTTATTTCCAATGTAAAATGATATCCATGGTACGTTAGAAGAAACTATGTGGAATAATAAAATAACTATAAAGGTTATCGGTATTTATTAGTTAAAATGTATTAGTAATGTAAAATGACAATTAAGGATATAAAATTAGCTCTAGTTAAATTTTAATTGGTTAATAATGTAATTAAGTTGACAATCATTTTTATTTTATTTTCTTATATTGATAGTAGATAGGATGGGGAAGACATAAGATTTAAGACATAAGTGCTTTGTTTTGATTTCAATTGGACTTCCACAAATAAACAATGTGATTAGTTTTCTAAATTACACCGAATATCAAGTTTTTCAAAAAATAAATAAAATAAAAATGATATAATAAAATAATAATAAAAATAAGAAATTCATACATAATTTTTTTATAAATATTTTATAAATCCTAAAACATGTTCTATTTTAGATTGAGGTGCCATTTTTTCATTATAAATTTTAAATATTAAAAAAAGAACATTAATATATTTGTGATAATTGAATTTTAAATAAAGATTTAAAATAAATAATTTTTTTATATTAGATTTTTGGTAATACAAGTATTTGATTCCCATTTCTTTATATTAAATTATAGAATTTTTATTAAATAAATACTAAAATTGGTACTAATATATACTAATATCCTTATTTCAGTTGAATTAAATGACAATGTTCTTTTGGGTGGGCAATGAAACGCAATTAGATCCTACTAGTACAAGGTAAGCGTGAGAAAAACGTTCTTACATCTTTGAATCAGAGCAAAATCGTGACCGTGTATCGTTGTTTATCCTCTTAGGAATGAAAAGTAACGGCTTATAGATCTCCACGTCATCGATCCGCGAATAACATTAGTAGCCAATGGTAACGCGAGAACACTCTCCTATATAAAACAACACCGCAAACCGCAACATTCATCCCCAGTTTTTCGATCTGCATCTTTATATCTTCTTTCAATTCCCAGTTTTCAAATTCCGAAACAGCAATGGCACCAAAAGGAGAGAAGAAGCCAGCCGAGAAGAAGCCTGTTGAGGAGAAGAAGTCTACTATAGCTGAGAAGACTCCTGCCGAGAAGAAGCCAAAGGCCGGAAAGAAGCTGCCTAAGGATGGTAGTGCCGCCGCCGGTGACAAGAAGAAGAAGAGAAACAAGAAGAGCGTGGAGACATACAAGATCTACATCTTCAAGGTTCTGAAACAAGTTCACCCTGACATTGGTATCTCAAGCAAGGCCATGGGTATCATGAACAGTTTCATCAACGACATCTTTGAGAAGCTAGCTGCAGAATCTTCAAGACTTGCAAGGTACAACAAGAAGCCAACGATCACTTCAAGGGAAATTCAGACCGCCGTCAGGCTTGTTCTCCCCGGTGAATTGGCCAAGCATGCCGTTTCTGAGGGTACGAAGGCTGTAACCAAGTTCACAAGCTCTTAAGCTCTATATCTTGGTTTTATTTATGTCGCTATGTAGGCACCCTTAGATTTTTTTGTTTTCAGCTTTTACCTTTCTAATGTACTAATGGGATCGTGCTGATCCTTTTTTGTGTATGAAAATGATGGATTTACTGATATTTGGCTTCAAAAATTGGTTCTATTGATCAACTGCTTTTTCTAATCTACGTATGTAGCCTTTCAATTTATGCAATAACTTATTCTGCAGAACTAATGTTATAGGTATGGTGTTTTTTGCGCAATTTAGAAGTCTAACATACCTTATCTATTTGTTGATCTTTTAATACATTTCCTTTATTAATAAAAATTAGTGAAATATGTAGCCTTTGATGATCGGTCCATTTCTGCTCTGACATATTATTATGTTTTCATCTGCTTGTTACAGGGTTATGAACGGTTAACTTGGAAATGAGACTTTTTAGTGGTGGATGTCTTATCCTGTTTGGGTCGCATCTATTAAAATTATTGTGTATATTAAAATACAAATATTAAGAATAATATTTATACATATTGTTTTGTCCGAAATTAATTGGTTGTGTCTAAAGAGGGGCATAAATTTGTTAGAACGGAGTGGATGTCATCAATTATTGAGATGAATATGGGGTGATTTTAGGCCTTTTAGTTGTTATAAAATGGGTGTATGAATTCTCGGTTTGGAGGGAGTACATTCAAAATGCGTTGCAGGCCAACAACAAAATTTGTTAGAATTTAAAAAGATTATTAAAGAGTGTAAATGCTTACTAGTATGTTACTTTATGAACTCTCATGTTAAAAACAAGGTAATGAAGTTGCTAATGCTTTGACAAAAGTGACTTTATCTCTAACTAGTTTTCATAATTTTATTGATATTCCAACATATATATTCAACCGTTTATATATGAATCAAGTCTTTCCCTAAAATAGCTAATATTAATAAACATTTAATCTGAATATGAAGTGGAGTCATACTAACATCTCTTTCTAAAAATGTTACGAGACGATCATTTAAGTATTGGCCACTCATTTTATTACGTAGTTGACTTTTCACAAATCTCATAGACGAAAAAATATGTTCCACGCCTGCAGGTGCTACTAGCAAGACTAAAGGCAACTTCAGAAGCTTATAAATCATATCAAATGTGTTGCACTTATTTGTTTCTACAAGTTTTGCAAAAAATTTGAAAGTCCTTTTAACTTTGCAAAAATTTTGGGTCACATCGAACATTTCTAACATAACTCTAAAGATGTCGCACCACCACTTCAGGCACGTCTACAAAATTATTTGGAGAAAGTTCGACCAACCTCAATAATTTTTTCAAATAAAAAGTTGCAAATTACGACAAGTGTCTCAAACATGAAACACATTGTAATAGTTCAAAATTCCCTTCATCAAGCCTAACTTTGAGCTCATGCAACTATGATAATGTGAAAACGTATTGTGTTTTTAGACTCATAACGCATGTTATTCGATATTATTTTAGTTTGTTTTGTCGCTTTTATATTGTATTTTGTGTGCATTGCCAGTTTTGATAAGTGTTGGAGCGATTGCGCGAAGAAAACGGAAAAGGAGCAGAAGAACAGAAGAAAGTGCAGAAAATGGCTTTTTTAGTGCGTGGCGTTCGCCATGTACCCAGTCCACGTCATTTAATGAATGACCAAATGGCGTTCGCCATTATCATGCAGAAACATAAAAATGTGGAATCAGTTTGGACTCTCTCTTCTCACTATCCTACTTCTTCTCAACTTCCCATACACGATGGAAGAGCAGTTTCCTTGTTCAAGACCTTTATATAAGTCATTTTCTTGGCATTTCTGAGTATCCAAGTTCGTGCGGAAGCGCTGTTATTTTTTATTTCTAGTCTTAGGCATAAATTACCAATTAAAAGTGACAATCGCTCACATCGAGAGATTGTCATAATTTCGTTTTTGTTTTATTTTGTACTCTTGGATCAACATCAAGCTTGCCAGCATTTAATCGAGCATAATTATTATTTCTTTAAATTCTGATTTTATTTAGTCTTTACAGGGTTTTACTCGCGTTATTTTAATTCTTGTTATATTGCAATTCTTTACTTTATGATATGATGTCCTTAAATTTAAATACCATGTTTAAGTTATTTTTGTTCGAAATAATGTCTAGATAAAAGTGTCTGAGACCAGCGTATGAGGACCGTCGTTTCCGACGGGACTCTATAGAAAAAAATAGACGTGAAACGATAGTCAAATTTTGTTTTGGTTTTAATTTCCAATTGTAAGTATTAATGTTTTGTCACTAGAGTAAAAAGAAAACTAAGGTTTGAGTCGATAGCGCGAGAGTGTGAAAATTGAACCAGATAGTGGAAACTAGACATTGATCCTAAAAACAGCGAGAGCGCTTTAGGTATCAATTAGGATCTAATTGATTTTTAAAATACGCTTCTTAATTAAAATGGACGAGCAAGAGCAAAATCTCATGGATTATACGGATTATAGTCAATAGCGTGAGAGTGTGAGGCAGAGTTTTTAAATTGATATTTTCTACGGATTATAGTTTAATTACCTTTAGTGCCTATAATTTACAGAGTCCCTGTGGAACACATAATCCATATTTCGGTCTCTCTTTATTATTATTATTATTTTTTTTAAACCTTTAGCAATTTACGTTTTTAATTCCGTCCAAGCCTTTTTAATCACTAGCCTTAGCTTTACATAACATCAATCGATAATGGTAGATTGATTATTAGTCCCTGTGGGTTCGATATATTTTAAAACTACACGATAGGCTATATACTTGCAGTTAGATCATCCGATAGATTCGTAAGGTTGCGATCAAGTTTTTGGCGCCGTTGTCGGGGACTAACTTAGTCAATATTGTGATTATGTTATTGCACAATATAGACTAAGGCAATAATTTCCCTTTTATTTCTTCAATTGTATGTCAAACAATCGCTCTCATGGCCAACAGTTAGAACAACCGATTTACGATGTTGAACATTTTATTAATTTAAGATGTCGAATCAACGAATTCCGAATTAAACACAATCTTCCTGAACTTGAAAGCATTGTTGCCCCTGCCATCGAACAAAACGATTTCGAGCTAAAACCTTCATTGTTACAAGCTATTCAACAGAACTAGTTTTCTGGGAGTCCTATAGACGACTCGAACCTTCATTTATCAATGTTTGTGCAGTACGTTGACACCGTAAAAGAGAATTGTGTTAGTAATGAAGCCATAAGACTATGTCTTTTTCCTTTCTCTTTAAGAGATAGAGTTAGAGCTTTACTCCAGTCTCTACGATCCAACTCTATCACTACGTGGGATGAGTTAAAGGAAGTCTTCTTAGCCCAATATTTTCCACTTAGCAAAGCTGCTATGCTAAGAGCCAAAATCAACGGATTTAGGCAAAAAGACAATGAATCTCTTTTCGATGCTTGAGAAAGATACAAGGACATGTTGAGGCTCTAACTACATCATAGACTTGAACAATAGTTAATAATCCATACCTTCTACAATGGTCTTTTATACAACATCAAGCTGAACTTGAACGCTGTAGCTGGCGGTGCTCTAATGGACAAACAATATGAAGACGCTTATCAACTCATTGAAAACATGGCTCATAACCACTTCCAATGGGGAAGTGTGATAACTCCTAAAGAGAAACTTGCTACGAAGATCATAATGTATGATGTTAATAGCCTAGACCATGTCAGTGCTAAAGTGGATGCACTTACTCAAAAGATTGAAAGTTGGACTGTAACTTCAACAGCCATCGGGGCTACTGTGACACCCAACTGCAAATTATGCGAAACCCCTGAGCACAATAATGATGAATGTCATTTATTGGCTGGTATTCTTACCGACCAAGTAAATTACGCCTAAGGAAACCCATACTCAAACACTTACAACCCTGGTTGGAGTAACCATCCAAATTTTTCCTACAAGAGCGACAATGGTTCGTTTGCTTCAAACCCAGCACCAGTTGTTCCTCCAGGCTATCAGAAAGGAGCCCCCGTTGCTCCTCAAGCACCTAGGAAGTCAAACGTTGAGCTATTATTAGAGAACTTCATCGCAACCCAAACTCAACAAAACAAAGAGTTCACCAACCAAAACGTACACACGAGTGAGCTAATGAAGCAAATGACAAGCAAGCTTAATGCAATGGCTACCCATACCAAAATGTTGGAGACCCAAATTTCTCAAGTAGCCCAACAACAAGCCTCAACATCATCCCCAGTCATAGTATTTCCTAGAAAATCGCAACATAATCCTAAAGGACATGCTAATGCTATTGCATTGCGAAGTGAGATAGAATTAGGTGGACCTGTAGATCCTAGGATCCAAAACCCATCCATGTGTCAGAAATCTGGAAAAGAAATTGAGAAGTTAACAAAGGATGACTAATCAGATAAACCAAATAAGGAAGATGGCAAAAACGAAGAGGTCGTAGAAAAATAAAAAACATATGTGCCTCCACCACCATACAAACCACCAATCCCTTATCCTCAAATACTTGCTAACTCTAAAAATGAAGGACAATTCAAGAAATTTGTAGAGCTTCTTATAAAACTTAATATCACTATACCTTTCACATAAGCTATTACGCAAATTACCTCGTATGCTAAGTTCCTTAAAGTGATTCTATCTAATAAGAAAAAACTCGAGGATAATGATACTGTTATACTTACTACAGAGTGTAGTGCCATAATTCAAAACAATATGCCTCAAAAATTTAAAGATCTAGGTAGTTTTTCCATACCATGTGTGATTGGAAAATGTGTCATAGAGAAAGCACTATGTGACTTAGGAGCTAGTGTTAGTTTAATGCCCCTTTTTAGGAAGACCCTTTTTGACCACTGCTGGCGCCATCGTAGGCGTGAAGAAAGAAAAGCTAACCTTCAAGGTTGATAAAGAAAAATTCGAATTTATCCTTTCGTAATTCCTAAAGGCACCAACTATCGACGATTCTTGTTGTTTCCTAAATATCATCGACGAATGTGTAAGAGAAATGGAGATGGAACAATTCAAGTATACTGAAGTACTAAAGATTCTAGCCCATCTTATAATAGAAAATGATAATTGATGTGAACCATACGTAGATGATAGTCTAAGAGAATGTTTAGCGCTAACTCCAAATCCTATGCCCTGCCCAAAGAAAGCTTCTGTAGAACTTAAAACACTACCCAAAAATCTAAGGTATGAATTTCTAGATACAGAGCTTGAACACCCTGCAATACTCAACACAGACATTGGACAGATATAAACTGAGAAGATATTACATGTGTTAAGGAAATAACCCAAAGCTCTAGGCTATAACATCTCATATCTAAAAGGGATACGTCCCTCTGTATGCATGCATCACATTTTGCTAGAGGAAGACTGCAAAACCTCTAGAGAACACCAGAGAAGAATTAACCTCACCCTGAGCTATATAGTTTAAAAAGAGGTACAAAAGCTATTAGAAGCAAGGAATTATATACCTGATATCCGATAGTAACTGGGCCAGCTCAGTACATGTTGTACCAAAGAAAGGAAATGTTATAGTTGTCAATAACAAAAAGGGAAAAGTTGTGGTAAAACGTGTTGTAACTGGATGGAGGATGTGCATTGATTATAGAAAACTGAATAAAGCCACTCGTAAAGATCATTTCCCTTTACCTTTTATAGATCAGATGCTCAAACGATTGGCTAAACAGTCTCATTTTTGTTATTTAGACGGTTATTCAGGATTCTTCCAAATCCCTATTCATCCTGATGACCAAGAAAAAACTACCTTCACCTATCCCTATGGTACATTCGCCTATCGATGAATTCTATTTGGGCTATGTAACGCTCCCACGACATTTCAAAGATGCATGATGGCAATCTTTAGAGATTTTCTAGACGACATCATAGAAGTATTTATGGATGATTTTTCCATTTGTGGGAAGAGTTTTGAATGATGTCTAATGAACCTAGAAATGGTACTAGAGAGATGCGTAAAAGTTAATCTCGTACTTAATTGGGAGAAATTCCATTTCATGATCCGACAAGGGATAGTAATTGAACACATAGTGACTAATAAGGGGATTGAGGTTGATAAAGCTAAAATAGAAGTGATAGAAAACCTTCAACCTCCGAAAAACGTTAGAGAAATAACTAGTTTCTTTGGACGCGTCGGTTTTTACCGACGATTCCTAAAAGATTTATCTAAAATGATTAAACCACTAATTGGCCTGTTAATGAAAGATCCTAAACCCATCATGCAACCACCTGATTGGAGTAAACCTTTCAAAATAATGTGTGACACTAGTGACTACGCCATAGGTATAATCTTAGGATAATGCAAAGACAAAAAGCTTCATGCAATTTATTATGCAAGTAGAACTTTAGATGAAGCACAAATGAACTACACCACCATAGAAAAGGAACTCTTAGTCGTCGTTTTTGCGTTAGACAAAAATTGTTCCTACCTAGTGGGAGCTAAGATAATTGTCTACACTGATCACACCATAATTAGGTGTCTATTGAGCAAAAAAGACGTCAAGACAAGACTCTTGATATGGATCTTGCTACTTCAAGAATTCAATTTAGAAATTAAGGATAAAAAAGGAACAAAAAACATTGTAGTCGACCACCTCTCTAGACTTAATAATATAAAAGCCGAACAAGTACCCACCAAAGATGATTTCCCTTATAATAGACTACTATCCCAGTTAGAAAGAAACATAACCGAATGCTCTCTAATTTATAATGACGCAGGAACTAATAAAAATGTGGAAGCCATTTACACTAAAACCATTGTGCCATGGTATGCTGACTTTGTCAACTACCTAGTGGCCGAAGTACTTCCACCAGATTTAACTTATCAACAAAAGAAGAAATTCTTTTATAAATTAAAACATTACTACTGGGATGAGCCCCTTCTTTTCAAGAGAGGCGCCGTTGGTATTTTCCGTCGATGTGTCCCCGAAGAGGAGGCAGACAACATCCTATCCCACTGCCTGAAGGTGAGAAAATACTTAGAAAGGGTGGTTGAATAAGTATATAGAAAAACTTATGGCAATAAAAACTCAAGGATTTTTATCCTGGTTCGTTGAACTCAACTACTCTAGTCCACCCTATCAAGAGTGATTTTACTTTCTCAACAAGGACTTAATCCACTATTAATCAACTGATTACAATAACAAGCACTAAGAACAACTGTTCTTAGTCTTCTTAAGAACTACTGATCCCAACTGGATCTTCTTAAGGACTTTTACAATCAAATGTAAGAATAAAACAAGTGTTTAAATGCTTCTAATTAAGCTATATCACAACTGTGATTTTACACTTAAGTTTAAGAACAATGAAATAAATTCAGCAATGAGTATAGATTGTATGAGAGTTTGTAATGAATTTCTTTCAAAGATTTCGTCAACTGAAGAAGAGATATGGAGTCTTCCTTTTATAGGCACAGAGGTCCAAGTAGCTTTCACGTTGAAGGTTGCGTACTAAAAAGGTCTGAACCTTTTTGTCTTCACATCACATGACCTTTCCTAGAAGTAGAATGCACAAATAAATCCTTTTTGTCTGTGTTCTTGTGTCAAGCATAAATGAGGAAAGAGTCGTTTGGCCAAACCAACAGACATAACTTTGAATTCTTCTTCAACAAGTTTCAGCAAATATCATCAGAGTCTTGAGTGGTCAGAGTCTTCTGATGATCATCAGAGTTTGCTGAATAAGAGCAATGTAGCAAGTGTGCTTTCAGCGTGTAATAATTCAGAGCAGAGTTTAGGATTAGATCCTCAGTACTTGCAGCGTAGTACTATCAGAGTCTTCCGAAATAAACTAAGCTTGAAACTCTTCATACAAAAGTCTTCAATGCTTCAGATTCTTCTGTAGCTTCTGCTTCAGATCCTTCTGGAGCTTCTGCTTCAGATCCTTCTGTAGGCAGCGTTCAGAATCTTCTGTAGGCAGCGTTCAAAATCTTCTGTAGGCAGCGTTCAGATTCTTCTAAGAGATGCTTCTGACGCTTCAGAGCCTTGCATATTATCATGTTCAGATCCAATTTGCTTCCAGAATAATATTCACTTTAATATCTGCAGCAAACATACTTGAACCAATTTTAGAGTATATAATTCTTTAATACAAAATTTCATAAGAGTTATCATCAAAACATAGAGATATAATAAAGAACTAATCTGTGTTCTAACAATCTCCCCCTTTTTGATGATGACAAAAACATAAGAAATTTTGTTCAATAAAAATATAATTATAACTCCCCCTGAATTGAATACTTAGAAGGAATAGAAACTTCCCTTTTTGTATGAGTATTCTTTACAGAATCAGAGCCTGATTGTTCCAAAAATTATATCTTGACTTTTGGATGCACATTTCAGAATCAGAGGCTGATAGGTTGAAACTTGATCTGGGGATCTCAGAGTTACTTTTAAAGAATTTTTCAGATTTTTCAAATGGTCTGAAACACTAAGAGTTCACATTAGATAGAATTAGATATGTCCGAGTTTCATTTAGGTAGAGTTTATTTGAACAGTTAGATCCATTTTCTCCCCTTTTTTGTCATAATCAAAAAGTAAAACTTTAAAGACAAAGTAAAAGGAAATAGAGAAAAGATTAATTCATGTATAGAAAACAACAGAGTCATTCATTCAGATACAAAAACAGACACATCATCAGATAAATTCAAGTACATGTGTACAAACATCAGAAACAGAAAAACATAAACTAGGTTTGCTTGAAAAGAATCATCTTCAGAAGATGAGTGATCTCAGATGAGGATTCTTCTTGCTTTGTCATCCATTGTGCCATGTTGTCATTCTTCTGATCTTGCTTAGACATCCATTGAGCCATGTTCTCAGATTTCTGGTCTTGCTTGGCCATCCATGACTTGATCTCAGACTGTCCAGCTTCTAAAACTGCAATCTTATCTTCCAAATCTGGATTCTCTTTCTTGATCTCAGTAGAGATAGAAGGAGCAGATTCTTGTGCAGGAATAGAAGCAGAGTCAATTTCCATTGGGGATGCAGAGTTATGAGCAACAGATCTAGAGGGATTTTCCACAATTGTCAGAGCCAAATGGTTTTCTTCAGAAACAGAGTCTGCAAAAGCTTCTGTAGCAGATACTCTTGAAGATGAAGGTACATCTTCAAGAAGCAAAGGTGCAGATATTTTTATATTCCATATCATGCTTCTGGCAGTCTCAGCAAATATGAGCTTCGCATCATCAGAACATACATTCTTCAGATTTGAGGCTACATTATTGAATCTGGTAATGAAGCTATTCCAGATAGCATCAGATTCATTTGTATCCATGGTTGACAAGCATCTCTTCTGTATAGAGCCTAAATGCATCTTTATTTATTTCATAAAATTTGCAAATAAATTATCAGCATTTAGCCTAGTTTTTGGTTTGAGAAGGATTTCCAAAGTGAAAGGCTTGGGTTGAGATGGAGGTGGAATGGTAAATTCTGGAATAATGATCAAAGGGCTAGGATATGCTGGTTTCTTCTGAGTAGGCATAATGCGAAAGAACGGTTTGATTCTGCGAATGGATGGGATGACAGCTTTTGGATTATCAAAATAAGGAACAAAAGTTGATGGTTTTTGTTTAAGTGTTAGTGTTGGTTCAGGAATGAATACATCAGATGAGATGGGTAGATCTGGTTGGTTAGATTCAAATACTCTGAGGGAAGGGGGTGAGATAACATCTGGATGGATATCAGATACAGATGAATCAGATGAGGTGGTTGGGGTACAAGATGTAGAGGATACAACAAACATAGTCTTGAGAGGTTGAATATCCAAAATCTCAGAGTCAGGAATGTTTGATTCAATAGGATTGGATGGTTCTGGTTGAGGATCAGAAGGTTTGGATGAGGATGGTTCAGATACAATTGGTTCAGATGCAACTGGTTCAGGTGCAACTTGTTCAGATGCAACAGTTTCAGATGCAACTGTGTCAGATTGTATGGGTTCAGATGCAACTGGTTGTTGAATTTCAGGTTGTTGTTATGTTGTAGGTTGTTCTGTTGGTTTTGTTTGTGGTTCTGATGAAGGAATGTCAGAAGATTTAGGTGGTGTTATGGAAACAAGATCAGATGATATTTATGATTCAGAAATTTTTGGTGGTTCAGAGGTTTGAGATGGAGCAGGAATAGTTTGAGTTTGACTGAGATGAGGTTCAGGCATAGAACTAATTGTTGATACATTTACAATAATTTTAGAAATAGAAGGTAAAGATGATTTAGTACCTTTTGTCTTGACGCGCTTGGTAGAAACAGAGGGAACTTCTCCAGAAGCTTTTCTCTTGATCTGCTTCTGTGGTTTTTCAGCAACTCTTTATTTCTTCTGAGCAGCAGCTTCATCTGCCTCTAATTGTTTTCTTTTCCTCGTGTTCTCTTCATAAACATCTGGCATAGGTTCTCAAGCACGAATCAGAATATCTGCAGGAATAGGTGTTCCATCTGCTTTGCACGCATCAATATACCTAAGAATAATATCCCTAGGTTCTTCAACACCAAAGAGTGGAAAGTCTTGAACTGGACTCCTCCTCTGACTAACTTCAGAAACATTCAGCTTCTTGGGAGCAACTGTGAGTTCATCCACATTTTTTAGCCTCTGAAGACTCTTTCCATTCAGGGGTTTACCAACTATTGTCTCAAGCTCTTCTTTAACTCCAGCTTCATAAAGAGCAGCTACCAGACCATTCTCTGTCAGAATGTTTGAGATCAATCTTCCAAAAGGAATCCACGTCTTGATCTTCTGTCCCTTATCCTTTATGGATTCTCTGGATGCATTGATGTGATTCCACAGATGCATAAAGAGAATGTATGGAAGATCTACTTTTGTACTCTGACTTAGGCAGTACATGAAGTAGAGTTGTTCATTATTCACATAATCTGGAGAATTTGTGGATTTTCTGTGATTGATGCATCCCAGAAAAATCTTTGCCCAGATTTTGTAGTCAGGTTTCAGATCCTTAAATTTGTTAGAAGCCTGTCCAGATGCAGTAACTTCCTCATAAACTTCCTCCATGTCAACACGCCCAGCTGGCAGATGACAAACTCCATCAGTTTCCTCATACCCTATGAGTTTTATGATGAGATCTTCAGTGATTATGATCTCTTTTCCCAGAACAGAAGAGAGAATGAACTTTGGATAAACAGATGCATGAATCCAAAATTCCTTCACCAAGTGTGGATACACTGGACCAAACAACCTATCAAAATACTTAACCCAGCCTTGTGCATCAACAATAGAACGTAATTCAAATCCATTGTCAGCCAGAGAGTCAAATTCTACCATGGATTCACAAAGAACTTCAAGCTTGTCCACAAGGGTTAACAGTGTTCTCTTAGGTTCCTTAAAGGGGGTAACACCCATGTTTGATGATGCAACTGCAGCCATAGATGATTGAAACTGAGCTGATGTAGAGGATGATGTTGCCATTGTTGAAGATGAAGAAGATTTTGATGAAGGTTTAGGGTTTTGATGAAGAGCAAATAGCAAACAAAAATGCATATAATGTTTGTGAAGTGAAAAGTGTGAAATGGTGTGATTTGTGGTATTTATAGAGAAAGAAATTAGGGCAATCAAAAAGACACATTCAACACGTTCCACTTAGCAATTAATAACATTTAATGAAAAGAATAAAAATCATTTCAAAGCATTAATTGATTCTGACAATTTGGGGGGAAACCAAGATTTTCACTATTCAAACAATACCTCAAATGTCTCTTCAGTAATGTGCACGCCATCTTTTCAGATTCAGAGTGACACGTGTTTGCTTGCATGTGCTTCTGAATTCTCTTGAGAAATGAATCGTTAGCCAACGTTCAGATCCTCTAAGATTAGTTAGTTCAGATACACACAAATAATAATAATAATTCAAGAAATCAAATAATAGACAAATGAAATACTTCAGAGTTTTAAGCATTTTGCATCTGAGAAGTTTGCTTCTGATAACAATCATTCTAGACAAAAATCCATACCAATATTTTTCAGAATAAACTTGAACCTATCTTCAGCAAGGGGTTTTGTGAAAATATCTGCCCACTGATGATCTGTATCAACAAAGGCTAAGTTTATAATACCCTTCTGAACATAGTCTCTGATGAAATGATGTTTAATTTCTATATGTTTTGCCTTAGAGTGTAAAATAGGGTTTTTAGACAAACATATAGCAGAAGTATTATCACAGAAAATAGAAATATTACTCTCAAAGATCTGATAGTCTTCTAGCTGACTTTTCATCCAGAGCATCTGCGTACTACATCCAGCAACAACAATATATTCTGCCTTTGTAGTTAATAGTGCAATTGTAGGTTGCTTCTTGCTGTACTAGGAGATTAAATTTCTTCCTAAAAATTGACAACTTCCAGAAGTACTTTTCTTTCCACTCTGTCTCTAGCGTAATCAGCATCACATAATCCAACTAATTTAAAATCATCAGATTTTCTTTAACACAAACCCACATTAGAAGTACCTTTCAGATACCTTAAAATCCTCTTAACAGTTGTTAAGTGTGATTCTCTAGGATCTGATTGGAATCTTGCACACAAGCATACACTGAATAAAATATCAGGTCTAGAAGCAGTTAAGTAGAGAAGAGATCCTATCATACCTCTGTAGAGTTTCTGATCTACTTTCTTACTTACCTCTTCCTTACCAAGAGTACTTGTTGGATGCATGAGAGTCTTTGCCATCTTATTATCAGTCATGTTAAACTTCTTCAGAAGCTCTTTAACATATTTGGTCTGATGAATGTAAGTGCAATCTGGAGTTTGGTTGACTTGAATTCCCAGAAAGAATCTCGATTCTCCCATCATGCTCATCTCAAATTCTGCCTGCATACATTGAGAAAACTCCTTTCCCAGCATAACATTGGTAGATCCAAATATAATATTATCCACATATATTTGGCAAATTAAAATATCTTTCTTAAATGTTTTACAAAAGAGTGTTGTGTCCACTTTGCCTCTGATAAAATTTTTCTCCAGAAGAAAATTGCTTAATCTCTCATACCAAGCTCTGGGAGCTTGTTTTAAACCATAAAGAGATTTCTTTAGTTTAAAAACATGTTCTGGAAAATTTTCACTTTCAAAACCAGGAGGTTGGTGAACATAAACTTCTTCTTCTATAATACCATTTAGAAAGGCACTCTTAACATCCATCTGATATAGAGTGATGTTATTTTGTGCAGCAAAAGAAATGAGTAAATGAATAGACTCTAACCTGGCTACAGGAGCATAAGTCTTTGTATAATCAATTCCTTCTTGCTGGCTATAACCTTAAGCAACAAGCCTTGCTTTATTTCTTTCAACTTCTCCTTTCTCATTCAACTTATTTCTGAAAACCCATTTAGTTCCAATTATGTTGAATCCCTTTGGTCTTGGAACTAAATCCCAAACATCATTTCTTGTGAACTGATTGAGCTCTTCTTGCATGGCAATTATCCAGTCATTGTCTTGCAGAGCTTCATCCACAGAAGTTGGTTCAATAACTGACACCAACCCAAATAATGATGCTTCAGATGATCTGAGGAAGGATCTTATTCTTATGGGGTCATCCTTCTTTCCAATGATCACATCCTTTGGGTGAGAGGCCTTGATTCTGGAAGATGATCCTCTAACATTTGACTCTTCAGAAATGTTCAAGTTGTTCATCTGAGAAGCTAAAGGAATTGCATCTGACGTTGCTTCTGGTTTCTTCACTTGAGTTTGTCTGCCTCTGAGCCTTTAGAGTCTGTGAGAATAACTTCTCTATCTACAGAACTTTCAAACTGCTTTGGCTTTTCAATGCCAAGCTTATCATCAAATCTAACATGTATAGATTCTTCCACAATCTGTGTTTCAATATTGTATACTCTGTAGCCTTTAGAGCGCTCAGAATAGCCAAGCATGAAACACTTATGTACTTTAGAGTCAAACTTGTTAAGATTCTCTTTAGTGTTCAACATATAACAAATACATCCAAAAGGGTAAAAATATGAAATGTTGGGCTTTCTGTTCCTCCATAATTCATAGGGAGTCTTTTCCAGAAGAGGTCTTACAGACACTCTGTTCTGAATGTAACAAGTTGTGTTTATTGCTTCTGCCCAAAAACGCTTTGCCAGATTAGTCTCATTGATCATGGTTCTGGTCATTTCTTGTAGAGTTATATTTTCCCTCTCTACAACTCCATTCTGTTGTGGAGTTCTAGGACAGGAAAAATCATGAGCAATGCCATTTTCATTAAAATATTTTTCAAAATATTTGTTTTCAAATTCACCACCATGATCACTTCTGACTTTAATAATTTTAAAATCTTTTTCATTCTGGACTTGTTTGCAGAAGTCAAAGAACACAAAATGTGACTCTTTTTCAAAATATTTGTTTTCAAATTCACCACCATGATCACTTCTGACTTTAATAATTTTAAAATCTTTTTCATTCTGGACTTGTTTGCAGAAGTCAAAGAACACAGAATGTGACTCATCCTTGTGTTTTAGGAACTTTACCCATGTCCATCTGCTGTAGTCATCAACAATGACTAATCCATACTTCTTGCCTCTGATGGATGCAATTTTCACTGGTCCAAACAGATCAATGTGAAGTAATTCCAATGGTCTTGAGGTTGAAACAACATTTTTAGATTTAAAAGAAGATTTTGAAATTTTTCCTTTTTGACATGCTTCACAAAGAGCATCTGAGTTGAACTTCAATTTAGGAAGTCCTCTGACTAGATTGAGTTTATTAATCTGAGATATACGTCTCATATTTATATGTACCAATCTTCTGTGCCAGACCCATTGCTCATCATTAACAGACAAAAGTCATTTAACATTTTGAACCTTAAGTTCAGAAAGATTGATTTTGTAAATGTTGTTCTTCCTCTTTCCATTAAATAGGATTGAGTCATCCTTCTGACTAACAGCTTTACAACATTGTTGATTAAAGATTATGTCATAACCATTGTCACTTAATTGACTTATGGACAATAGATCATGCTTTAAACCTTCTACAAGTAAAACATTAGATATAAAGGGAAGGTTACCATTGCCAATAGTACCAGAGCCAATAATCTCGCCCTTCTGATTCCCTCCAAACTTCACTTCTCCTCCAGATTTAAGCTCCAGGCTTTGGAACATAAACCTTTCTCCCGTCATGTGACGTGAGCAGCCAGAGTCCAGGTACCATGGTTGGCGTCTTGAGTTTTCTGCTAAATACATCTACAACAGGGATTATCTTATCCTTAGGTACCCAGATCTTTTTGGGTCCTTTTGGGTTAGTTGCCTTGAAAGTTGGTCTGAATTTCTATCTTTTTACAACAGTTTTGTTCTGACTGACTTTTGGCTTAAACACAGGAACGTTCTTATCAGAGCGTGTGTGTTTGGTATCATTCAGATGACCAAACTTGAAATGAGAGTATAAGGGAGTTTTCTTAATAACAAGTTTATCAACAAGCATTGGATTTAAATCCTTTCCAGAGGAAGATTCATATCCAATTCCTTTCCTGTTGTTTCTGCTAACTCCATAGATCATTGAAGCCATCTTGCTTCTATCTATGCTTTTAGCAAGAAATTTCTGAAAGATGAAGTCATATTCTTTTAAAATGTTTTTGCATTTAGACTTAGTTTCAGGCTCAGAGTCTTGTTGAGCTTTTTCAAAATTAGTTTTTATTTTTAAATTATTTTCTTTTAGCTCAGCAACTTCTGATTTTAACAGATTATTCTCAGATTCAAGATTGCATTTAAGCTTCTTACATTTGAGGTTAATCTGATTATAATTTTTCAGTACTTCTGATAAGACTTTAATAAGCTCTTCCCTAGTGAGATCAAAAAGTACCTCTTCTGAGTCAGATTCAGAATCAGACTCAGATCCAGATGATCCTTCATTCTGATCTTCCACGCCTGCCATCAGAGCCATGTTGGCGCATTCATCTTCAGATTCTGATGAGGATCCAGATTCATCTGAATCATCCCATGTTGCCATTAGAACCTTCTTCTTATGCTCAGGCTTTCTTCTGAGCTTTTCTTTCTAAAGCTTTGGACATTCATTTTGTAATGGCCAAGTTGTTTGCATTCAAAACAAACAACTTCCTTCTTTCCAGATCTTTTTGGTCCAGAGGACTCCTTGTGCTGATCTGGCTTCTTAAAGTTCTTGAACTTCCTCTGTTTGTGCTTCCAGAGTCTGTTGATTCTTCTGGACAACAAGGACAGTTCATCTTCTTCTTCAGAAGAAGACTCTTCAGAACTCTCTTCTAACACCTGCAAAGCTTTCACATATTTGTTAGATTTTAAGGCAATTGACTTACCTTTCTTTTGAGGCTCATCTTCCTCTAGTTCAATTTCATGGCTCCTTAGTGAGCTGATTAGCTCCTCCAAAGTGATCTTGTTCAGATCCATAGCAAGCTTCAGAGCAGTGACCATGGGTCTCCATCTGATAGGCAAGCTTCTGATGATTTTCTTCACATGATCAGTTGTTGAGTAGCCTTTGTCCAAAACTTTAGACCAGCTGTGAGGATCTGGAATCTAGAGAACATAGTTTCTATAGACTCAGATTCTTCCATTTTGAACGCTTCATACTTCTGTATTAGCGCCAGAGCCTTGGTCTCTTTAACTTGAAGGTTTCCTTCATGTGTCATCTTCAAAGACTCAAACAAGTCAAATGCAGTTTCTCTGTTTGTGATCTTCTCATACTCAGTATGAGATATTGCATTTAACAAGATTGTTCTAGCTTTGTGATGATTTCTGAACTCCTTCTTTTGAGCTTCAGTCATTGATTTTCTATCAACTTTCTTGCCATCCCCATCAGTGGGATGAACATACCCATCAATGACCAAGTCCCATAAATCAACATCATAACCAAGGAAGAAACTTTCTATCCTGTCCTTCCAATAATCAAATTTTTCCCCATCAAACATAGGGGGTTTTGTGCTGATTCTTTCCCTTTCTTCATATCTGTTGTTACTGTTATATGTTGAAGTTTCAGCCATAATAACAACCAAATAAATATCAAAATTTTCTCACTGGATCTTTTCTGTCACGGTGAAGTGGTAGCACACGCAGAACCGGAGCTCTGATGCCAACTGAAGGTGAGAAAATACTTAGAAGGGGGGGGGGGGGGGGGGGGTTGAATAAGTATATAGAAAAACTTATGGCAATAAAAACTCAAGGATTTTTATCCTGGTTCGTTGAACTTAACTACTCCAGTCCACCCTATCGAAAGTGATTTGCCTTTCTCAACAAGGACTTAATCCACTATTAATCAACTGATTACAATAGCTAGCACTAAGAACAACTGTTCTTAGTCTTCTTAAGAACTACTGATCCCAACTGGATCTTCTTAAGGACTTTTACAATCAAATGTAAGAATAAAACAAGTGTTTAAATGCTTCTAATTAATCTATATCACAACTGTGATTTTACACTAAAGTTTAAGAACAATGAAATAAATTCAGCAATGAGTATAGATTGTATGAGAGCTTGTAATGAATTTCTTTCAAAGATCTCGTCAACTGAAGAAGAGAGATAGAGTCTTCCTTTTATAGGCACAGAGGTCCAAGTAGCTTTCACGTTGAAGGTTGTGTACTAAAAAGGTCTGAACCATTTTGTCTTCACATCACATGACTTTTCCTAGAAGTAGAATGCACAGATAAATCCTTTTTGTCTGTGTTCTTGTGCCAACGCACTTGAAATATATCTAGATGCAATGAGATTGCACTAAAAGGTATCTTAGAAGTGGAAGTCTTTGATGCGTGGGGGTATTGACTTCATGGGCCCCTTCCCATCTTCTTTTGGTAACAAATACATACTCGTAGCTGTTGATTATCTTTAGAAATGGATCAAGGCCATAGCCTCTCCTACAAATGACACACAAGTTGTAACACCCTTTTCTACCCCACAATTATTACGGCAAAATAACACAGATATCAAAGTACATTATTAAATTTCATAAAAAGCCACCACAAAAGGGCGTACATTTCCCAAATCCACAAAATAGGGCAAGGCTCCGTAAACAACGGATTTTCCCAAAATACATCAAATTGCACAAAGCAGCAAACTCAAAAGGCATAAATCAAGGTTTTCCTCATACGGGAAGATAATCAAAATAAAATCAAAAGAAAACATAGTTTAACTCAAAAGACCCCAATTCGGTGTTACATATCAGAGCAAGACCCTCTAAGTTAACCAATAAGGCTAACGACTCAACACTTCAAAAATATCCTCGACGACATCCACGGCTGGTCATCTGCACGTTACCCACGTGGAGGTAATATTCAAACAGGCAGGGTGAGTAAAACAGTTCATAATAATCAATGTATAAAAATAAACATATAAAACAGCGTCATTTTCATATTCAACACATTCATATCCTTCAATAGGCCTCAAAGGCCACAACATTATAAATTATTCCAAATGGCTCATAAATGAAAATGCAACAAGACTCAATGCATGTGGTACCAACCATCACAACGTGATGGACACTGGGCCATCAACGCTCCATAGATCACCATCAATAGGATCGATTCTACTTGAGAATCGGATCACATCAAAACACTTCACATCCACACGATGGGATTGAAGCCAAAGTAATCGAGGTCCTGAACCGAAGTCCGGATGCACATGAATGCATGATGCACACGTCAATAATCATCCTCATAATAACAACATAGGTACATCATCATTCATCATCATCACAATCATCATCATATCTCGTGTCATCATATAATTCATCAAAGTCATGGTAATATCATTATAGTTTTCCGATCAATACATCATAGCAATCATCATGTAATCATGTACACATCGCATAAAACTCACAGTCATACTCATGTTAATTCGTCAAAGAAATATCATAATCAAACATCAAGGCATCACTGCACACGGTCAACATTCGTGAAACTCTGCTACCTTCGCTGGCATGTTCGCTGGGAGAGTCTGGGGCGAGTTTCTTCGCTAGGCGAGTCTGGGAACGACATGGTTCGCTAGGCGAACCATTATTCTCTAGGCGAACAGTGCGACGCCAGCAAATTCTGCCACGCACCAGAACTGATTTCTATCCAAAAGTCCACACGATTCACTTCCCCGATGCCCCAAAAACATCCCTAAATCATCCCTAAGGTCTTACGGCGATAAAGGCACAAAACCTACAGTTTATTAGGCCAATCCCACAACATATTCACACCCTAAATCACAATTTTTCCTTCAATTACACCCTACTCATTAGGATTACTAACTATCCAATATTCCTATCCCTTCAGGGTCAGACATATAACAATTCAAGGTTTTGGCCACGAAGGTCTAATTTTCCCTTTTTTCCCATTGAACTCACGGTTAAATTCACCTATAATAGTTTTTAGGCCACAAAGGCCAAAGATCACTATTTCTCATATTTACCCTCAAAAACCCCTAAACCTTAAATCGACCTTAAGTACATCGAAAGTCACACATGGAAAATCATGAAAGGCTATACTCCCTATACCTTAATCGTCGATTCAAAGCCTTCTCAAAATCTTTCAGGGAATCTCTCGAAACTTCTGCTTCCAATCTTCTTCTCAGAGCTCTGGTCACAATTCTCTTCACGGTCTAACAAAATGAATGCTAAATCCTTCAGAATTCCCTTTTTGTTAAACCTAGTCTTGGGCCTCACAATTGGGCTTTCCCCATAATACCCTCACTAACTCCTCTTAATTGTCCCAATTGCCCTTATTCATCTTATATTTATTTTAATTCATAATAATATTAATAAATTCATATTACATATTATTATTCAAAATAAATAATCCAAAAATGCATTAACTCTCAATAATCCACAAAACCACCGAAAAACGAATATTCTCAATTAAATAAATAAATAAAAATATTCCAATTAAATTTGGGGTGTTACAACTCTCCCCCACTTAAAAGATTTTTCGTCCTCGAAAATTACCTCAAGAAAACAGAGTCAGATACGACTCCCTCATCTGATATTCAAGCTCCCAAGTCCAACTTTCTCCAGCTGGTCCTCCCCAAACTACCTTCACCAAGGCAATCTCTTTACCTCGCAGCTGCTTCACTTTTTGTTCATCAATCCGAACAGGCAACGCCTCAATAGTTAAGTCATCTCTCACTTGTACATCATCCATTTGAATCACATGCGACAGATCTGGAATGTACTTCCTCAATTGAGACACATGAAACACATCATGCAAATTCGCAAGCGACGGCGGTAAAGCAATCTGATATGCTACTTCCCCACCCTCTGTGAAATCTGATACAGACCAACAAAACGCGACGTGAGCTTTCGAGACTTCAAAGCTCGGCCAACACCAGTTACCGACGTAACTATCAAAAACAAGTGATCACCCTCTTGGAACTCAAGTGCTTTCCTCCTCTTATCATGGTAACTTTTCTGACGAATCTGCGACGCTTTCATCTTTTCTTGGATCATCTTGATCTTTTTAGTCATCTCTTGCATAATCTCAAGTCCGAGTACAACACTCTCGCCTGACTCATGCCAACACAAAGGAGTCCTACACCTCCTACCATACAAAGCCTCATACGGTGCCATTCCGATACTAGAATGGTAACTGTTATTATAGGTAAACTCAACCAACGGAAAATGAATATCCCACGATCCACCTTGATCCAACACACAAGCTCTCAGCAGATCCTCTAAAGACTGAATAGTTCTCTCTGTCTGTCCATCCGTCTGCGGATGATAGGCAGAACTCAACCTCAACTTAATACCCAAATCTGTCTGAAAACTTTCCCAGAACCTCGATGTAAATCTCAGATCTTTATTAGACACAATACTCGAAGGAATACCATGTAGTTTCACAATCTGATCAATATATAATTCAGCAAGCTTCTGCAACGAATAATTGTTCCTCATCGGTATAAAATAAGCCAATTTGGTCAATCTATCAACAATCACCCAAATCGAATCATATCCCTTCAAATTCTTCGGTAAACTTGTCACAAAATCCATATAAATGTTATCCCATTTCCATTCTAGAATATTCAACGGTTGCATCAGACCCGACGGTCTCTGATGTTCAATCTTCAACTTCTGATAAGTCAAACAAGCATACATAAACTCTGCAATTTCCTTCTTCATGCCTGGCCACCAAAACAACTTCTTCAAATCTTAATACATCTTTGTGGCACCAGGATGAATACTTAGCCCGCTTCTGTGACCTTTGTAGAAGCATGCTTAAGTCTCAAGTTTTGATGATGTCAATACTACTCAAGGTCATCTCTTGATTGCAAAAAGACAAGCCGTTCAAAGTTATCAAGATCAAGTCAAGTTATCTTTCAAGTCAAGCTACATATGGAACTATGATTCTTCCAGACTTGGCTACATTACCGGTATATCAAATTCTACCCTTATAATTTGATATACAAGTGTTCAAAAACATCAAGCATTTTTGCATAATACATAAGCATGTTTTTGAAACCTTAAAAATGGTATAACATTAATTTTAAAAAGCATTTTTCTGAAAATTAGCAGTGTTAACCGATTAACCATATAGGTTAACCGGTTAACCAATTTGAATTTTGAAATTTCTGGGCTAACGTACCAGTGTTAACCGATTAACCATATGGGTTAACCGATTAACACTGAACGTGCAGTGAAAAATTGCTTTGTTTCAAGTTCAAAAAATTATTTAAAAATTATACCATTTCATATTTTTGATGTCTACTCAATGTACCTTTTTGAAAGGGTATTTTACTCATATAAATTCTGAGTTTTTCAATTTTGAAAGATATAGAACATAACACAAAAACTTTTCAATCTCCAAACACTTTCTCATTCATTTTCAAATTGTCTTAGAATCAAATTCACTATTTTCAAAAACTTTCACTAAGTGTTCATATGTGCATAAATTTCATATTCATCCTTGAACACTTGTATTGAAAATTGTAAGAGTGAATTCTGATCATTTGGAGAAGATCAACTTTGATATCATTACTCTCAAATTCAAATCTTTACAAACTTGTGTATATTGACTTGTGATCCAGGATTGTTGGACACAAGAGTGAGTGTTTACAAGAGGATTGTTCTTGTACACTTGTTAGTTTTATTGTTTGATAGTAGGCCTCACCGGTTGATGGTGTGATAGGTTGTACTTTATTAAACAATAGTGAAAATTCTCTTTCATGTTGAAAGGGGAGTGGAGTACTCTCGGATTGTGAGGGGAACCACTATAAATCCTGGTGTCCATTGTTCTTTTATTTTTCTTCTTCTGCTTTCATAACCAAAAACACAAACCAGTAATATTTCAAGATACCATAAAAACCGGAAAAATTTCAATAGTCCTAATTCACCCCCCCTCTTAGGCATACTCTGTTCTTACAACCTTCTTCAAGAATGCTCTTCTTGATTTCTGGCACATCGGGAACATACACTCTATCTCGGAACCTCATCACACCATTCTCATCAATCCGAAAATCACCTCTGTTACCTTGATTAATTAACGTGAGACAATTCACCAAACTCAAATTAGACTTCTGACCTTCTCCGATCTCTTGGAGAATACCACTAGTCAAATTCAACATACCCAACTTCACACTGCTAGGAGTCTCTTCATAATCCAAACTTAAATCTTATTGACTTTATGTTTTCAAAACATGGACGTTATCTTTCAATGTTTTATTTTGTTGACGGAGGGCCTCGACCACTGCGAGTAATTGAGTTAAGTCTGGTGGCAGAGGTGGATCACTTCAGTTGGGATAGGATATATACATTGTGCCACTAGGCTATTAGTGATTTTGATGATTAGTATTTATAGTTTTGGGAAAATTTTACCAGGCCCCACGACGGGCGTCAAATATTCTTGCTAAAAACACTA
>OZ012741.1:378145828-378358328 GCA_963859935.3 Lathyrus sativus | reverse complement strand
GTTATGCACACTAAGTGTTTGACATATTGATCGCACACAAATTGTTCATGGATTTGTAAATTTAATTTTACCTTAATATTTCATTGGAAATTGGTTGATTCAAAGTGGTATTAATTTGGATAGTTGATTGTGAAATTTTTTGATTCATTTATCTCATCAATTTCATTCCATATTGGCTATGCATGTCCGGTCTTACCAATAACGTTTCATTTAGACGATTAAAATCCATGGCCGCTTCCGCACGTTTTTGAAACAAGTTTTAAGCGCCGATTTTTGTTACAAATTAGTGATTTATTCAACCCCCCCCCCCCCCCCTTCTAGATCATTGCCATCGTCTAACAAGTGGTATCACGAGCACCAGTTCATCTAGTGCTTCGCATATAGCTTATTAGGAAATGGCTAACGAACCAAAAGGAGCGTACAATAGAGCACCAGTTTTTACGGGTGAAAACTACAGTTATTGGAAAGATTATATGTGGGTTCATATCAATTCTATTGATAGAAAGGTGGGAAACGTTATTCAAAATGGTCCTATTGAAACTACTATGACCGATGCAGATAACGTTGTTGTGCCTAAGCCGGAAGCATAATGGAACAACGAAGATGAGAAAAAGTATAGTTACAATTGGAAAGCTAGAAATATTCTCATATCATCTTTGGGAGTTGATGATTATTATAGAGTTTCCCATTATACTACTGCTAAGGCTATGTGGGTCACATTGCAAGTTTCCCATGAGGGAACTAATGATGTCAAACTAGCTCGAATCAATACTTTGATACAAGAGTTTGATCTCTGTCACATGAAGCAAGGTGAAACCATTGCTGAAATGCAAAAGAGATTTTTTCATGTAATCAATCGTTTAAATACACTTGGAAGACTCGTTTCCAATGAAGTTGCTACTATTAAAATTTTGAGATGTCTTAATAGGGAATGGCAACCTAAGGTCACGATGATCAAGGAAGCCAATGATCTCAATATATTAGACATCAAAACTTTGTTTGGTATGCTTGATGAACATAAACAAGTGCTCATAAGTCTTGACAAACATGAGAAAAAAGAAACAAAAGAGAAATCGAAAGACACAGACAAGAAGTTTATTGCTCTTAAGTCTTCTAGGTCAAAGTCCTCAACCCAAGAGCTTAGTGGAAGTGAGTCTAGTGATGATGATGAAGATACAAGTGAAGATATGAGTGTTAGAACAAGGTTTGGTTCTGCAAGATATCTCTAAGTTTTTTATAATAACAAAGTGGTATTTGAGTGAGAACAATTTTGGTACTCTAACCTTTGTTTTTCTGAAGAATTAACAAACAGGTTCTGACTCTAATAGAGATCATATTCAATAATTATTCTGATCTGACCAAGGTCACTTTTACGCTATAAGAAGCAAGTCTGCTTCTAATCTACTCTCACTCAGAAAGATTCTAAGAAGACAATATGTTGCTGCTGCAATGCTCTCTTGGTTTCTGCTTCTGATCATGACTCTGATACTTTACTTCTAAAGGCTTTCAAGCTTATGAAGCCATTATCTTCTGAAGACTATGTGCTGAAGACTTTGAAGACAAGGTTCTATTGAACGAAGTTCTGAAGACTCTGAAGACTTGACTTTCTGAACAATAAGTGTTTAAGACTCTAAAGACAAAGTTCTGTTGAACGATGTTCTGAAGACTCCGAAGACTTAAGTTACTAGTGACCAAAGGTTCTGAAGACTGAGTGTTTAAAGTTCTAAAGACAAGGTTCTGGTGAACAAGTTCTGAAGACTTTGAAGACTCAAGACTCTAAAGACCTACTGATCAACTCTTCTACTCATGCTCCAATCATCTCTATTCAGAAGCCTATGATGTAAAGAAGAGAAGCACAAACGTCTACGAGGGAAAATAGTACATAGTACGTTTTAACGTCTCATTCCACTAACTTGATTTGGTGGTATAGAGGACAAATTTTGTGTATGATTTTCATCCCTGCGTAACGACATTATTTCAAGTCGACAACTACCTAAAGGATATTTCTGATCTGCCCTCCAACGGATCATTTTCTGGCTATATAGGGACTTAATTACTTGAAGAAATTAAGATGCTTTAAAACGATTAATACAAAGGTTACACTTTGATTGAAAGAAATCTATGAAAAACTGAAGCTACAATGTTGAAGCACCACAATACAAAGAAAGAATATTGTTCATACTGTATTAGTGTCTTTAAGACATTTAAGCTATTAATAGTGTTTATATCTGCTTGTTTATAAGCAATTTCATTGTAAACATCTTTGTTCAAACTGTTGTTTGTAACTCCTTAAGGGACCAGTTAGGTCAAAATCCTTAAGAAGAGACGGTTAGTCTGTGTTGTTAGTCACAACGGTTGCTTGTGCAGATTGTAATTCCTTAAAGGACCAGTTGGGTCAGAATCCTTAAGAAGAGACGGTTGTTTGTGTTGTTAGTCACCGGCAGTTGCTAGTGCAGTGTAATCTGTTGATTATAATGGATTAAGTCCTTGTGTATAAGGCAAAATCACCATGGTGGGTGGACTGGATTAACTTGATAGTTTTCAAGTGAACCAAGATATCTCGTGTGTCTTTCTTTCTTGATTAGTCTATTTGTGATCTTTGTTTGAGTTTCACAAAAAGCTCATTTTAAAAAACCCAATTCAAACCCTCATTTCTTGTGTTTTCTCACACCTTCAATTGGCATTAGAGCTCCGGTTCTGATTGTGATAAAAAAATTTATCAACGCTTCACCGTGTTCAGTACCGATCTAGTATTTGTGTGAGATATCATGGCTACAGTTAATGTTAATCCTGTTCAAGATAAGAAAGATCATTACAGTGTCAAACCACCAGTCTTTGATGGTGAAAAGTTTGACTACTGGAAAGATAGAATTGAAAGTTCCTTTCTTGGTTATGACGTAGATCTTTGGGATCTCGTAGTTGATGGATATACTCACCCAGTTGATGCTGAAAAAGTAAACGTATCAAGAAGTGCTATGACCAACCAACAAAAGAAAGATTACAAGAATCATCACAAGGCAAGAACTATACTGCTAAATGATATCTCTTATACTAAGTATGAGAAGATAACAAACAAAGATGCTGCCAAGTCTATTTTTTATTCTCTAAGAATGACTCATAAAGGAAATACTCAAGTTAAGGAGACAAAGGCGCTTGCCTTAATCTAGAAATATGAGGCATTCAGAATGGAGGATGATGAAACAGTTGAGAATATGTTTTCAAGATTCCAAATGCTAGTCGCAGGACTTAAAGTTCTGGACAAAGGATACTCAACTGTTGATCATATCAAAAAGATCATCAGAAGCCTTCCCAAGAAATGGAGACCTATGGTAACTTCTCTCAAACTATTCAAGGATCTGAATAATATAAGTCTTGAAGAACTTATTAGTTCTTTAAGAATTCATGAGATAAAGCTGAAGCAAAATGAACCTCAGAAGAAGAATAAATCTATTGCTCTCAAGTCTAAACCTAAAAAGGCAAAGGCTTATCAAGCTGAGGAAGAATCAGAAGATTCTAATGAAGACTCAGAATATGAGCTATCACTTATCTCCAGAAGGGTCAACAAACTCTGGAAACACGGGCAAGGGAAGTTCAAAGGATTAAGAAGAAACAAAATTCGTGCTGACTCATCATCTGGACAGAAGAAGCAGAGCTCTAGAAAAGAAGTTATCTGCTATGAGTGTAATGAGTCAGGTCATTATAAGAATGATTGTCCAAAGCTTAAAGACAAGAAGCCAGATAATAACTTCACCAAAGTCAAGAAGGGACTCACGGCAACTTGGGGCGACTCTGATTCTAAAGAAGAAGAATCTGATGAAGAACAGGAAAATGTTGCACTAGTGGCAACAACAGCTAACATTGAGGTCTCTAAAGAACCAGAAGACAAAATGCTATCAGAATCAGAATCAGACTCAGACTCAGACTTAGAGGTATTATCTAAACTCTCTCGTTGTGAATTAGAGTCTTGTCTTTCAGAAATGCTGAAAAAATATCAACCTCTTCAAAGTAAATACAAGGATCATAAAAAATCTCATGTACTTTACTTCTGAAGCCAAAGATAAGCTTGAACATAAGAATTCTTCTTTGAATGAAAATGTTTTTTCTTTAAAAAAATAGTAATTGTGCCTTGAAAAGAAAAGTTTCTAAACTAGAAGAAGAATTAGTCTCAAATGTCTCAGATACTTGTTATGTCAATAAGTATGATAGAGTATTCCAGCATTTTCTGGTTAAAAGCATAGATAGAAGTAAGATTGCTTCCATGATCTATGGAGTTAGCAGAAATGGTAAGAAAGGTTTGGGGTGTACAAAGTCATTTGAATATGACAAAAGTCAACCTGTAAAACCAAAAGCTCTTTATGATCATTTTGTGCCTTGTAGCACTGAGCTTGATTGTTCTGAGCTTGTGAAAGCACCTTCACAGACATGGAAATATATTTATAAATCTAAATATCATGCACAAATTCCACTTGATTATCCTGTTTCACATAAGCCCAAGGTTATTAAATACTTCGGAAAAACTAACAAAAGAAGACCCAGAAAGTGGGTACCTAAGGATAAGACTATCTATGTTGCAGATACCCTTAGCCGCTCAGTTGAAACACCAATTATGGTACCTAAATAGTGGTTGCTCGCGACACATGACAGGAAGAAGGCATATGTTCCAAAGTATGGAACTTAAGCCTGGAGGCTTTGTCGGTTTTGGAGGAAACCATAAGGGTAAAATCACTGGCTCTGGAATTGTTGGTAATGGTAAACTTCCTTCTATTACTAATGTTTTTTTAGTCGATGGTTTGATGTATAACTTATTGTCTATTAGCCAACTTAGTGACAATGGTTATGATATCATTTTTAATCAAAAGTCTTGTAAGGTTGTTAGTCAGAAGGATGGCTCAATTCTTTTTAATGGAAAGAGGAAAGACAACATTTACAAGATTAGACTTTCTGATCTTAAGGAACAGAATGTCAAATGCTTAATGTCTGTTAATAAGGAGCAATGGTTATGGCATAGACGTTTGGGCCATGTTAGCATGAGAAATATTTCTCAGCTAAATAAGTTTGAATTAGTCAGGGGCTTACCAAATCTGAAGTTTTCTTCAAATGTTCTTTGTGAAGCATGTCAGAAAGGAAAGTTCTCCAAAACTTCCTTCAAAGCGAAAAATGTTGTTTCTACTTCTAGACCGTTAGAACTTCTACACGTTGATTTGTTTGGACCAGTGAAAACTGCCTCAATCATTGGAAAGAATTATGGATTAGTTATTGTTGAAGACTATAGTCGTTGGACATGGGTAAAATTCTTGAAACACAAGGATGAGTCACATTCTGTATTTTCTACCTTTTGCTCACAAGTGCAATTTGAAAAGGATTGCAAAATTGTCAAAGTCAGAAGTGATCATGGTGGAGAATTTAAGAATATATACTTTGAGAATCTTTTTGATTCCCATGGAATTTCCCATGATTTCTCCTATCCCAAAACTCCATAACAGAATGGAGTAGTGGAAAGGCAGAATAGGACTTTGCAAGAAATGACTCGTACCATGATCCAAGAAACTGACATGGCTAAGCATTTCTGGGCAGAGGTAGTAAATACAACATGTTATATTCAGAATAGAATTTCTATAAGACCTATTTTGGGTAAGACTCCATATGAACTATGGAAGAATAGAAAACCCAATATTTCATATTTTCATCTTTTTGGTTGTATATGTTTTATGTTGAACACTAAAGAGAATCTTGGCAAGTTTGAACCCAAAGTTCAAAAGGGTTTATTATTAGGATACTCTGAATGCTCTAAAGGCTACCAAATCTATAACACAGAAACACGAATTGTTGAGGAATCAATTCACGTCAGATTTGATAATAAGCTTGACCCTGAAAAGTTAAAGCTAGTTGAAAAGTTTTCATATCTGAAGATTACCTTATTAGAATCCAAGAAAGAAAATTCTAATGAAGAAGAAAAAAATGCAGAAACTACAGAATCAGATACAATCTCACCAGAAATAGAAAATAGTCCAACTCACCAGAAGAAAAATAAAATAAGGACTTCTCATTCTGAAGAATTGATTCTGGGTGATAAAGTTGATCCAGTCAGAACTCGTTCATCATTCAAACCTTTTGAAGAAACTCTGTTGGGTTTAGTGTCACTAATAGAGCCAACAACAATTGATGAAGCTCTTCAAGAGAATGAGTGGATTCTGACCATGCAAGAAGAACTGAATCAATTCACTAGAAACAATGTTTGGGATCTTGTTCAGAAACCTAAAGGTATCCACATCATTGGAACAAAATGGGTATTCAGAAACAAGCTTGATGAGAAAGGTGAGATCATAAGAAACAAAGCACGATTGGTAGCACAATGTTATAGTCATCAAGAAGGGATAGACTATATTGACACCTTTACACTAGTTGCCAGATTAGAATCTATTCGCTTATTAGTTTCTTTTGCTGTTAATCATAACATCATTATTTATCAGATGGATGTAAAGAGTGCATTTTTAAATGGATATATTTCTGAAGAAGTGTATGTACACCAACCTTATAGTTTTGAAAGTTCTGAAAACCCAATTTTTTTTTAAAACTTAAAAAATTATTATATTGTATGAAACAGGCTCCCAGAGCTTGGTATGAAAGGATAAGTAACTTTCTTTTGGAAAATGACTTTATCAGAGGAAAAGTGGATACAACACTCTTTTGCAAAACCTTTAAAAATGACATTCTGATTGTGCAAATTTACGTTGATGATATTATACTTGGTTCTGCTAATACTTCCTTGTGCAAGGATTTTTCTAAGTTAATGCAGACTAAATTTGAAATGAGTCTGATGGGAGAACTCAGATTCTTTCTGGGAACTCAGATTGATCAATGTCTAGAAGGAACGTACATTCATCAAAGCAAATATGCAAGAGAACTTTTGAAGAAGTTCAATATGTCAGATAGTAAACTAGTAAAGACACCTATACATCCTACATACATTCTGGAGAAAGAAGAAGTAAGTAAAAAGGTTTTTCCAGAAGCTTTATCATGGTATGATAGGTTCTCTTCTATATTTAATTGCGTCTCGTCTAGATATTTTGTTCAATGTTTGTCTCTATGCTCGTTTATAATCAGATCCAAGGGAAACTCACTTAACAAATATTAAGAGGATCCTAAGATATCTAAAAGGAACAACTAACCTTGGCTTGATATATAAGAAAACATCAGAGTACAAGCTTTTTGGTTATTGTGATGCAGATTATGCTGGAGACAGAATATAAAGAAAAAGTACTTCTGGAAACTGTTAGTTTATGGGTAACAACCTCGTCTCCTGGGCTAGTAAAAGACAATCAACCATTGCATTATCTACTATAGAAGCATAATATATCTTAGCATCACTGTGCAACACTTAGATACTCTGGATGAAGAATCAACTAGAAGATTTTCAGATATATGAGAGTAACATTCCTATCTTCTATGATAATACTTCTGCTATATGCTTATCCAAAAATCTTATCTTGCATTCTAAGGCTAAATATTTTGAAATAAAACATCACTTTTTACGTGACTATGTTCAGAAGGGTATTTTTCAATTAAAATTTGTGGATAGAGATCACCAGTGGGCTGATAATTTCACAAAACCTCTAGCTGAGGATAGATTAGTATTCATTCTAGAAAATCTATTTATAAATCATTGTCCAGAATGAGTAGAGAAATTTTTTTATGTGTCAAGTCACCAGAACTTCTGAGATAAGATTATGAAGATTAAGCAGGTTATTTTTCTTTTATTTAATGATCTTCTGATTGACGATACTTCTACAAGTTAGAAAATGTCTTAGTCAGAAACTTGTCTAGTCAGATACCTCTTGGTATTCTTGACTTTGGGAACATCAAACGTGTTATTTATGAACAAACAACTATGATTTTCTTGTGACACTTGTCCAAAATGAAATTATATCTTACTGTTGAAGAGACACCTTGAGCATTGTGATTTCACGAGACTAGATTCAAGTGATTATTTCCTCTCTCTCTCTCTCTCTATTACTATCATAAAAATGGTTCAACGCATTGGGTATGGTAAAATTCTTTAGAATAGACTAAATATTTACGCCTTTCCTTATTGTTGTGCATTCTTTAAGATGTTTTAAGTCAGGGTGTTCCTATCTGTCGCAACTATGAAAAGGGCCGGAGAAAACAAACAGAAGAGTCGCCACCGAATGTTATTTATCTCAAAGAGAGGGAAAGGAAACGATCAAAGAAAACCTAAAAGAACGGGAAAAGACAAGGTCATCGCAACCAAATCTTGGATTGAGGAGTTAGTTATGCAGGGGGAAGGTATGACCACCCCTCACGTCCATTGTACTCAACAGGATCCACCCTTGTTGTCTATCAAAAAGAGTGAATTATCTAAAAGCTACTGCTAAACAGGGGATGAAAAAAAAAGGAGACTCAATAGGACATTGTTGATCGCGACTTTCTATGTCTAATACAACTAACTGCAAGTGCACAGTCTATCGCGTAGTAATAAAAGATATCGATCCCACAGGGACTCGTAATCAAACTAGTGTTCTCGGGAGTTACTATGTTTAGCTAGGTAGAATATGTTTTAAGGGAATGAGATTGTCACTAAAAAGGGGAAACTAAGATTACTGTTTAGATTTTAATTAATTGAATCGATACGTAGTAATTGTGTTCTTCAGGGATTTGATAAGTTACTGGTGTATGAAATAGTTTTCACAGTTTATTTAAGCAGAAAATGGAGATTTGAAGACTCTCGCCTCACGATGGTTATTGACGTTAATCATAATCCTAAGGGCCAAACGTACACTTTCGTATCCCGTTCGGGGTTAAAACTACTTTTTGGAAATCTCTAAGTTCTAATTCGTTTTAAAGTGCTTTCGCTGTTATTAAAACAAATGCCTAGTGTTTACTATCTGACCTTACCGCAGCTTCCGCTTGTTGGTTCGTATCTTAATTAATTTCCCACTTTCGTGGCAAAACTACTTTTAAATAAGTTCTCGCTTTCGCAACGAAGTTTATTTCGTGAATCAATTTTAAACACTTAGACCATAGGTTATTTTTGTGAAAAGAAAGTTTTCAAACAAGAGTTATCAAATCCCATTCGAATTATTACTACATATCGATTACATAAGTTTAGCTAGACATGGAATTGAGAAAAACAAAACATAAATAATAATAATAAATAATAAATTGCATTATGATAAAACAGAAGTCGATCAAAATGAAAACCTGTAAATAATGCCAATGGGCCTTTGGGCAGATCCTCCACAGATGTTGGCAGGATTCTGATCTTTAGTTCCAAATTGATCGTACAGTGCAATAGGTATTACAGAAGAGCGGAAATGGGAATGAGGAATTGAAAAGGGAAATAAAGGAAAGGAATACAAATAAAAACTGGAAAATAAATTTGCTCTGGAAATTAAATTCGGCAGCACTTCGTGGTATGAATGCAGCTCCCTTTTTGAAGTCCCCTGCTTCCCTTTTTATAGAAGTGGAATCCCAACGGTTATCTCTAAGGATGATGGGACTTGAGGCAGATAATTTAGGGAGTAGTGGACCATTTAATGGGAATTGGAACTGCTCTTTTAACGTGTAATCTGAGTGGGGCGTTTTTGCCTGCATGACGGTCGTCACAAGGTGTGACGGTCGTCACCCGTGTGACGGTCGTCATGCATCTGTGACGGTCGTCACATCAGCAAAAACTGTCTGCTGCGCTTTTCATTGTGTTTTCACTCCTTTTTCGTCCATATTTCATCTGGGATTGCTTCTTTTCTTCATGTTGCCATGTGTTGCACCCTAAAATTTGCTCAACTTTATGCACTTGGTTTATGTTTCAATATCATTAGCATTTGCATATAGAGTCATGTACATAGACTAACCATATGCATAGCATAAGCATAGCAAGTCATTCAACAGGGGACCAATCATTATTCTCATCTCTAGAAGCCTATCAAGAGGTTATTATCCTAATTCCATCTCATTCAAGTCATTAGAAAAGAATTTGAAAGCAGAGAGTTCAGCAGATCAAGCCTTGAGCCTATCCCCTATCTGAGGGCATCTGAGGGTCAACAGAGAGGTTATGAGTGGTGAATGGAGAGCATGGGGAGTATCTAGACATCTTGGAAGACTTAGAAAGCCATTTGGAGAAGGAGACAAGTCATTGGTGTGATCACAAGTATTGCAGTTGAAGACAGTCAACTAGGGTTTCATCTGGGTCAACTCTAGGTCAATTGACTGATTGAGAGGCATTAAGGGCTGTTGGAGAGATGTGGGGTTCATAATTTGACATGGAGAATAAAGATATGTTGTTATGCTAAGAATAAATCAAGAGAAATCAAGGAGAAGAGGAGGTTCTAAATTAGGGTTTCTAGGTAAAATTCCCTAGTTTAGGTCAAACTTCCAAGCAAAATAAGTCAAAATGCAAGCTTCAAATGGATCCTTGGCCAACATGAAACTTGTAGAGGATCTCAAGACCTTTAATTTGAGTGGTGGAAGACATCAAGGAGATTTCTAGAACTCAAGTTATAGCTCTTGCAAGTTAGGGGTCACCAGATGGCACTGAAATTTGTCTGTGCAAGTTGACTGTCTTCTGACAAACTTTTGGCCCTCAAGGATAATTCAAATGGACTTTGAACAAGCAATAGAGTTGTTCCTCATTGTCTCCCCTTTCCAAAAAGGTATGGTATGCCTTCATATGATTTAGGGAACTCTACTTATGGCTTGTGCAAGACAGGGGTATTTTGGTAATTTGGAATTACAGGTCATTTTTAGCCAATGCCCAAAACTCCTACAAGGAAGCTTCAAATGGAAAACTTCCCAACATCAAAGTTGCTCAAAATGGGATTTTAAGGCTAGATAAGATGTTGTGAGAGTTTGAAAATGCATGGAGCATGGATATTTTAAAATGGTCAAAATGGCTTGTAAATGGCTTATAAGTTGAAAAAGTTGGAATTGAATTTTGGTTTGAGAGATCTACAAATCCAAAATGGGGCATATGATAGATGATTTTGATTGGAAACATCATTTTGAGAACAATGGTTTAGCCACATTTTTGAGTTTAGGCTTAAAAATTGGAGTTTCTTTGTAAATTTGTTATTTGCACTTTAAGGCATCAAAAGGAAAGATGAGAAAATGCTACATAAAGGTTTGTAAGACCTTATTTTCATGTCATAATACCATATGAGGAGAATTTAAGTAAGATTGCATGGTTTATCATGAGATGGCATGAGATTCACTCAAGATGACAAATTCAAAATCTCATTACGTGATACATTCTAGAAACTTCATGGAAGGTTCTACAAACTTCCACACATTTCTATTCTCATCTATATAAGCCCTAGAGTGACTCCATGCATTGGTTGGTGATTCTAAAAGCTTGCATGCTACACTTTGATTCCTTCACTCCAAAATTGCATTTTCATTCCAAACTCCATTAAAACACCATCAATCACTACAATTCTGATCATCATCATCATCTATAATCAACATTGAGCATTTGGCAAAGGAAAGGCTCAAGAATTCGTGGCTGGATTATGAGATCTCCAACTTCACTCCAACTTGCATGAAGAGTTGAATAGGTTGATTCAAGAAGATAGAACAAGAACTACTGCAACCAGAGGCTTCAACATTCATCAAAGACCATACAAAGCAATTGGCAAGGTCTGAATTGGAGGAGAACCATCATCACCATCATCACTTGCAAGGTATGCATTTTCTCATGAAACTCTCTATTTATCCATAGTTCAAGCATGTTGTTAGGAGAAATCTAATAGAGACCAATTAGGGATGTTGTATGATGAGTTTAAGGGCTGTTTGTGAGGTTTGCTTCCATGGTGTCAATTCTTTAATGATCAAGAACTCACGATTTAGTGTACTATAATCTTAGGTATTAGGCTTAGGATAATCCCCATAAGATGTAGTACATGATAGGTTAATATGAGACCATTTGATTACCATGCAAACTAAGGTGCGAAAATGGTGACCACCCCTTGTAGCCTTCGTATTTCTTTCTTGAGGGAGAGTTAGAGAATTCTAGTACCATGGCTGTGTAGAGGGAGAAGAGTAGATGAGTTTTCATCTTTGGATCGTGAAAAATGGTGGAGAAATGAGAGAGTTAGAGAGGGTGGAAGTTGCTTGCATGAGTTCTGTTTTTTAGAAACCCTAAGTGTCCAAGGTAGAAGAGATAATCTCTACCATTGATTCATGTTGGGATATTTGACTTTGTCCCTCAATCCAGCGGCCTAGATTTTATTAAACTTCAAAAATTCATAACTAAATGGAAAATGCATATTTTTAACTCATTCTTTTTTTAATATTTTCATTAACATGTCTAGGAAATTAAAAAAATATAAAAATTGCATTTTATATTTTTTTCGCATTTTTTCCATATTTTAAAAATAAATGCATATTTTGAAGGTTTTATTTCATACATGATCTTGTAGATTTTTGTTCTTACACTTAGAAATAGATTTTTTTCCCATTCTTTTTTGTGGTGATTAATATTGAATTGTAGTATTCCCAGAATTTATTACTAGATTTGTTAGAATAAAATTTGGTTAGTTTAGATAATTGAACTTAGGATAGTTTAATTAGGGTTAAGTAGTATACTTGAACTTCAACATTTCATTTTTGAAAATTCATAAAAAATTAGAAATTGCATATTTTTAATTCATTCTTTTTGCATTATTTTCTTTAAAGAGTCTAGAAAATTATAAAAAATAAAAATTGCATTTTATTTTTTTATTTGATATTTTTCCCATATTTTCCAAATAAATAGCATTTTAAAAAGTTTCATTTCATGCATGATTTTGTTAATTTTTGTTCTACTAGATGCTTTAATATTTTTTGTCCATTCTTTTTAGGTTGTTTAGTTTAGACATTAAACTTGTAGAAACAATTTAGTTCCCTTTTTTAGAAATTAAATTTAGGGGCTTAGTGTAGGTGTGAATAATATGAACAAACTAGGGTTTTTTTTAGGTGATGACTTAGGAGATTTGATTCACTTCCCTTAGGACTTAGAAATTGAATAGGTTAGCTATGGGAATATAGGGGCTATGGGTAGTTATTAGATCCCCTTAGAAAAAGTCAAGATTCCCCTACTGCTATTAATACTCTGTATATATCTGATTGACTGGTGTGGTGTGCCCTCTGGGGATTATTGCTTGCTTGCTTGGGTATTGGGATTGTCTGGGGACTTGGGAGAGCTGAAGACTTGAGGAGATGAAGACCATCGGAGAGCCAGAGATTGAAGATCAACTGCCAGAGTTGGAGAGGAGGTTCTTGCTAGCAGCTGCTGAGGAGACTAGGGTTTAGGAGCTAGGCAGAGCTCTAGATTAGAAAGCTTGTTTCTCAAACATGGAATGCCTTGTCTGCATCCATCCTTTCTCTATGATTCAAAGTCTCTTTCAAATATCCACCTCCTTCCTTTGGAAGGATCAGTGAATGTATTTGGAAGATAGAACTTTTGAGAGAAACCTGTCTGTATAATGTTAACAGTTAATGAGCCACCCTTGGTAGGCAATTTACTGTTTAACATTCCTCTCCTCTTGTTGATTGATGTTCATCCCTGAAGATTGGAGACATGAAGAAAAGCCATTGCAGAGGGAAGACAGATGATCAAAGCCCTTGCCTGAAGGTCATGAAGATGGAGATTGATGCTTGTTGAAGCCTGTAGCTGAATGGAGATTACTTGGAGCCAGATATTGATGTAGAGCTGTTGTGGCCGTTTATTTTTGCTGTATTTCATTTCTTGATGTATTGATTGGTTTTCCTGACTGTATTGTGTGCTGTTTACCCTACTGGGTTGAAAGTGAAGCCTGTTCACTTTTGCCTATTGTTTTCCAGGTTCGAGGTTGAGTGGGACTCCCTTGCCTCGCTTGTATTGTTGCATCCATGCATTTTACTGCTTTATTGTATATATCTGCTATTGTTTCTGTTTCTGCCTATCCCGTAGGATCTCTGTTTCTCTCTGTGCAAGAGAGGAGCATGATAGACACTAGGTCTTAACCCATGCATGATAACATTAGGTTAGTTTGATTCCCCCCGCAACCGTAGGTTAGATTTCTGTCTCTTTCTGTCTCAAAACAAACAGAAAAACACAATAAGATTTCAAACACAATAAAAGACACTTCTTTCGTAAAAGAACGTGAACTCATCAAGACGTCATTTTTTATCCGCTGGGACTGTTAATCAGAAAAACCTTTTTCAGAAGGAATAAAACCAACCAAGACAGACTTGTGTCGTCCGTAGCCCGAACTACGTTTGCTCTGATCTTCCATGCTGTGTGGAAGTACGTAAGCATAGGATGCGATATCCTAGCGAGCAACCTTCCCCTCCTTTCCCGTAGGTAGGCGAACTACGTTGACTCTGATTTCTCGTTCCAGGCGGGAATACGTAGGCATAAAGTGCGATACTTTGCCGAGTCATTTTTATTTTCATTTTATTTTCTTTTAACCCCTGACCCTTAGTTTAGATAGAAATACCAATCCGTACTAGAAAACAAGCGTGGATCCCGTCGAGTACGACGGACGTGAGGGGTGCTAATACCTTCCCCTTGCGTAACCGACTCCCGAATCCAGGTTTTGGTTGCGACGACCATACCTTTCCCATGTTGTGCGAGGTTTACTCTGAGCGTTCCCTTTCCCTCCCGTGGGATAAATAACGCACGGTGGCGACTCTTCTGTTCAGCCGGCGCCGATTTTCGCAGTAGCGACACCATGTTTAGACGTGATCGTTGAATACCTGCAAAAACATCAGACAAATACACGGAAATAACCCGAAATCGGATCGAAAACGGTTAGACTTTAGTTGAATTATGCATGAAAATATCTATATGATTTTGTGTTATCAAACTCCCCTAAGCTTGAATCTTTGCTTGTCCTCAAGTAAAACGTGGAAAGGTCGGCAATCACGAGGCTGCTCCTTCGTTCGCAGAGTTTGGAAAAACCGGGATTCTTGGTAGGAACAAGACGAGTATCATGACGACACTGGACTACGAGTCTCCGGAGGTCTCCTTTTTATGCAAATCGGTCTCAGTCATGCTACTGTATCTTGGTGTCAAGGTTCTCGTGGCAAGTTCACCCTGTTTGTTCTAGCGCAATCACATTAAGCCCGTTGTCCGCACACTTTCATGGCAAGTCGACCTGTTAGTGAATATGATCTCGTTTTTGTTTTTGATCTTCTTCATTGATCATAATTTTATGTCATTGATTTTCAATGAGTTTTTCGTGTCGTTGGGCTAAATGCTCGGGTGAGGAGCACCTAACTTAGAAGGAAACGTATCTTATATTCTTGGGCTTTTTAGCTCTCTTTTCATGATTTTTCATCTTTTTGGAGATCATACACTTATTTGCATCGGTCGCTCGCTTAGAAGTGTTTTTAGGATGGTGCTGACTGCTAGTATAAACTACTTGGGGTTGAGTTTGCGTAGACACTTGAGACTTTGGTACACGTAGGTGGTGGAACCGACTCGCATAAACTAGAGATCTAAGGTGTCTGGACGATACTGGTTTTGTTAGAACTGTCGTTTCCTCGGAGTTTCAACACTCGGTTTGAACTCAGGTGCATTCTCGTGATGCTTTTGCTTTTGAGGAACAAATGAAAGTTTTTGTAGGAACAAATGATGTGGGGATTGTTTGCGTAACGTGAAAAATATATAGACGAGTTTTATTTGCTAGAAATAGAAAGTGTAAAAATAGAAATTACTAAAATTCAAAAGTGCAGTGAAATGGAAATACAGTAAATAAGGGAAGTTCAGAGTACAGTGGAAATAAGGTTTCGCTCCCACACTATCTCGATCAGTGTCCTCACTGATTCTTGAAGCATGCGAGAGGGAGATACAACTGAAAATGAGAATACAAAGAACTGAAATATAGTAAACAATAAAGGAAAAAAATGAAAATCTAGTCCCGGCCTCTGTCACGTCCGCGCTGGCGTCCTCTGGCTCTAGCAAGGGCTACTCTATCCTCATAGCTCATGGCTCCGGTGTGGTAGACCGTGTCTCGGAGTCCTTCGACCTGCAGGGTCAGATTCGCTAGACTCTCAGTGATCGTAGCTTGGCCGGTGTGAAGTTGTTGCATTTGAGTCCGGTGCCAAGCTTCGAACTGGTCAGCTCGCTGGTTCTGCTGCTGCAGCATCGTGAGTATCTGTGCCTGCTGGTCTAGGGAGCGACGGAGGTCCTCTTCGGTGTAGTCGGGCACGGGATGGTGACGGCGGCGGCGAGAAGATGTACCTACTGGAGGAGGAGGTTGCGATGCCTCTGGCTGCTCGGACCTGTCCAACTCAGCTTGGATTTCATCGTCGGAATCATGAGTGGGATCCTGAGTAGGAACAGCGGCAGCAGGAGGGGCAGTGAGGTCGAACAACCAGTTGGTACGGTCCTCTGGATGGATGCGGGTGCGGGACGGAAGGATGATGCTTCTGACGGTCTTGCCACGCACAACCGGATGGTATTTCCCGTCAGCTCAGGAGCGGATGAGATGGGAGGCCCTGCAGTGGTCGGTGTCAAGGAACACCGAGGGGATGGAATGGAGGTGCTGAAGGCGGTCGCCAAGGTTCAGCCCAAGTGCAATAGCCGTGACAATCCCGCCAAAGTAGAATGACTTCGAGCCACGGTTGCAGTTGGCCTGAATGTGAGCCAGCAGGAACGGGGCAGCGTTGACGGGTTCATTGTTGAAGACGCAATGCAGAAAGAAGAGCTCCTTGGAGTTCACTTTGTGGTTGCTGTCTCTGGAGAAGATGGTGTTGCTCAACGCTCTGTGAAAATACCTGATGGCTGGGTTATGGATGTGAGTGGCGTGCAGGGAGTCCCAACCATCGGCATTTAGGCCGATCAACTGATCAGTGATACGGCGATGAGCGTTGTCGCCGCAGGGTAGCTGTAGGATGCTGGCGATCTGATTCTGATTCACCTGGTAGTTGACTCCAAACATTCGGAAACAAGCGGCACCTGTGTGCTAGTTGAGTTCGCCGCTGCTGGTGACGTATGTGAACGAACTCAAGAACTCAAGAGTGAGTTGTTCGTAGGTCGGCTGGGGGTTGGAGCAGAGGTTCCAGATGCCCGCTCGTTGAAGCATCCAGGTTACACCCTCAAGGAGTCCGAGCTCCATGAGCGATGGAAGGTGCGGGTAGTGAGTTGGCTGGAGTGACCTCTGATGAAATGCAATGTACTGTGCTCGTTGTCTGTCGCCTAACTCGCCTTCAGGGAAGGAAATGTTGCTGACATCTGCGTTTCCGGCCATTGTTGAAGATGTAGAGGTTTCGGAGGTTTTGGGGTTTTTCGACGGAGAGGGAAAAATGACAGAACGGTGGTTTGGAGGTTGAATTTGGAGGTGAGGTTTATAGTTCAATGTGGGGAGGACGAAAATCGTAGTGGGGTATGAATTTTGGAAGTTTGAAAGTGATAATGGGGGGAGTGGAGGGCAACACGAACCCTGTTTATCAGATAGCAGTTCTGGGCTGCGTGACGGTCGTCACAAAGGTGTGACGATCGTCACCCGCGTGACGCTCGTCATGGGGCTGTGACTGTCGTCACAGCAGCAAAATCTGCAGAACGCAGAATTTTGCTCTGAGGGCGTACTCGTGGTGATTTTAAAGCTTAGTATTGATACGTTGACGTAATATAACAGCCAACAAACAACAAATAATGCGAAAACAGAATAATTGAATAAAAACTAGAATTGAAATAACATAAAATGGAAACAATTGTATGTAGTACATAATGAAAACTAACAATGCGAAAAATTCAAATGATGAAATCAGACTAGACTAAACTGAAACTACTGTTACGAGCTAATAACTAATCTTTTCGTGCCTTCAACTCATCGAATTTTTGTGAATAGTAGTCGAGTTGGTCGCAGACTAGATCCATGAAGCCTACCAGTTCGCTGTGCATGCCTGCGATATCAGCTTTTACATTAGTCAGAGCTTTATCAACGTCGTCCAATCTGAGTAACACGACATCCATTTTGTCGGTGGTTTCCTCAGGGATAGGCTCAGGGTAAGTATTGTAGTGTGGAGGAGTCATAGGGTCTACTTCAGTTTCAGAGGCGGCGTCCTCATAGTACATGTAGTCGTGTGCCTCAGAGATGTGGTCACTGTCATACATATAGTCCTGGGGTGTTCACTGTGGTGAAGGAGGTCCCATAGGCTCATCCAATTCGTAGAGCCAGTTATCCTTGTTGTGGATGCTTGTCATCAGATGATCAGGCAGTGTGAATAGCTGTACTGGTTTTTCGTTAATAAGGTACTTATACGATCCAGGTCCCATAGTCCCTACGATACGCCTGTTAAAGCAGAATTGTATGTTCATGGGTCTGATGGTACCAAAACGAGTGCTGGCATTTAAATGGAATCTAAGGCCAAGCTCGTGGGCAATCATTGTTACTAGTCCTCCTATAAGAATAGGTGTCTGAGGTTACAGCGTGAGGCGTTTGAAAGATCTCATCATGAAAGGCACTGCGTTTACTGTCCGTCCCTGAGAAGCACAAAACATGATGAATAACTCTTCCTTAGACACTGTGGTAATATTTTCTTCTTTTCCAAACAAGGTGTGAGCTAGTATCTTGTGGAAGTATCTGAAGGCGGGGTTATGAATGTCATCATTGTACATTTTGTCTTGTTCAGGGTGATAGTCGCCTGTGATTCTACCCCAGAAGTGATCGAGTTGCAAATCAATATCGTCATCTTCTGCACTGATGAACACATGCGGTCCGCTAGGGAATCCTAGGAGGTTAGCTAGTGACATTCTGCTGTGGGTTTGGTCCATTCCAAACAATCGGAAGGTAATCAACTTTGTGCTGGATCCAAAGCCATAGTTGGGTGTATATCTGAAGGAACTAAGGAATTCGTAGGTAAGATCTTTGTAGGTAGCGAAGCGTGTTTTCAGAGCAGTGTTCTCCCAACCCAGTTGATTGAACAGGTATTGAATGCTATATGTGATCCCTAGTTTATCCATAGTGGCCTTGTCATAATACAGCGTTAAGGCGAATTCTCTTTCGGTCAGGGCTGCAAATCTTGCCTTTTGAGCGAGTCCTCTGAAGTGAACCTTTGTGAAATCATACTCGGCCATATTCGCAGGTAATTCGGAGAAAACAGAAGGAATGTTTTGAAGGCTTTAAAAATCCTGAAAAATGTAAAACAAGAAATTGAAGTCAGGATTTTTAGAAACGGAAACTGGTAGAAACAAAAGGCAAAAGAGAAAAAATAAAATAAGAATAAAAGTACGAAAATGAACGAAAGTAGAAAGTAGTAGTAATTTTAGGATTTTTGTTGGATTTTTCAAAGTAGAATTTTAAGGAAAAATGAAATGCAATGACGAGGGAAATTTGGGTTGCCTCCCAGTAAGCGCTGTTTTAACGTCTAAAGCCTGACGATAGCTTGGTGAGAAGCTATTCGGGTGTCTGAGCTGGAAGCTCAAGCAATGTTATATTGCTGACTTGAGGACTATTGTCTTTCTTATTGTAATGTTTTAGACGTTGCCCGTTTACGATGAATGGTGCATTCGTCTTATCGGTAATTTCGACAACTCCACTCTGAAGTACTTTAGTCACTTCATAGGGTCCAGACCACCTAGATTTTAGTTTTCCTGGGAAGAGTTTTAATCGTGAATTGAAGAGCAATACGATGTCTCCCACACTGAATTGTTTCCTGATTGAACGTTTATCATGCCACTTTTTAGTTCGTTCTTTGTAGATACGGGCATTTTCGTAAGCGTCTAATCGAAGTTCTTCCAACTCGTGTAAGTTTAAGATTCGCTTTTCTCCTGCCTCGGTGTAGTTGAAGTTGAGTGTTTTAATGGCCCAAAAGGCCTTGTGCTCTAACTCTACAGGGAGATGGCAGGATTTATCGTAGACTAATTTTTAGGGGGTAGTACCTATTGGTGTCTTAAATGCGGTCCTATAGGCCCATAAAGCTTCTTGTAGCTTCGACGACCAATCTTTCCTTGAGGTAGTGACAGTCTTTTCCAAGATCTATTTTATTTCTCTGTTCGAGACCTCTACTTGTCCGCTAGTTTGCGGATGATAGGGTGTAGCTACTCGGTGCCTGACTCCATATCTAGAAAGAAGTTTATCGAATATTCGTGATATGAAGTGAGATCCTCTGTCACTAATGACGAGTCTGGGTACACCGAATCTAGGAAAGATTGTGTTCTTGAAGAGTTTGATTACTACTCGTGCGTCATTTGTTGGAGCAGCAATGGCTTCTATCCATTTAGACACGTAATCGACAGCGACGAGTATGTAATTATTACCAAAAGAAGGAGGGAAAGGTCCCATGAAATCTATTCCCCAGACGTCGAAGATTTCTACCTCTAAGATTCCTTTCTGAGGCATTTCATCGCGTCGTGAGATGTTGCCAGTTCGTTGGCATCTATCGCACTTTTGCACAGCGATGTGAACGTCTTTCCAAATATTAGGCCAGAATAGGCCGGCTTGGAGAATCTTAGCGCACGTCTTGGACGTACTAGCATGACCACCATATGGTGCTGAGTGGCATTGGGAAATAATATTTTCTATTTCTTCCTCTGGGACACAGCGACGATATATGTTGTCGGCCCCTCTCTTGAAGAGTAGGGGTTCGTCCCAATAATAGTGTTTCAGATCGTGGAAGAATTTCTTCTTTTGCTGATAAGTAAGATCTGGTGGAAGCACGCCCGCAGCGAGGTAATTAACGATGTCAGCATACCAAGGTAATGTGACTTGGGCATGGACGGCTTCTACGGCTTTGTCGAATTCTGGATCTTCCGAGATTGCATTGGGTGTGTCACTTTCTAATTTGGCTATCAGACGTTCGTACGGGAAATCGTCATTTATCGGTACGGGTTCGTGTCTGATGCCTTCTATTCGGGATAAGTGATCCGCAACAACGTTCTCGGTTCCTTTCTTATCTTTGATTTCTAAGTCAAACTCTTGTAATAACAGGATCCATCTCAATAGTCTTGGTTTGGCATCCTTTTTTCTTATTAGGTACCTTATGGCAGCGTGGTCTATGTATATTATAATTTTTGCTCCTACTAAGTAAGAACGGAATTTGTCAAGCGCAAATATAACTGCTAGAAGTTCCTTTTCTGTGGTAGCGTAGTTCATTTGGGCAGGATCTAAGGTTCTACTGGCATAGTAGATAGCATGGAGTTTCTTGTCCTTCCTTTGTCCTAGAACTGCACCTACAGCGTAATCACTCGCGTCGCACATGATTTCGAATGGTAGTCTCCAATCTGGTGGTTGCATGATTGGTGCGGTGATAAGGGCTGATTTTAATGTTTCGAATGCTTTTAAACAGTCGTCGTCGAAGACGAACTCAGCATCTTTCATTAACAGGCCGGTCAGAGGTTTTGTGATTTTCGAAAAATCTTTTATAAATCTTCTGTAGAAACCGGCATGTCCTAGAAAACTCCGTATCTCTCGTACGGATCTTGGAGGTTGGAGATCTTTTATAATCTCTATTTTAGCTTTGTCTACCTCAATCCCTCTATCTGATATGACATGTCCTAGAACTATTCCTTGTCGGACCATAAAATGGCATTTCTCCCAATTTAGGACGAGGTTTACTTTTACGCAACGTTCTAGTACCATTTCTAAGTTTTGTAAGCATCCTTCAAAACTTTGTCCACATACCGAGAAATCGTCCATAAACACTTCCATAATGTCGTCTATAAAATCTGCGAAGATTGCCATCATGCATCTTTGGAAGGTTGCTGGAGCGTTACAGAGTCCGAACGGCATTCGGCGGTAAGCAAAAGTACCGTAAGGACAGGTGAATGTAGTCTTTTCTTGGTCATCAGGATGGATGGGAATTTGGAAGAATCCTGAGTAACCATCTAGATAGCAGAAATATGAATGTTTGGCTATTCTTTCCAACATTTGGTCTATGAAGGGTAGCGGGAAGTGATCTTTGCGCGTAGCCTTGTTAAGCTTCCTATAATCAATACACATCCTACTTCCAGTCACGACTCTTTTTGTTATCGATTCGCCTTTTTCGTTTTTAACTACTGTGACTCCTCCTTTCTTTGGTACGACATGAACTGGGTTAACCCATTCACTATTGGAGATCGGATAGATGATTCCTGCATCTAGTAATTTCTTTACTTCATCTCTGACCACAGTGCTCAGGATGGGGTTTAGTCTTCTCTGATGCTCTCGAGAGGTTTTAGAGTCTTCCTCTATTGTAATTCGATGCATACAGATCGAAGGGCTTATACCTTTTAAATCGCTTATGTTGTAGCCTAACGCGGTGGGGTACTTCTTTAGGACTTCTAATAACTTTTCGGTTTCTGGTCGTCCTAAGTCGGCGTTGACTATCACTGGTCTTTTTAGTTCATCGTCTAGAAATTCATATCTGAGGTTTTTGGGTAGAGTTTTAAGTTCTAAAGATGGGTTCTTCGGACCTGACATATGATTTGGTGTCAGTGCTAAGCTTTCGCTTAGGTTGTCGTCTTTATACGGTTTACGCCAATTGTCATCTTCAGAAATGTCGGGTATTTGAATCTTTATTATTTCTGAATACGTGGTCTCTTCATTTTCAAGTTCTCTTATGAATTCGTCAATTTCGTCTACTAAATAACAGGTATCGTCTATTGCTGGTGCTTGTAAGAACTTGGTGAGAATGAACTCTATCTTTTCTTCTCCTACTTCGAATGTTAGCCTTCCTTTCTTCACGTCTATAATCGCTTCGGCTGTAGCTAGGAATGGTCTTTCTAGGATAATTGGGGTTACAGTGTCCTCCTTGATGTCCATGATTATGAAGTCGGTTGGGATGTAGAATTGTCCTATGCGTACTGGAACGTTTTCCAGTATTCCGACGGGGTATTTTACTGATTTGTCAGCTAATTGTACGGACATTTTAGTTGGCCTGAGGTCTCCCATATTCAGCTTTTTGCTTATAGATAAGGGCATAACACTGATACTGGCTCCTAAATCGCATAGTGTTTTGTCTATTACGAACTTTCCTATGACGCAGGGTATGGAGAAACTACCTGGGTCTTTTAATTTAGGAGGCATGCGGTTCTGAATAATGGCGCTACACTCTGCAGTAAGTGTAACTGTTTCGTTATCCTCGATCTTTCTCTTATTTGACAGGATCTCTTTGAGAAATTTGGCGTATGACGGCATTTGAGTTATCGCTTCTGTAAAAGGAATAGTAATATTTAACTGTTTAAGGAGCTCTACAAATTTCTTAAACTGTCCTGAAGTTTTAGAGTTTATTAGTCTTTGCGGATAAGGAATAGGTGGTTTATATGGCGCTAGAGGTGTTTGAGTTCTTTCACTTGCGGTGTCCTCCTTCTCGTTGTCCTCCTTCTTCTCTAACTCAGATTCCTTTTCTACTTGTTCAGTTGGTTTCTGTTGCATGGCTGAGTTTTCGGTCCTCGGATCGATCGGTTCGTCCAATTCTTTTCCACTTCTTAGTATCACAGCATTTGCTTGGCCTTTGGGATTCTGTTCGGGTTGTCCAGGAAATGTGCCTGCAGGTGCGGCAGCAGATGCTTGTTGTTGGGCCACTTGTGATATCTGAGTTTCTAACATTTTGTTGTGGGTGGCTAGAGCGTCTACTTTTCCTGTCAACTGTTTAATTTGCTCGCTAGTGTGTATGTTTTGATTCAGGAACTCTTTGTTCGTTTGAGCTTGAGTAGCTATGAACTTTTCCATCATCAATTCGAGGTTCGATTTCCTAGGTTCATTCTGAGCAGCTGGTTTTTGATATCCTTGCGGAGCAGTAGGCATTTGCAATGCATTTTCGCTTTTGTAAGAAAAGTTTGGATGATTTCGCCAACCTGGGTTGTAGGTATTTGCGTAGGGATTTCCTTGAGCATAATTTACCTGGTCTGGCGGGATTCCGGCTAGCAATGGGCATTCGGGTGCATTATGAGTGGTGCTTCCGCATAACTCGCAATTTGGAGTTACTGCAGCGACAGTTGCAGTGGGGTTAACGGTCAGACTATCGATCTTTTGTGCTAGAGCATCTACTTTAGCATTGAACTTTTCAAGGCTGCTGATTTCGTACATCCCACCTTTCGCTGAGGTTTTCTCATTTGGAGTGCGTTCACCTCCCCATTGGCAATGGTTTTGTGACATGTTTTCTATTAATTGATAGGCTTCATCATATGGCTTATCCATAAGTGCACCGCCCGCGGCAGCGTCTATTGTCAATCTAGTATTGTATAGAAGCCCATTATAGAAAGTATGGATTGTCACCCAGTCTTCTAGACCGTGGTGAGGACATGTTCTCATCATGTCTTTGAATCGTTCCCATGCTTCGTAGAGAGATTCAATATCTTTCTGTCGAAATCCGTTGATTTGAGCTCTAAGCATAGCAGTTTTGCTTGGTGGAAAATATCTCGCCAAGAAGACGTTATTCAATTGCTCCCACGTCGTAACGGAGTTGGATGGTAACGATTGTAACCATGTCCACGCTCTGTCTCTAAGAGAGAATGGGAAAATACGAAGTCTTATCGCGTCTGGAGTTACTCCATTTGCTTTCACTGTGTCTGCGTATTGTACAAACTTCGTTAGATGTTCGTTCGGATCCTCAGTTGCGTTTCCTAAGAATTGGTTTTGTTGTACAGCCGACAGCAATGATGGTTTCAGCTCAAAATCATTTCGGGTAATAGCTGGGGCAGCAATGCTACTTCTAGGCTCCATCTGAGATGGTGTAGCGTATGCCTTCAGCGGTTTGTTCGGAGGTCCTTCAACCATCGTCGGTTCTTCTTCGGATTTGGGAATGGGAGTGAGAGGGTCGGGAATGTTATGTTTGAGTTGGTACTTAATGATTCGGCTTCTTAGATGTAAGAAGCGTTCTAGTTCTGCGACTGAAGGTTTCAAGATATCGCTTTGTGGGCGATCACTTGGCATACAATCGACAGCACTAGTAAAGGAAAAATGAAAATTGTTTACCTAGTCTATACGGCGTAACATAAGGTTACACTATTGACTAAACGGGTCCCCGGCAACCGCGCCAAAAACTTGATCGCGACTTTCTATGTCTAATACAACTAACTGCAAGTGCACAGTCTATCGCGTAGTAATAAAAGATATCGATCCCACAGGGACTCGTAATCAAACTAGTGTTCTCGGGAGTTACTATGTTTAGCTAGGTAGAATATGTTTTAAGGGAATGAGATTGTCACTAAAAAGGGGAAACTAAGATTACTGTTTAGATTTTAATTAATTGAATCGATACGTAGTAATTGTGTTCTTCAGGGATTTGATAAGTTACTGGTGTATGAAATAGTTTTCACAGTTTATTTAAGCAGAAAATGGAGATTTGAAGACTCTCGCCTCACGATGGTTATTGACGTTAATCATAATCCTAAGGGCCAAACGTACACTTTCGTATCCCGTTCGGGGTTAAAACTACTTTTTGGAAATCTCTAAGTTCTAATTCGTTTTAAAGTGCTTTCGCTGTTATTAAAACAAATGCCTAGTGTTTACTATCTAACCTTACCGCAGCTTTCGCTTGTTGGTTCGTATCTTAATTAATTTCCCACTTTCGTGGCAAAACTACTTTTAAATAAGTTCTCGCTTTCGCAACGAAGTTTATTTCGTGAATCAATTTTAAACACTTAGACCATAGGTTATTTTTGTGAAAAGAAAGTTTTCAAACAAGAGTTATCAAATCCCATTCGAATTATTACTACATATCGATTACCTAAGTTTAGCTAGACATGGAATTGAGAAAAACAAAACATAAATAATAATAATAAATAATAAATTGCATTATGATAAAACAGAAGTCGATCAAAATGAAAACCTGTAAATAATGCCAATGGGCCTTTGGGCAGATCCTCCACAGATGTTGGCAGGATTCTGATCTTTAGTTCCAAATTGATCGTACAGTGCAATAGGTATTACAGAAGAGCGGAAATGGGAATGAGGAATTGAAAAGGGAAATAAAGGAAAGGAATACAAATAAAAACTGGAAAATAAATTTGCTCTGGAAATTAAATTCGGCAGCACTTCGTGGTATGAATGCAGCTCCTTTTTTGAAGTCCCCTGCTTCCCTTTTTATAGAAGTGGAATCCCAACGGTTATCTCTGAGGATGATGGGACTTGAGACAGATAATTTAGGGAGTAGTGGACCATTTAATGAGAATTGGAACTGCTCTTTTAACGTGTAATCTGAGTGGGGCGTTTTTGCCTGCATGACGGTCGTCACAAGGTGTGACGGTCGTCACCCGTGTGACGGTCGTCATGCATCTGTGACGGTCGTCACATTAGCAAAAACTGTCTGCTGCGCTTTTCATTGTGTTTTCACTCCTTTTTCGTCCATATTTCATCTGGGATTGCTTCTTTTCTTCATGTTGCCTTGTTTAGACGTGATTGTTGAATACCTGCAAAAACATCAGACAAATACACGGAAATAACCCAAAATCGGATCGAAAACGGTTAGACTTTAGTTGAATTATGCATGAAAATATCTATATGATTTCGTGTTATCAATTGCCGCCCTATGCCTACGTATTCCCTCGTGCAATGGGAAAGTCAGAGTCAACGTAGTTCAGAAAACTACGGGTGATGGGGGGAAGGTTGCTCGCCAAGACATTGTCGTCTTATGCCTATGTACCCTCATCTGGTATGAGAAATCAGAGTAAAACGTAGTTCGGGGAACTAGACCACTGGTTGGTTAAGTGTTTTTTATGAGTGATGTTAAGTTCCCATTCCAGCAATTAAGGTTGATGCTTGTTTGCGGTAGAATGGAAAAGTAACATACTCTTTTCTAAAAATGATTTAAGAATAATCCCAAAGGATAAAAGGTTTGAATTTGATTTGTGAGTTTTAGTGAAGTGAGTTGGTATGCTTGAGATTCACGTCGCGCTAAAGACTATGATATAGGAGCGAATGCGTCACATATCGCCCGAAGGGCATACACTAAACACTCTAGACAAGTGAGGAGAACCCCCCCCCCCCCACTCATCATTTCCCACATACTTAAGCCTCATGGTGCATAATGTTCCTCATTCTTTATTAAGTGTCTTAGAGTTGTTTGAGATGAGAAGAAAAGACACAAAAGAAAACACTAATGGGAAACTGAAAAAACCTAATGTTATCATGCAAAGTGGTCATAAAGTTAGGATGAAAAGGAAATCTACCTAATGTTATCATACAAGTGATGGACCTAAAGTTGAGATAAAAGGGATTATCTTAAATGTTATCATGCAAAGGATTGAAAGCCTAATGTCTCTCCTACTCCCATCTTAAACAGAGAGACTGGGAATCCTAAGGGATCATATGAGCAAGCACAAGTAAACACCAATCAATTCAATCCCAAATGAAAACAAAAATGGAACTTAAACAAGTTCAAAAAGAGAAGAAAGATAAAGAGAGAAGAATGGGCAAACAAGAAATCATTATCAAACCAATATGAAAACAACAAGCACATTCATTTCAATCTCAAATAAAGCAAGCATCATCATCAAACATCAAACAAACATTCATTATTACAAAGCAAGATGAGATGAAGTCAAGAGGCACAAGAAGCAAGGTAGGGCAGCAAGCACAACATACCATACTCATGTCATATCAATGATCAAACAAAAGCACACAAGAAACAATCATGCATCTCATCCATATACAAGGCAACACTAAATCAAACTAGCATGCATACAAAGCATCCCCGAAAGGGAAAACATGAAAACAAGGCATGAAAACAAAATGAAGCCACACACCAACATGATCTACAAGTTTTCATTCAAGCATGCATACACAAGATCATACAAATGAAGTCATACAAGTGAAAATCAAGATCATGCATCAAGAAGAATTCAAACATTAAAATCAAGCACAAAGGTCAACCACAATCAAGCAAGCAATCAAGAATGCACAAAATAAGAGTAGGGACAGAATATCACTCAAACATGAATAAAAATCACATCACCTCAATTTTGCAAATTAAAATTAATTAAAAAATAAAATAAAAGGCAAATAAAACCTAAAAAAGGATGGAAAATAGTTGGACCACAAACAAAAGTCCAAGAACATCACCATAGGTCAGAAACCATCATAGGATCATGTGTTAATTTTCTCATAATTTTAAATGGCTCAAAAATAATTTTAAACCAATTAAAATTAACCAAATAAATCAAAAATAAATGGAAAATAGTAAAACCAGAAATAAAACTCCAAGAAAATTACCATAGGTTCAAAACCATCATAGGATCATATAATATTTTTCTCATAATTTTAAAATGGTTAAAATCAATTATAAACTAATCAAAATTAGCTCAAACAAATTAAAATCAAGAAAAGTAACAAATGGAAAAATAAAAATGCACAAAAATAAAAGGAAACTTTAGAAATTATTTTGGTATTTTTCTGATTAAAAATGAATTTTCTATGAATTTCTGAAAATAAAATGAATTTAAAAACAATTTAGAAAAAGAAAATAAAATAGAAAAAAACAAGATGCGTTGGATCAAGCTTCATTAAATGACGTGGCTAATCCAAAGGCCAGAAAGCGCCCATCTACGGTGGATCTGAGTCAAACTCATCATTTCCAACCAGCGAAAGTCAAAACCACCAAATTAGAACAAGTGGCATGATGGACAATGAGATCATCATCTTCAACCTCCAACCACTGAAAATTTTCAGACAATGCAGAAATTCGTGGACCCATCAAACCACAACCATTGGATTTCATAATGGTTTCATTTGATGCGTCTTTTCAAGACGATCTCAACCATATCATCGCGCCATATTTCTTTAAACCATAGCTCACTTGATTTGAAAAAGACCAGAAAGAAAAGCAAACACAAATTTGAAAATTAAGCATCAAAACTCAACCAAAACTAAAATCTAACAATCCTAACAGCATCAGCACATCAAGGACTACATCTTAGTAACAAATTTGAGTTGAAATGGTTAAGAATTGTACTTATTGAAGTTCAACTTTAGAGCTCTGAAAACGGAGTCCCCTAGCTTGATTCAGGCAACGATCCTTCAAGTTCTTGAGTTGGTTAGCCTCACTAAATATTGGTGAAGCTAACTGAATGGAGAATTTGAGTGTTTAGGGTGTGGAAACGAAAATTCGAAGTTCAAGCTTAAGAGTTCAAATGGGATCTCAATAGGGTGATTCTGGCTATCAAAGCTTGTGAAAATGTATGGAATGGGTCCCTTATTTATAGGGAAAGCTTTTTAAATGAAGAGGGAGTGTGAATCATGTGAATTGAGGTGAATTCATGCACACCTGCAGCATGAGCAAAGTGTGACTTGAAAACTGCTAAAACTCACTCAAACCTTGCGTTTCAAGGCTCTAATCAACCCAGGAAAGTTGGTTAATCATGTTTAGATTGAATTCGTGGCTTAATTTGGTGATTAGAGGCCAATTTAATTCTGACTTGAAGTGGATTTTCAGCTTTGAAATTCAATTTTTGCCAACATGGTTCTCACAATGTATGAGGCTTTTTTAGATGCTTCTTCTTGCATTGGATAGAGGATGATGCCAACTTTACAATGTGAAAAGAAAGTATTAATTTGGCAATATGATTTGAGAGATATGGTCCTTCAAAGTAGCCTCCATGAAAAGGTTCGTAATTGCAAAACACATAGAACAATTTCAAGTCTTTTTAGGGACCAAAAGTGACCTATAATGTTTTGATAAAAACCAAGGCCTTCCATGAGTTTTTTTCTCTTCCTCGTTGAATCAAAGTTGTAGAGGACATATTCAATTTCATTTTAGAAAAAGGATGGGCTTCAAATGATAAAAATTGACCAAGTTATGACATTTTGAAGTTGATTAGAAAATCCTTCCAAAATCCAAAATGACCTATAATGTCTTTCAACTTTTGATGACTTTCCAAGCATAATTGGATCTTTCCTTACAAAGAGAACTTGTTAGGGATGATGAAAAAGTTCATTAGAAAAAGAAACACTTCAAGATGTTGAAAATTGAATGAGTTATGCCCATTTAATCATGGCATTTACAACTTGCCAAATTAGGTCATTCACCTTGAACCAACTTTGAATCTTTTGATTGTTTCTTACAAATTAAGGCATGATGAACCTCATACTGCCTTGAAATGATGTTGTCTTGAATCACACTTGATGATAAGAGACTTTTGGAGCTTAAGAAATGTCACAAAGTCAAGTAGAAAACCTTGTTTGGGGTTGAAGAACATGTCATTATTTCTTGAGAAGCAAACCATGATACCTTGATCTCTTGTCTTAGAATAATGCTATGTAAGAATGAAAATGAAAATGCAATGAAACATAAGCCAAAATACCAAGGAAAGATGGATAAATTTGGGGGTGCTACACTATCTAAACATTTCTAGTATTCCTTGTCAGATTTTTTTCCATTTTTAAGTATACGTTTAATTCTTCTTTGTTGACTGATGTCAAGAGTTGAATAATGTATACCTAATCAGTGATCTCTTGGAAACAGCTACATTGTTTTCCCATTCCTTGATATATTTCTCTCTCTCTCTCTATACCCCCCTTCTCTCTCTCTCTCTCTCTATTTTTGCTCCACGTCATTTGTTTTGGAAATGATGAATTTTCATTTCAAATCCATCTAAACCTAACTGCTTTTATTGCTGATACATTTTCTCTCCACGCGCACACACACACACACACACACACACACACACACACACACACACACACACACACACACACACACACACACACACACACACACACACACACACACACACACACACACACACACACACACACACACATATATATATATATATATATATATATATATATATATATATATATATATATATATATATATGTATATATATATATATATATATATATATCATTCTCCTCCTCAATTATTTTCATTTGTCCCTCAACTTGCTTATCTTTCTAATTTTTTTCTTTGCCACAAAATGTCTATCAAAACATTCTTTGGCAATGAGGAAGTCATGGAAGTAATTTATGAGAAAAGACCAAACCTTCCTAGACTAAGAGACTCATGGGTGATTCTATCTACTAGCATGAAGATTCAAGGATGGTCTGGTTACTATGCAATCCTGCATGGACCTATCTATCTTGTATTTGTAAAGGAATTATGGACTTATGTTAGAATAGGTGATGACAACAACTCTATCTGGTCTTTTGTCCTTGGTGTTCCATTCTTCATAACACCAACCTCCATCGCTAAGGCCATCAACTATGTTTAATCTGGAGTTACAGTTGAAGATTTTCATCTGAACTACTCCTTTGTTGAAGACCTCATTAGTATTCATAATGGCTCTCTCAACAAATTCGTACCCTACAATCCTGAAGGGCTTCTTCCAACCGGTAAAATTTGGTTTCAACTTCTGCTAACCAACTTTCGACCCGAAGAGTGGCCAAAAATGCCTTGTTTCATGATGATAGACTTTTTATCTACTTCATGATGTACAATGTCAGGGTTAACCTACCTTAAACTATCTTCAATCTTCTGAAGTATTGTGTTGAAATCTCTAGATATCAAGATAAGTCCTTTATTTCCTATGGTAGAACTTTGTCTGAGTTGTTCTTCGGAGCTGAAATCATTGGTTTAGCCAAAATAATTGGACTAGAAAATGTTATGGCTGGAGAAAGATGTGAAAGGGTTGATGAGGTTGAAGATTTTTGATGGATGGTGGTTATGTGTTCTTATTGATCTCTTTGTTCTTGATCTATCTCTTTTTCTCCTTTGATTAAATGCTTGCCTGTCAGTGCTTTCATGTTGTTTTTTTATATTCTTGTACCTACGCCTCAGGCATTTTTATTAATCAATGAGAAATGTTTGCTTCTGTTCTATCTTATTGCATTATTTTTGCTTGCTAACAAAAAGGGAAAGAAGCATTGATTTTAATTTTCTCTTGAATCAACTCCACTACTCAAATTGTTTAAACTATTATTTACCTTTTTTATTATGACAAAAAGTGGGGGGGGGGGGGGGGTACTTTAAATGGAAAATTATTTTGATAAAGAATATCTTGTCTCTAAATCATAGCTCAGATATTCTAACTCTTTAATTGCGTTCAGTTCTTTTTCTTAGAATATTTTCAGGAACAAATTGATAATTGATATATTGATAATCAGGCTCTAATTTAACCAATCATTATCTCTATCTGATGCATTTGATAAGAATCAGACTTGAACCATCTCGGATTTTATAAGTCCAATCAGGCTCTGATATATAATCAAGCGATGTTATTCTGTATCTGATAAGAACCTTATAATCAGGCTCCAGTATCCCAAATCTGATAAGATTTTTGAGATCTTAGATTCAGGGGGAGCTTTGATAAATGGAAGCTATTTCTAAACTTATCTCTATCATTTCCTATTGATTATGATCATATAAAATTGTGTCATCAAAATACATGGTTTTGTCATTATCAAAAAGGGGGAGATTGTCAGAACAAGATTTGGTTCTGCAAGATATCTCTAAGTTTTGATAATAACAAAGTGGTATTTGAGTGAGAATAATTTTGGTACTTTAACGTTTGTTTTTCTGAAGAATTAACAAACAGGTTTTGACTCTGATAGAGATCATATTCAACGATTACTATGATCTGACCAAAGCCGCTTTTGCACTATAAGAAGCAAGTCTGCTTCTGATCTACTCTCACTCAGAAAGATTATAGGAAGATAATATGTTGCTGTTGCAATGCTTTCTTGGTTTCTACCTCTCACTCAGAAAGATTATAGGAAGATAATATGTTGTTGTTGCAATGCTTTCTTGGTTTCTACTTCTGATCATGACTCTGATACTTTACTTCTGAAGGCTTTCAAGCTTCTGAAGTATTATCTTCTGAAGACTAAGTTCTGAAGACTCTGAAGACAAGGTTTTGTTGAACGAAGTTCTGAAGACTTTGAAGACTCGAGTTTTTGAAGAATAAATGCTGAAGACTCTGAAGACAAAGTTCTGCTGAACAACGTTTTGAAGACTCTGAAGACTTAAGTTACAAGTGACCAAAGGTTCTGCAGACTGAGTGGTTATAGTTCTAAAGACAAGGTTCTAGTGAACAAGTTCTAAAGACTCTGAAGATCTACTGATCAACTCTTCTATTCATGCTTCAATCATCTCTATTCAGAAGCCTCTGATGTAAAGAAGAGAAGTTCAAATGTCTATGAGGGAAAATAGTACATAGTACGTTTTAACGTCTCATTCCACTACCCTGATTTAGTGGTACAAAGGACAACTTTTGTGTACGATTTTCATCCCTGCGTATCGACATTACTTCAAGTCCCCGGCTACCTAAAGGATACTCCTGATTTGCCCTCCAACAAATCTTTTTCTGGCTATATAAGGACTTGATTACTTGAAGAAATTAATATGCTTTACAACGATTAATACAAAGGTTACACTTTGATTGAAAGCAATCTATGAAGCACTGAAGCTACATTATTGAAGCACCACAACACAAAGAAAGAATATTGTTCATACTGTATTAGTGTCTTTAAGACATTTGAGTTATTATTAGTGTTTATATCTGTTTGTTTAGAAGCAATTTCATTGTAAACAACTTTTTTCAATTTGTTTTTTGTAACTCATTAAAGGACCGGCTATGTCAGAATCCTTAAGAAAAGACGGTTAGTCTTTATTGTTAGTCACCAGCGATTGCTTGTGCAGATTGTAACTCCTTAAGGGACCAGTTGGGTCAGAATCCTTAAAAAGAGACGGTTGTCTGTTTTGTTAGTCACCGGCGGTTGCTAGTGCAGTGTAATCTATTGATTATAATGGATTAAGTCCTTGTGTATAAGGAGAAATCACCTTGGCGTGTGGATTGGATTAGCTTGATAGTTTTCAAGTGAACCCGGATATATCGTATGTCTTTCTTTCTTGATTAGTCTATTTGTGATCTTTGTTTGAGTTTCACAAAAAGCTTTCATTTTTGAAAACCTAATTCAAACCCCCCTTTTGTTATGTTTTCTCACACCTTCAATGAGGATGTTTGTGAGAAGATATAATAGATATATCCGAAAAAATGGAATTCAACACTCGAACAAGAATCTCATCAACTTTCGACGACAATCAATGTCCTTTAAGAATGACTGAAATAAGAATGGTAAATCAAAAGGGTCATGCTACAATTGTGGAAAGGTAGATCATTACAAGCCGGATTGTCCAGTGGTAAAGAAAGACAAAGAAAAAGAGAAAAATCGTCAACAAAAGAAATTGGGCAAACCTAAAAGGGCATACATTGCTTGGGAAAGTGATAGTGAGTCCTCTAGTGAAGATAGCTCAAGTGATGAAGACAAATTCGTCAATCTTTGTCTCATGACTCATCAAAAGAAGAAAAAGGAGGTAAGACACTCTAAGTATGAACACTCTAATAAAATGTCTCATTCTGAATTGCAAAAGGCTTTTAATACTTTACACCATGAGGCTAAAGAAGCTTTTAAATGCTTAGCTTCAAATAAGCAAAAATTTTTGCATTTAAATAAAAAGATTTCCGATTTCAAAAAGGAATTATAAGCTCTTAAGAACTCTATGGTGGAAGCAACAAAAGCTAAAATTAAGGATGACAAATGTACTTGGTTAAATTGGGTAGGTTGTGAAACTTGTCACATTTGGCAAAAGGAGGTTAGAACTCTTAAAGCCAAATTAGACAAGGCTTTAAAACCTAAAGTCACATTTGCTATTGATCGGTCACATTTTAGAGAAAGTATGAATAATCCGTATCAAAAATACATTTATGTGATTAGAGATAAAAATAGAAAAAGTAACACCAATGTTAACCTTACTTCTCTATATTGTTGCAAGAAGGGTCACACCATTGCCAAATGCTGATTTAAGAGATTTTTGGTTCCTAAAGATATTTTCCAATGGTTGCCCAAATGCAACCAAAGATTCACTCACACCCAAGGACCCAATAAAAATTGGATACCTATTTTCCTTGTTTGAATTGTGTAGATACAATGTCTTGAGTCTATAGAGATAAAATGGTTTCTCAATAGTGGATGCTCAAGACATATGGCAGGAGACATTTCCTTATTTGTTGACTTTGTGGCAAAGAAGAATGGAGATATACTCGACAAAGATAGTGTAGATAATCCCTCTTCTACTACTATCTTAGACATCCTATTAGTTGATGGTCTTAAACACAACCCAATTAGCATTAGTCAATTATGCAAAAAAGGTTTTAAAGCTTCACTTTGAAAAGATTGTTGCATGATTGAACATAATGATAAGAAGTGTAGATGCTTTTGATTGGCTGCATTTTGTGGCAAAACACTGTTGTAGGTATGAATGTCATGACTGATGTTATGACATACATAAGGACTGTTCTGCAGGTTAAAGTTTGAATAGCTAAGAGCAAGTACGATGGATGTCATGCTGGATGTTATGACATCAAGCGTATGACATCAGGGTGCAAAGTTTTAGTTTTTCTGTTATTAGCTCAGGCTATACTTCAGGAAGCATTTTAGGAAGCCTAGTTATCTTAGGCAACATATCAGGCACTGCTAAGGATAACTTGGAATGTCCTTGACTCAATTGGACGTGCGCAGCTTCTTGAAGAGGGGTTTACTTGGGTAAACCTAACTTGTGCACGAAGGCCCAAAAGACAATCTGCTGCTATAAATAACAGAAGATCAATCCTAATCAGGCAGAGATTGGAGAGTGTAGTTTGTGAGTGAAGAAGTCTGATTGTATCAGTTGTTCTTCACGTGTGTATTGTGTCTTAGGATACTTGTAAACCAAGCGATTATCTGCTATATGATTGCGTTGGTCTAGAGTTCCTAAGTTGTCTGTTAAGTGTGTCACTCAAAGCTTTTAAGCAAGAGTGGTGTGTCACTTGATCAAAGCTGTGAAGCAAGATCAAGGTGTGTTTGAAGTGTGTCTTCAATTTCTCTTTTGTAACCTTGAATTGGTTGATATCACTACTGTGATTGAGGGGGAGTGAGTGGGTAGCTCTGGTCTAGTATTAGGCTGAAGTGTCATTGGGTAGGTCTTAAGTGAAGAGTGCAAACTGGTTGTTTGACTCTGAATTAATTCTACTAATAATGAATTTCCTCCATGGCTTTGTAGCCCCCAGATGTAGGTGTGGTTGGCACTAAACTAGGTAAACAATTACTTGTGTTATTTACTGTTTTCATTTACAGTTTGATATTAAGTTCAGTAGTCTATGTTACAGTTGATGTCATAACATCCTTGATAACATCCAATGTTGGGTACCTAGAATTTCAATTGGCATCAAAGCAGGCACCCTGCCTGTTATTTTCTGGGTGAGATCTAGGGAAGATAAATTCTGGTACTATGGACAAGGGTATAGGATTCACAAATAGACCACCAATTTTGGATGGCTCAAATTATGACTACTGGAAACCTAGGATGATAGCCTTCTTAAAATCTTTAGACAGCAAGGCACGGAGAGCTGCAAACTCAGGATGGAAACATCCAGTGAAGACTGGCAATGATGGATTATATGTGTTAACACCTGAGGAAGAATGGACCAAAGAACAAGAAGCCTTGGCTCTTAGGAATTCTAAGGCTTTGAATGCCTTATTTAATGGTATAGACAAGAACATATTCAGACTAGTGCATCATTGTGAACTGGCTAAAGAGGTTTGGGATACACTCAAAACAACTCATGAGGGAACCTCTAAAGTCAAGATGTCAAGAGTACAACTGCTAATCACCAAGTTTGAAAATCTGAGAATGAAAAAGGAATAGACTATTCATGAATTCTACATGAATATTCTTGAGATTGCCAACACCGCAGGTGCTTTAGGAGAAAAGATGTCTGAAGAAAAGCTTGTGAGGAAGATTCTAAGATCTTTGCCTAAGAGGTTTGCCATAAAAGTCACTGCTATTGAAGAGGCTCAGGATATATACAACATGAAAATGGATGAACTCATTGGTTCTCTCCAAACTTTTGAGATGGGAATGAGTGATTAGGTTGAGAGGAAGAACAAAAGCATAGCGATTGCCTCAAAGTCAGTAGAAGACTCTGATGAAGACAATGATGGAACCAAGGAGAATCTCTCAAAAGCTGTAGCTATGCTTGGAAGACAATTCAACAGACTCATGAAAAGGGTAAATAAGAAAGGTAGATTTAATGTCAATAACATCTCATCTGACATTAACAAAAGAGCCAAGTATGAAGAAAAGTCCAACCAAGACAAAGGAGCTCAGTGTTATGAATGTGAGGGATATGGGCACATTAGAACTGAATGTCCCACCTATCTCAAGAAGAAAAAGAAGAGCCTAGCAGTTACTTGGTCTAATGGAGACTCAGAGAGTGAATCAGATGAAAAATCTGCCAAACATGTCACTGTTCTGAACAGTGTATTCATATCTGATGATGACTCAAGTGAAGATGAGCTGACCTTTGATGAACTTGCAGCTTCATATAAGAAGCTATGCATCAGAAGTGAAAAAATATATCAGCAAGGAAAGCAACAGAAGAAAAGCATAAGGGAATTAGAGGCTGAGAAACTGGATCATCTGGCAATCATAGACTCTCTCAAAAGTGAGGTCAGCCTATTGGAATCTAAACTAGACCAGATGTCAAAATCCATAAGAATGCTAAATCCTGGGACTGATACTCTAAAAAAAATTCTACATAGTGGTTAGAAAGCTGGAAACAAGTCTGGACTGGGACTTGTTGCAGAACAGAAACCCATCTTGGGGTCCAAGAAGCCAAAGGTTGAGAATCAGAAGTCAAACCGGATGTCACGACCAATGTCACAACATCAAAGGAACAAAAGTAGGAACCTGACCAAGAGTAATTCCAAGGGTATATGTGTTACTACTGTGGGAGACTTGGACACATTAAACCTCTCTTCTTTAGGTTACATGGATTTCCTAGTCACCCTTCTGAAGGCAAATCCAAACAGGGTATTCATGCCAAGAAACAACGTCAAGTGAGACCCAAAAAGGAGGCTCAAGTTAAGAAACAGCAATGGGTTACCAAGGAGGTTGCTCTAGTAGCTCATACATCTCTTAGGATGTCAACCAAAGAAGACTGGTATTTTGACAGTGGTTGTTCTAGACACATGACTGGAATGGAGAATCTTTTGATGAACCTCATACCTCAAGCCATGTAACCTTTGGTGATGGAGCTAGAGGAGAAGTCATAGGTGCTGGAAAACTAGATTGTCCTAGTGTTCCAAAACTGGAGAATGTCATGTTAGTTAAAGGACTGACTGTGAATCTTATAAGTATCAGTCAACTATGTGACCAAGGTCTCAATGTCAAATTTACTAGGGGTAAATATGTTGTCATCAATGAAAAAGGTGAGGAAGTCATGAGAGGGTCGAGAGCTAAGAACAATTGTTACTTATGGGACCCTAAAAGTAACTTGAATATTTGTCCCTTGACCAGAAAAGAAAAGGAGGATAAACTGTGGAATAAAAAGGGTGGACATCTTCCAAGGATAAAGAAGACCATATCCAAGGAAGCAGTAGGAGGAAATTCAAAGCTAACTCCAGATAATATAACAAGTTGTGTAAAATGTCAAGCTGGTAGGCAAGTCAAGAAAGGACATCCAAAAGATAGACATCATAGAAACCTAGACCTGTTATACTGGAACCTAATGGAGTCTATGAAAGGTGATCAGCATAAAAGAAGCAATGTCACTCAGGATGTCATGACATTATTCTGTGGCACTCTTAGTGACTTCAATATGAACTCCATTCAGCTTAATAGAGCAATACAGAGTAATAACAGACATCACTCTAGAGAAGATAGTGTGGAGCTTAAGGACTCTGACATACAAAGGACTAACATTTTCACAAGGGATCACAAAACTACTCTAAGTGAAAATGTAAGAAGCAAGTGGGGAAGGAGGTTATTTCAGAAATTATATCAATTAATGAAAATTAGGAACTGTATTAATCATCTGCTATTGGTCAAAATATTGAGTTCCTTCCTCTTTTGCAATCACACCCCTACACACTATCCGGCTGCTTCAGCTTGTGCCCACACCAAGTCTTCATCTTTCATACCTCTCTCTACAACAGAAAACCCTCCTTCTCACGGCCAAGGTCCCCTACAATGTCTCAACAATGAAAATCCATCCTTACCAGGCACAATACTGCTGAATCTTACCATGCTCACCACACGAGTGTCTTTCTAGATGATGTCCTTGATATCGCTCCTCTCAATATGGTTCCTGGAAAGGTTAATGAAGTCCTAAATTCAGCTCATCCACATGCAAAATAAGCCTTTAAAGGTAAAACCCCTGAATCCTCCATGGACAACATTAATAGAATGGAAGGCTCTGCCTATATGGATAGTTCTATCAATGAACTGGTCACCAAGATTCTCTTGGAAGGACACAATGTGCATGGGATCACCACCCCTCTGTCTCGGGTTGATCCATCCCCAATCCCTAGTGAGAACAATGAAGATAATATTGAGTTTCCCTCTACTGATACTAACCCTAACACTGAGAACCTGGAGAATCTTGCCAGCTCTGTGGTACATGAGGAAGGTCTTGATGTTGGCCATAATGATAATGAAGCCAAGAATACGAATAATGAGGATGTCATGAATGATGTTCCTGGAAATAGTGTAACTATTGAAGATGTGTCATCAGATGATGAGCTCATCAAGAATGTAGCCCCTGGTATTGCCAAGAGACTTGTGACCAGGAAAGGAAAAGTTGTACTGGAGGAATCTCCTCCCAAAGGTCAAAAGAAAAGAACTCCTGTTGCCCCCCCCCCCCCCCCAAGACATGGAGCAAGGTGTCAGTTACATCCAAGAAAAGAAAAGTTTCTAGTAACAACTCTGAGTCTGATGGTGATGTTATGAAGGATGTTCCTAACATCTTTCATAGAAAGAAATCTTCTGCTAAGAAACCTCTCAAACCTGTGCCAGCTGCCCCTCTGGACAATATCTCTTTTCATTCCATTCACAGTGTGACCAAATGGAGATATATCTATCAAAGAAGAATAGCTCTTGAAAGGGAATTGGGAAAGGATGCTTTGGAAATCAAGGAGGTAATGGATCTAATCAACAAGGCTGGATTACTCAAGACAGTCACTGGGTTCTCCAAATGCTACGAAAGACTGGTAAAGGAGTTCATTGTAAACATACCTGATCTAATCATAAATAGGAACAACAAAGAGTACATGAAGGTGTTTACCAGAGGAAAGTGTGTGCAGTTCTCTCCTGCTGTGATCAACAAATATTTAGGACGTGCAAATAATGGTGAGAAAGAGTGGTATGTTTCAGACAACCAGGTTTGCAAGATCATCATTGCAAACCAGGTAAAGACATGGCCCTCCAAAGAGAAGATATCTGCAGGACAACTCAGTGTAAAATATGCCATTCTTCATAGAATTGGAGCTGTTAATTGGGTGCCTACCAACCATACATCCACCATTGGAGTTGGGCTTGGCAAGTTCATTCATGTTGTAGGCACCAAGGTTAACTTTGATTTTGGCCTGTACATTTTTTATCAGATTATTAAGCACTCTACAACCAGTGCCATCAAGCTGCCCATTGCTTTTCCCTCCCTTACTTGTGAGATTATTCTGAATCAATACCCTGGGATTCTGAACTCTAGTGATGTTGCTAGCAAAAGAGAGTCTGCACTATCTCTTCACTTCAAACTCTTTGCTGGGAGTCATGTCCCTGACATTGTTTTGACTTTTGATGAGAAGGTCAACATCTCTAAAGCAATGATTATTGCTGAGTTAAGAGAAACTTGTAGGGAATTAGGGGAAACTATCAGGACTACCATTGCAAGAAAAATCAAGCTAGAATCCTTCATTCAAAGTCTTGAAAGAGATACTGTTAATATTGATATTGAGAGTGTTCCAGGGGAAGAATCTGAAGATAAAGCTGAAGGTGCCAGTGATGACAGTGACTTCAGCTCCTCTAAGGAGGAAGATTAGTGTGGTGGTGCTACTGGCTGGTGAGGGTGTATTGCTAGTGCTGGTGCGACTAGTAATTTTTTTTGTTTCCTTGCTTAGATTTTGATCTTTATTTGACAACTGAAATATGTGTGTTGCTCTTCATAAGCTTTATGTTGTAATAACTCCTAACAACTGCACTCCCATACTTTTGTTGATCTATACTATTAGTTTAGTTATGATCTAATTTGTGGCTTAAAAGGGGGAGAAGTGGTAGTAGTATTTGAGTAACAGCAGGTGGAAGACTTCAGGTGGTTGTTGTTGCTGATGTGCAGGTGATGATATGTTGCTGCTATTGTGTGAGTTCCTAATGTGTGTAGGAATGTATGGTAGAATTGTGTGAGTTTTGGCAGAAGCTGCTAAAATGTGTGTGTGTTCCTTGATGGAACCTAGTAGTAGGATAGCTGCTAGATTATGTGTGTATCTGCAGGGTCTTTGCAGAATGTGTGTGGTTGTGCATCTTTTCAGGGGGAGTAACATAGGATGTTATGCTTCACAGATAATTGTGTTCTTCAGGATGCCATCCTAAATGTCCTGACATCCATAATCCAGTGCAGTCTGGATAAACATGTGTGACTGCTGTGTGTGCAGGTTGTGTGTGATGTGTGCATTGATGTGTCGTGCATCAGTTGAGGGGGAGTATCACTAGATGATTCTTAGATCAGTGTGATACCTGTAGTCTGGACTAACATATAGTACTTAGGCTGTGTAGATGACTCTGATATGGTAATGCAGTTGTGTGTGTTGTTAGCTAGTAAATTTCCTTCATGATTAGTATATGGTATGAACTGTTTCTGCTGCTAGTAATCTCTGAGATGACAACAAAGTGTTTTATCCAAAAATTTGCCAAAGGGGGAGTTTGTAGATGTTTTTGATTGGCTGCATTTTGTGGCAAAACACTGTTGTAGGTATGAATGACATGACTGATGTTATGACATACATAAGGACTGTTCTGTAGGTTAATGTTTGAATAGCTAAGAGCAAGTACGATGGATGTCATGCTAGATGTTATGACATAAAGCGATGACATCAGAGTGCGAAGTTTTAGTTTTTCTGTTATTAGCTCAGGCTATACTTCAGGAAGCCTTTGATGTAAAGAAGAGAAGTTCAAATGTCTATGAGGGAAAATAGTACATAGTACGTTTTAACGTCTCATTCCACTACCCTGATTTAGTGGTATAAAAGACAACTTTTGTGTACGATTTTCATCCATGCGTATCGACATTATTTCAAGTCACCGGCTACCTAAAGGATACTCCTGATTTGCCCTCCAACGAATATTTTTCTAGCTATATAAGGACTTGATTGCTTGAAGAAATTAATATGCTTTACAACAATTAATACAAAGGTTACACTTTGATAAAAAGAAATCTATGAAGAACTGAAGCTACAGTGTTGAAGCACCACAATACAAAGAAAGAATATTGTTCATATTGTATTAGTGTCTTTAAGACATTTGAGTTATTAGTAGTGTTTATATTTGTTTGTTTAGAAGCAATTTCGTTGTAAACAACTTTGTTCAAATTGTTTTTTGTAACTCATTAAGGGACCGGTTAGGTCAGAATCCTTAAGAAGAGACGGTTGGTCTTTATTGTTAGTCACCAGCGGTTGCTTGTGCAGATTGTAACTTCTTAAAGGACCAGTTGGGTCAGAATCCTTAAAAAGAGACGGTTGTCTATTTTGTTAGTCATCGGCGGTTGCTAGTGCAGTGTAATCTATTGATTATAATGGATTAAGTCCTTGTGTATAAGGAGAAATCACCTTGGCGTGTGGACTGGATTAGCTTGATAGTTTTCAAGTGAACCCGGATATATCTTGTGTCTTTCTTTCTTGATTAGTCTATTTGTGATCTTTGTTTGAGTTTCACAAAAAGATTTCATTTTTGAAAACCTAATTCAAACCCCCCTTTTGTTATGTTTTCTCACACCTTCAATGAGGATGTTTGTGAGAAGATATAATAGATATATCCGAAAAAATGGAATTCAACACTCGAACAAGAATCTCATCAACTTTCAACGAAAATTAAAGTCCTTTAAGAATGACTGAAATAAGAATGGTAAATCAAAAGGGTCATGCTACAATTGTGGAAAGGTAGATCATTACAAGCCGGATTGTCCATTGGTAAAGAAAGACAAAGAAAAAGAGAAAAATCGTCAACAAAAGAAATCGGGCAAACCTAAAAAGGCATACATTGCTTGGGAAAGTGATAGTGAGTCCTCTAGTGAAGATAGCTCAAGTGATGAAGACAAATTCGTCAATCTTTGTCTCATGGTTCATCAAAAGAAGAAAAAGGAGGTAAGACACTCTAAGTATGAACACTCTAATAAAATGTCTCATTCTGAATTACAAAAGGCTTTTAATACTTTACACCATGAGGCTAAAGAAGCTTTTAAATGCTTAGCTTCAAATAAGAAACTTTTTTTGCATTTAAAGAAAAATATTTCCGATTTCAAAAAGGAATTAGAAGCTCTTAAGAACTCTATGGTGGAAGCAACAAAAGCTAAAATTAAGGATGACAAATGTACTTGGGTAAATTGGGTAGGTTGTGAAACTTGTCACATTTGGAAAAAGGAGGTTAGAACTCTTAAAGCCAAATTAGACAAGGCTTTAAAACCTCAAGTCACATTTGCTACTGATCAGTCACATTTTAGAGAAAGTATGAATAATCTGTATCAAAAATACATTTATGTGAAAAGAGATAAAAATAGAAAAAGTAACACCAATGTTAACCTTACTTGTCTATATTGTTGCAAGAAGGGTCACACCATTGCCAAATGCCGATTTAGGAGATTTTTGCTTCCTAAAGATATTTTCTAATGGTTGCCCAAATGAAACCAAAGATTCACTCACACCCAAGGACCCAATAAAAATTGGATACCTATTTTCCTTGTTTGAATTGTGTAGGTACAATGTCTTGATTCTACAGAGATAAAATGGTTTCTCAATAGTGGATGCTTAAGACACATGGCAGGAGACATTTCCTTATTTGTTGACTTTGTGGCAAAGAAGAATGGAGCTATACTCGACAAAGATAGTGTAGATAATCCCTCTTCTACTACTATCTCAGACGTCCTATTAGTTGATGGTCTTAAACACAACCCAATTAGCATTAGTCAATTATGCAAAAAAAAAAGGTTATAAAGCTTCACTTTGAAAAGATTGTTGCATGATTGAACATAATGATAAGAAGTGTAGATGCTTTTGATTGGCTGCATTTTGTGGCAAAACACTGTTGTAGGTATGAATGTCATGACTGATGTTATGACATACATAAGGACTTTTCTGCAGGTTAAAGTTTGAATAGCTAAGAGCAAGTACGATGGATTTCATGTTGGATGTTATGACATCAAGCGTATGACATCAGGGCACGGAGTTTTGGTTTTTCTATTATTAGCTCAGGCTATACTTCAGGAAGCATTTTAGGAAGCCTAGTTATCTTAGGCGACATATCAGGCACTGCTAAGGATAACTTGGAATGTCATTGACTCAATTGGACGTGCGTAGCTTCTTGAAGAGGGGTCTACTTGGGTAAACCTAACTTGTGCACAAAGGCCCAAAAGAAAATCTGCTGCTATAAATAACAAAAGATCAATCCTAATCAGGCAAAGATTGGAGAGTGTAGTTTATGAGTGAAGAAGTCTGATTGTATCAGTTGTTCTCCACGTGTGTATTGTGTCTTAGGATACTTGTAAACCAAGCGGTTATCTGCTGTATGATTGTGTTGGTCTAGAGTTCTTAAGCTGTCTGTTAAGTGTGTCACTCAAAGCTTTTTAGCAAGAGTGGTGTGTCACTTGATCAAAGCTGTGAAGCAAGATCAAGGTGTGTTTGAAGTGTGTCTTCAATTTCTCTTTTGTAACCTTGAATTGGTTGATATCACTGCTGTGATTGAGGGGGAGTGAGTGGGTAACTCTGGTCTAGTATTAGACTGAAGTGTCATTGGGTAGGTCTTAAGTGAAGAGTGCAAACTAGTTGTTTGACTCTGAATTAATTCTACTAATAGTGAATTTCCTCCCTGGCTTGGTAGCCCTCATATGTAGGTGTGGTTGGCACTGAATTAGGTAAACAATTACTTGTGTTATTTACTGTTTTCATTTACAGTTTGATATTAAGTTCAGTAGTCTGTGTTACAGTGGATGTCATAAGATCCGTGATAACATCCACTGTTGGGTACCTAGAATTTCAAGAAGGATGATGTGTTCAAAGGTCTGAAGGTTAACAATGTCTATATGCTCGACTTAAGTGAGGTATCTTTGACTAACACTAAGTGTCTTGTCACCATGAGTGAAGGCTCGTGGCTATGGCATAGACGATTAGCGCATGTCAATTTTGATTTGCTAAATAAAGTAGTCTCTAAGGATCTAGTTGTCGGCCTACCCAAAATCAAAACTTCCAAAGATCACTTATGTGGTGCATGCCAAATGGGAAAGCAAACAAGGATTTCGTTTAAATCTAAAAATGTTATTTCTACAACAAGACCTCTTGAACTCCTCCATATGGACCTTTTCAGACCATATAGGATCAAAAGTTTAGGTGGTAATTACTATGGTTTTATGATTGTAGACGACTACTCTAGATTTTGTTGGACTATTTTCTTAGCTAGCAAGAGTGATACTTTTTTAGCATTTGAAAAGTTTGCCAAGCTCTCTTAAAACAAATTAAACACAAGTATAGTTACGATCCGAAGCGATCACAGAGGTGAATTTGAAAACCACCTCTTTGAAGAATTTTGTGATAAGCATGACATTGATCATAATTTTTCATCTCCACGTACTCCTCAATAAAATGGAGTAGTGGAATGTAAAAACTGTGTTTTAGAAGAAGTTGGAAGAACTATGATCAATGAGAGTGACATTCCTAAATACTTTTGGACCGATGCTATTAGTAAGGCGTGTTATGTTTTGAATAGGGTGTTTATTCGTTCTATTTTCAACAAAACTCCATATGAGATTTTAAAAGGAAGGAAGCCTAATGAATCACATCTTCATGTTTTTGCTTGTAAATGCTTTGTGTTAAATAATGGTAAGGAGAATCTTGGTAAATTTGATTCAAAGGCCGATGAAGGTATTTTTCTTAGACACTCTCAAACTAGTAAGGCATATAGAGTATACAATAAAAGGTTACTTATTGTAGGAGAATTTGTGCATGTTACTTTTGACGAATCTTATCTAAAAAATGTCAGGAAAGGTATTTCTTTTCATGGTGCAGGTGTATCTTCAGAAGATATACTCAAAAACACTGAAGAAGAGACTGATAAACCTGAATCGGTGAAAGTTGAGGAGGAGCAAGATCACAACTCTGAAAAGATTGAGGAGGATCATCTAATTAGCAAAGATGACCTTCCTCAAGCATGAAAATCCTCTAAGGATCATTCGATCAATAATATCCTCAGATATATTTCTAAAGGAGTGACTACGTGATCCAAGCTAAGTAACTTTTGGTATCATTTTGCTTTCGCCTCTCAAATTTAGCCTAAAAACTCCAAAGAGGCCTTACTAGACGATAAATGGTTTTTAGCAATGCAAGATGAGTTGAATCAATTCAAAAGAAATGAGGTTTAAGATCTTATCCCCCTCCACGAGATCATTGAGTGATTGCTACCAAATGGGTGTTTAGGAACAAACTTGACAAAAACGAAGTTATAACTAGGAACAAGGCTCACTTAGTGGTGCAAGGCTATAACCAAGAGGAAGGCATGGACTATGAGGAAACTTATGCTCTTGTTGCCTGACTTAAGGCTATACGCCTTTTGCTAGCCTATGCTTGTTCTAAGAACTTCAAATTATTCCAAATGGATGTTAAAAGTGCTTTTCTAAACGGATACATTAATGAAGAGGTCTATGTATCTCAACCATCCAGTTTTGAAAGTCACGAGTATCCCAATTATGTTTATAAGCTTAAACGTGCTTTGTACAGTCTCAAACAAGCCTCTAGGGCTTGGTATGAGCGTCTTAGCAAATTTTTACTAGACCAAGGATACTCAAGAGGGAAGGTTGATACTACCATCCTTATTAAAAGTCAAGGAAAACACTTCATATTAGTACAAGTTTATGTAGACGACATTATCTTTGGATCTACTAACATGCATTTGGTCAAGAAATTTTCTAAGTTGATGTAGGGTGAGTTTGAAATGAGCATGACGGGAGAGCTAAACTACTTACTTGGACTCCAAATCAAATAACTCGAAGAAGGAATGTTCGTCAGTCAAACAAAGTACTGTTATGAGCTACTCAAAGGCTTTAATATGGCTAACGCAAAAGTAATTGATACTCCAATGCCTACATGTATAAACTTGGACCGAGATGAGAATGGTAAGGTCGTCAATATAAAGAGGTATAAAGGTATGATAACTTCTCTTCTCTATCTCACCCCATCTCGACTGGATATTATGTTTAGTGTATGTATGTGTGCTAGGTATCAATCATGTCACAAAGAATCACATTTAAAAGCCGTCAAGCGCATACTTAGATACCTATGTGGTACTCCTAAGTATGGGTTTTGGTTTTCCAAGGGAAGTGATTGTACTTTGGTTGGATATTCTGATTCCGATTTTTCCGAATGCAAATCGGATACGAAAACCACTAGCGACACTTGTCATTTCTTTTCGAATTCCTTAGTGAGCTTGCATAACAAAAAGCAAGTTTTCATTGCTTTATCAACAACTGAGGCATAATACGTCACATCTGGTAGTTGTTGTGCCCAAATCATATGGCTCAAGCAACAATTACTCAATTTCATTGATCGTATTCCTATTTTGTGTGACAACATGGGTGCCATTAACTTAACCAAAAATCCTATACAACATTCACGCACGAAACATATTAAAATTCGCCATTATTTCCTTAGGGATCATGTAGAGAAAGGTGATGTCGTATTCGAGCATATTGATAGCAAGAATTAACTTGCCGACATTTTTATAAAACCACTTGCGACGGAACCTTTCTTTAACATTTGTAGGGAACTTGGTGTTCTCGATATCTCATATCGTGTTTAAATGAAATGGTTGTATGCACTATATCTATGCTTGCCTATACTTTGATTAATAATATTAAAAAGGTCAAGCTATGTGAGGCCATTCATCGTACATCTTCATTGGAGGTAATATCATTCCTATCTATTTGACTTATCTTGACTATATATATGTACACACACACACACACAGATATATATATATATATATATATATATATATATATATATATATATATATATATATATATATATATATATATATATATATATATATATATATATATATATATATATATATATATATATATATATATATATATATATATATATATATATATATATATATATATATATATATATATATATATATATATATATATATATATATATATATATATATATATATATATATATATATATATATATATATATATATATATATATATATATATGTTCATCTAGAATGGGAGGATACCGTTCAATATACATAACGCTGTACTTTTCTAGTTTTGACATCACTTAAAATCCGAAAGCAGTCACAAAAATAATTGAAAATAAAAATATTAAGTCCACGTCAAAATAATGGCATTATAATAAATAAATAATAAAATGCTTAATTTTAATTTTGATCCCCCTATTTTGTTTTTTTTTGTTTCAGTCCTCCATTTAAAAAACCACCCTTTTGTCTCTTTTTTTAAGTTTTGTGTTGGATTTTGGTCCTTTTTAGGGGGACCGAAATTACAATTAACAAAACAAAAATAGAAAAAAAACAATTGTCCATTATGTGAGCCATGTAGGATTTTTTTTTTCTAGTCATTTTCCCAGGGGTCTAAAACAATAGAATCTTCATGTGGCGAGATTGGAATGTAACTCTTTTTTACAGAGGAAAAAGTTAAAGTCGTGTATATGTTAGGGGACAAAATACTTATTAACACATTTGTTTTTGTTTCGTTCCGGAATTAGAAATTGATGCAGTTGGATAACTGTTGATCTTGAACGATGGTGTTGAACCATAGATGGATAACTGGTGATCTTGAACGATGATGCGGATCTCCTTTACGGTGGTGCGGGTGGGCCTGCATGATTAACACTTAACTCAAGTCAGTTCAAAATCTAAGATGAGTGTAGTGAAAAGTGAAGATCGGAGAATGTACCTTACTTTTTACATATGAACCAATTTTATATATTTGATTAAATAATATTAATTTGAAATGAATTGAAACCTTAATCATTTGAATTTTTGGCCATTTCAAAACAATTATCCCAAAACTTTGTCAATTAACAATAGAAGTCTTAATAAAACATTGAATATTTAGCCTTGAAAATAAGTAATTGTATATATAAATATTAACTTTGCATATTTTTCATATTTTTATGTAAATTTATTTAAAAATATTACAATTTATTAAATACGAAAATAAAATATGGAGTTTGATCATACCTCTTCCATTTATATGTTAGTCTATCTGGTTTTAAATATAAACAAAAAAGAGACAAATATTTATTCTAAATTTAGAGCAGACACTTATTCATTCTTGTTTTTGTTTAAAATAAAAAGAAATCTGTAATTAAATTTTTGTCATATAAATTATTTTTTCACCTCTCTAAAACACATCTAAGTGATTTCTCATTCTTTCATCACTCAATACTTAATAATAATAATAATAATAATAATAATAATAATAATTATTATTATTATTATTATTATTATTATTATTATTATTACTATTTTTATTATTATTATTATTATTATTATTATTATTATTATTATTATTATTATTATTATTAATCTTCATTTTATGTATCATAGCGTTTTAAATTTAACTTTTAACAAAAGGTGATTGATTTTATATATTAGTAATTAATAATATAAAGTTATTTTATTAGTTTCAAATATATACGATACTTGTTGATAATTTGTCATTGAATTGATAATAATAGTTTAACTTTTTTATAGGATAAGATGAAGTGGTGTTTTAAATGTAATCTATGACATACTAATAGGAAATATATAAAAGAAGACAAGATATAAATACAAGTTCAATACAATACAAAAATTTGTATTTAGAAAAAAAGAATTTCTTTTTTATAAACAAATTATAGCAAAGCATTAACATTGATTAATACGAATAATTTAAACTCTTATATCAAGTTTAATCTATAGTATTACGAAAAAAATAATTTATAAATAAACGAAAAACTTCATCAGATATATCTACCACACAAAGGACACGTGCTAGATATATCCAACCACCTAAGAATACAATCTTCATGATATACATGCAAACATGGACTAGGCAATTGGATAGTATTTGATCCAAATAGAAGTTCTACAAGACAAATTGAACATGTCATGACCTCAGAATCTTTTATTCCTTCTTCAGTTTGAATTATTTTAAGATTGGTATAATCACGTCTCTTAGTAATTCCAATGTCTCTTCTGATTGAAGCTTAATTGATATTTCTTTCGGGAAAATTAATGTGATCATCTTGGACATAGGCATCAGGTAGCAATACATCTCGAGTATTCATCCTATGTCGATTTCTCCTAAGATTGGTGTTAGTCATTCTCTGGGTAGGTATAATGTCTCTTCTTATTGGAGTTTGGTCCATGTTGTTTTTGTGAAGAATATAATGATCATCTTGGTCATAATCATCCTCTAAAAAGACATATTGAGTACTCATCCTATGTTGATTTCTCTCTAAATTAATGTTTGGCCATCTATGGGTAGGTATTATTCCTCTTCTTACTGGACTGGTTGATGTTGTTTTCCCAAAGAATAAAGTGAATATCTTGGGTATAAGCATAAGTTAGCAAGACATTTCGGATACTCCGCCTAAATTGACTTCTTTCGAGATTGGTATTAAACCATCTTTTGGTATACATTATATCTCTTCTTACTAGAACATAAACATCAACTGGGTATACATTTCGAGTACTCAACCTTGGTTGATTTCTTTCAAAATCGGTGTTAGACCATATATGGGTAGGTACAATGTATCTTTTTATTGGAGCTTGGTAGATGTTACTTCTGTGATGAATATAATGGTCATCTTAGACATAAACATCAGTTGAAAAGACATCTCGAGTACTCAACCTAGATTGATTTCTCTCCATATATGTGTTAGACCATCTCTGTGTAGGTATTATTTCTCTTCTTATTGGAACCGGATTGATGTTATTTTCGTGGTGAATAAAGTGGTCGTCTTAGGCATAAGCATAATCATGCAAGACATTTCGAATCTTTTTCCTGATTGATTTCTCTCATAATTGATATCAAACAATCTCTGAGTAGGCATTATGTATCTTCTTATTGGAGCATGATTGATGTTATTTTCTTGATGAATAAAATGATTGTCTTGGACATAAGCATATGTCGGTTGGATACTTATCATTGGTTGATTTCTACCACGAGCTCGATAAAAAGCATTAGGATTCGAATAAATAATACGAAAAATCGGTCGATTGTTAATATCACGTCGCCGCGGTACATATTTGACATCCATAATTTCTCTATGGTATAAATGAGAACCATTTCTACTTTGATGAAATTGTTATTGATTCATCTTTTCTAATTAAAAAAAAAATCTACTAAATCAAATAATACATGCGGACAAAATAACATGGATTAATTTCCAAAGATAACTTTTATAAGAATAAAAACTTTTACTTTTATTATTGACTATTTATATTTACAAACTTCATATTTAATTTATCAATCAAAACATTCAAACTTTGTTATAATGTCGTATACAAATTAAAGAGAAAAAAAATTAAAATCTGAAAATAACTTTGTAAAATTAAAAAGGTATAAAGAGAAACTCTTTAAGCGAATAGAAGTGCGAAAAAAATGAAAAATAATGTGTCCATATTTATAGATTATTATCAACAAATAGTGTTTGTTTATTAAGTAATTTTCTCAACAATAAGATAAAGTTTCATAACATTAATCTCCTAATTTTATGCCCAAATATCATGAGAGTATATTTTTTTCTTTTTCTCTGTCTATAGATTTACTGTTCTAACAAACATATTTAAATTTAAAAACATTTCGAGTTTTCAACTGAGATAGAATTCTCTCCGCATTAATACCTCTCTTTTTAGTAGAATCTGGTTGTGTTGTTTTTGTAGTGATTAAATGGGTTGTTTTGGACAGAAGAATAAGTTGGTAAGAAATTTCTGATACTCCGTCTTAATTGTTTTTTCTCGGAATTTGTATCAAATCATCTCTGGATAGGTATTATGTATCTTATTAAATCATGGTTGATGTTATTTTCATGATGAATAAAATAGTTGTCTTGGACATAAACATATGTCGGTTGAATATTCATAGTAGATTAATTTCTACCACGAGCTCAAAAAGAGCATTAGGAGTCACATAAAAAACACGGAAAATCAATTGATTGTTAATAACACGTTGCTGTTGTTCATACGTGACTTCCATAATTTCTCTATGACATAAATGAGAACCCTTTCTACTTCTATTTCAATGAAACTTGTTGATTCATCTTTTCAAATGAAATGAAAAAATTCACACTTAATCAAATAATATATGTGGATGAAGAAACATGAATTAAATTTTGAAAATAACTTTTAAAATTAAAAAGTATAATTTTATCTTGTGAAAAAGAAAAAGAAAAGCTTTAAAGAGAATGAATTTTTCAATAAATAATTAATATTATAAAATATTTCTAAAAATATATATTTCACGATCAATAATTTTTATTTTTATTTTGATTTTTCTATATTTACAAAATTTATATTCAATTTATCATTTAAAAGTTTTTATATATATTATTATCATCAACCGTCTTGTTTGTTAATCGAGTAAGTATATCAACCATTTATTAGCCATTAACTTTAGATAATTTATTTAGTGTAATCTTGTGGCATTTAATATTAACTGTGTTAAAATATTTTGGTAAATTTCGTTGCATTTATTATTAAAATTTTGGTTGTAGTAGTAACAAATTACAACTATTAAAGCAAGAGACATAATGATTTATGATTTTTGTGTGGTGGGAAGATAATGAAAGATCTATGTTGACTAAATCAAACCTGTGTACAAAGAATCTAAAATAATTGGGATTAAATTTCTTAAGTGATTAAATGTTATTTGATATTTTGATTGAATATTTTATTCTTTTGTTTAATCAAAATTAATATTAGATTTCAACTAAATTCGTTCGAACCATTACATCAATTTTAATATATAGTATTATGAAAAGAAGCTTACAAATAAATATAGAAATTAATGGTTCAAAATATATAAAATAAATATAGAAATCAATTTTAATCTTTTAAATATTAATGGTTCAAAATATATAAAATAACTTATAACTAAACATATTTTATTTTATAAAACAAAGACAATGATTATGATTTATATTAAATATAGAAATTATAAAATAATTTGAAGGTGGTGAACAATTATAATAAGTTGATGGAAACAATCGAGAAAAAACAGTAACACGAAAAAAAACGAATAATTTTGAAATACTGAAATCAAATTGAGAATATTTTAGTAAATATAATAATTTTTAAATATCAAAACTCATATTCCCTCCCCTTCCCTCCAAATCCCCCCAATTCGGAGAGAACTAAAAAGTGTGTTTTGGAGGGATTTTGCTCCCCTCCCTTCCTAAGATTTGATCCAAATATATTTAATTAAAATTTTCCCCTCCCTTCCATCTACCCCGAACCAAACACACCCAGTGATTTCTCATTCTTTCATCACTCAATATTTAATAATAATAATAATAATAATAATAATAATAATAATAATAATAATAATAGTAGTAGTTTAAATTATTCATAATAATAGTTTATTATTATTATTATTATTATTATTATTATTATTACTATTATTATCATGATTATTATTATTATTATTCATCTTAATCTTATTTTTTGTACTATGGAATTTAAGCTTAACTTTGGACAAAAGATGATTGATTTTTTATTCATTATTTACATTAAACTTTTACAAGTTAATTAAATAATAAAATAAAGTTAAAATAATTTTTTTTATAGGATAAGATGAAGTGATGTTTGAAATGTAATACAGCGTATGTATATTAATAGGAAAAATATAGAAAAAGATAAGATATAAATAAAAGTTTAAATATAAAAAAATAAATTGTATTTAGAAAAAAAATACTTTGTTTTTTATAAATAAATTACCTGAACAAAGTGTTGACACATATCAATAAGAGTAATTTGATCTCATACATTAATTTCAATCTTTAGTATTATGACAAAAACTTTACAAATAAACAAAAAGCTTTATTGAACATATCTATGACACATAGGACACATGCTAAATATATCCAACCACTTAAAAATAAAATCTTCATGTTAGATTTCAACCCAACTAAAAGTTCTAGAAGACAAATTAAACATGTCATTGCATCAAAATCTTTTGTTCCATCTTCCACTCGAATTATCTTAAGAATTGTATGATCACGTTCCCTAGTAACTTTAATGTCTCATCTGACTGATGCTTGGTTGATATTTCTATCGGGGGAAAATAAAGTGATCATCTTGGACATAAACATCAGTTGGCAATACATCTCGAGAACTCAACCTAGGTCAGTTTCTTCCAAGATTGGTGTCAGTCATTCTTCGAGTAGGTATAATGCCTATTCTTATTAGAACTTAGTTGATATTGTTTTCATGAAGAATATAGTGATTATCTTGGTCATAAGCATCTGTTAAAAAGACATCTCGAGTACTCAGTCTGTGTTGATTTTTCTCTAGGTTGGTGTCAGACCATCTATGTGTAGGTATTATTTCTCTTCTTTTAAGAAGCTGGATGATGTTTTCCCGAAGAATAAAGTGGTTGTCTTGGACACAAACTAGGTATATATTTCGAGTACTCAACTTAGGTTGATTTCTATCAAAATAGGTGTTAGACCATCTATGGGTAGGTACAATCTATCTTCTTATTAGAGCTTGGTTAACATTATTTTGATGAGAAATAAAGTGGTCATCTTGGACATAAGGATCAACTAGGTATACATTTTGAGTACTCAAACTAGGTTGATTTCTATAAAAATAGGTGTTAGACCATCTATGGAGGTACAATCTATCTTCTTATTAGAGCTTGGTTGATATGGTTTTCATGAGAAATAAAGTGGTCATCTTGGACATAAGCATCAACTGGACATACATTTCGAGTACTTAAATTAGGTTGATTTCTTTCAATATTGGTGTTTTACCATATATGGGTGGGTACAATGTATCTTCTTATTAGAGCTTATTTAATGTTGCTTTCGTGAAGAATATAATGACATCTTAGATATAAACATCAGCTAGAAAGACATCTCGAATCCTCAACTAAGGTTGAATTCTCTCCGCATACGTGTTAGACCATCTCTGGGTAGGATTACCTCTCTTTTTACTGGAACCTGGTTGTGTTGTCTTGGGCATAAGAATAAGTTGACAAGAAATTTCTGATTGATTTTTCTTGGGATTTATATCAAACCATCTCTGGGTAGGCATTATGTCTCTTACTAGAGCATGGTTGATGTTATTTTCGTGATGAATAAAATGGTTGTCTTGGACATAAGCATATGTCGGTTGGATACTCATTGTAGATTAATTTCTACCACGAACTCGATAAAGAGCATTAGGAGTCTGATAAAGGACACGGGAAATCAATTGATTGTTAATAACATGTCGCCGCAGTCCATATGTGACTTCCATAATTTCTCTATGACATAAATGAGAACCATTTCTACTTCTATTTCAATGAAACTGGTTGATTCATCCTTTCGAATCAAATGAAAAAATTTACACTTAATCAAATAATATATGTGGACGAAAAAATATGAATTAAATTTTGAAGATAACTTTCAAAATTAAAAAGTATAATTTTATCTTGTGAAAAAGAAAAAGAAAAGCTTTAAAGAGAATGAATTTTTAAATAAATAATTAATATTATAAAATATTTCTAAAAATATATATTTCACGATTAATAATTTTTATTTTTATTTTTATTTTTCTATATTTACAAAATTTATAGTCAATTTATCATTTAAAAGTTTCTAATATTTTGGTGGAGATTTTTTCATAATGCTACATACTCTATATATATTATTATCGTCAACTGTCTTGTTTGTTGATCAAGTAAGTATATCAACCATTTATTAACAATGAATTTTAGATAATTTATTTAGTGTAATCTTGTGCCATTTAATATTAAACGGTGTGAAAATATTTTGGTAAATCTTGTTGCATTTATTATTAAATTTTGATTGTAATAGTAACAAATTACAACTATTACTAGTATTCTTTTTATGTTGAATTGTGAATATTTAAGTAAGTGACACAATGATTTTGTGTTCCATTAACATGGGAAAATAATGGAAGATCTATGTTGACTAAATCAAACACTGTGTACAACGAAACTGGATTAAATTTCTTAAGTGATTAAATGTTATTTGATATTTTGATTGAATATTTTATTTGTTTGTTTAATCAAAATTAATAATAGATTTCAACTAAATTCGTTTGAACTTTTACATCAATTTTAAGCTATAGTATTATGAAAAGAAGCTTACAAGTAAACAAAAAAATTTATTGAACATATCTACGACACAAAGGACATGTGTAAGATATATCTAACCATTTAAGAGTACAATTTTCATAATAGACACGCAAACATGGACTAGGCAATTGGATAACATTCGACCCAACTAGAAGTTCTACAAGACAAATTGAACATGTCATGGCTTCAGAATCTTTTATTCCTTCTTCAACTCGAATTATCTAAAGATTTGTATGAGCACGTTCATTAGTAACTCTAATGTCTCTTCTAATTGAAGTTTGGTTGATATTTATTTCGGGAAAAATAAAGTAATCATCTTAAATATAAGCATCAATTGACAATATATCTCGAGTACTCAGCCTATGTCGAATTCTCCCAAGATTGATGTTAGTTCTTTTCCAAGTAGGAATAATGCCTCTTCTTACTAGAGCTTGGTTAATGTTGTTTTCGTGAAGAATATTTTGATCATCTTGGTCATAAGCATCCGCTAAAAAGGCATCTCGAGTACTTAGCCTATGTTGATTTCTCTCTAGATTTGTGCTAGACCATCTATGTGTAGGTATTATTTCTCTTATTACTGGAACCTGGACGATGTTGTTTTCCCGAAGAATAAAGTGGTTGTCTTGCACATAAGCATAAGTTGGCAAGACATTCCTGATACTCCATCTAGTTTGACTTCTCACAGGATTGGTATTAAACCACCTCTGAGTATACATTATGTCTCTTCTTACTGGAACATAAGCATTAACTAGATATACATTTCGAGTACTCAAACTAGGTCGATTTCTCTCAAAATCAATGTTAGACCATCTATGGGGAGATACAATGTGTCTTCTTATTGAAGCTTGGTTAATATTACTTCTGTTAGGAACATAATAATGGTCATCTCTGACATAAACATCAACTAGAAAGACATCTCGAGTCCTCAACCTAGGTTAACTTCTCTCTATATTCGTGCTAGACCATCTATGGGTAGGTATTATCTCTCTTCTTACTTGAGCATGGTTGATGTTATTTTCGTGATGAATAAAATGGTTGTCTTGGACATAAGGTTGAATACTCATCATAGGCTGATTTCTACCATGAGCTTGATAAAGAGTATTAGGAGTCGGAGAAAGGGCCTGGGGAATCGACCGATTGTTAATAACATGTCGTCGCGGTCCACATATGACTTGTTGATTCATAATTTCAAATAAATTTGTGGACAAAATAATATGGATTAAATTTCAGAAATAACTTTCAAAACTGAAAAGTATAATATGAAGAGAAACGGAAGTGGGTAGCGGAAACAATATAAATGATGAACAAAAAGTATAGTTTTATTTTGTGAAGAAGAAAAAGAAAAACTTTAAAGAGAATGAATTTTTAGATAAATAATTAGTAATATAAAAAGCTTCTAAATAATTAGTATTAAACTCTAATGTTAATGATAAAAACATACACCGGTGAACAAAAAGTAAACATGAAAGAAGGAAAAAGAAACCTTTTTGAATGGCACAATCGGCAACAAACTGAAGTGGGTGGCGCAAACAATGTGAAGAGAGACAGAGTTCTAAAAAAGTGTAATGTGAAAAAATAAGAGATAGAGTTCTCATATTTATAGGTTATTTTTGTTGATCAATTAAGTATCTCAACCATTTATTAGCAATTAATCTTAGATAATTTATTTAGTGTAATATTATAAATATTTAATATTAACCGTGTGGAAATATTTTGATAAATTTTGTTGCATTTATTAAGATTTTGTGTGCGAAAATAATGGAAGATCTAGGTTGACTAAATTAAGAATAATTCTCAAGCGATTAAATGTTATTGATGTTTTGATTGAATATTTCATTAGTTTGTTTAATCGAAATTAATTATAGATCTCAGCTAAATTTTGAATAACTTTATTAATTAGTTTTCAGTAAGGTGGAATTGTAATAATTAATTTATAATTTTTTAGTATTTAGTTTATTAGTTTATTCAAGAGTAAACTATTTTAATCATTTTTTTTTATTCATTATTAACATTTTAAGTAAATTTTAACTTCATATTATTTTTTTTCCTTTAATTTGAATGCATAATATTTATTGCAATTTTGTGAATAATTTTGAGGAAACTAATTACAAACATTAACTATGGGTCCATTTGTTTTAATATTTTTAAAAATGACTTTGATAGTTGTTCTGGAATGGACTGACAAGTGGTTCATGTGAAGTCTATCTTCTTTCAAACATTCATGTTTCGATGACGACAACAAAATATGCATCTGTTCATGGTATTCTTCCTTGCCTCTTCATTTTTTTTCATGACATTGTTTCATAGTATGATAACTCTATGGAAAGGTATTTTGTGCATCATATAAATAATTCTTTTTCAAATTTTGAATTCCCCTCCAATATTTTTCATAATCAAAATCACTCATATTCTCATTCTTTCAATACATTGTCATAGTGTTCATTACAAACTTTTTGAGAGAAACTCTTAATAATTTTTCAGAAACATCATTCTAGTTTCATCTCATTCATAAGAATACTTGTATATCTATTGTGAGTGACATTTTTCAAGGAGAAGATCAATATTCATATTGATAAATATTCACATTGTTACTTATACAAAATTCAGATTCACTACAACTTATTTTTAGGATTATTAAAGATAAGTGTGTAGGATTTTCCTTGTTATCTGGGTTGTGGATACAAGAGGTCCTTGTGTGAGATATTCACTCTCGGTAGGACTTTAAAATTATGTAAATCCAAGAAGGGTGTTCTTGGTTGTTAGAATTGTCTTGGTTAGGAAATCTAACATTGATAGTAAATTCTCTTTCATGTTGAAAGGTGAGTGGAGTACTCTCGAATTGTGAGGGAAACCACTATATATCGCTGTGTTTTTTACTTTCCGCATTTACTGCCTTTCATCACCTAGAAGCACTTAGGAAAGTAAAAATCCAAGAATCATCAAAAACCGGAAAAAAAGTGTCTAAGAACCTAATTCACTCCCCCCTCCCTCTTAGGCATTCATATAACTCACATTTGGCATCTGAGCAGATTAAGGTAACCTGTTCCTATCGATTCAGAATGACTTCCGCTAGCACCAACCCGGTTTTCAAAGACGGTGGAAGTAGTAACAAAACCCCACTGTTTTCTGGAGAATACTTTGATTTTTTAAAATTCGCATGAAGGCACATCTAGAAGCCCAAGGAGAAGGAATATGGGAAACTGTTGAAAATGGTCCTCATCAACCGACAAGTGTCGTCAATGGTGTAGGAACTCCAAGGGTTAAAGCATATTACGATGAAGATGACACGAAAAGGATTCTTAATGAGAAGAAGGCTATCAACATATTACAAAGTGCCTTGAGTATGGATGAGTTATCTCTCAATGCAAGTCGGCAAAAGAAATATGGGACACCTTAGTGGAAACACATGAAGGCACCGCCGAAGTAAAGAGATCCAGATTGAACACATTAAGTCAAGAATATGAAATGTTTAGAATGCTTCCCGGAGAATCCATTGTGGCATTACAAAAAAGATTCGTTCACTTGACAAATCACTTAATTGCTCTCGGTAAGACCTTTACTAACGATGATTTGAATCTTAAAATTCTTAGATCTTTAACCAGGGAGTGGCAACCAAAAGTGACGGCAATATCGGAGAAGAAAAATCTTTCAACAATGACGTCCGCATCACTTTTTGGCAAACTTCAAGAACATGAATTAGAACTTGGAAGGCTTGAGAAACATGAAAATCAAGAAAAGAAATCTAAAGGAATTTCCTTGAAAGTGGAGTCAAAAGAAAATAAAGATGATGACGCATTGGAGGAAGATGAACCGTTTATACTCCTTGTAAAAAGACTTGGTAAGTTTTTCAATAAAAATGATAAATCCCTTTATGTTAAAAAGAATAGACATTTCAGGAAAAGGGAGGCATCCACATCAATGAAAGATGTTACATGCTATGAATGTGGAAAGCAAGGCCACATAAAACCATATTGTCTAAAACTTCCAAAGAAAGGAGGATTTAAAGGCAAGAAGGACTTCAAGAACAAGAAGGCGTATATTGCTTGGGAAGATAATTAGATAAGTTCCTCATCGGAATCAGAAAGCGATGAATGTGCAAATATGGCTCTAATGGCTTCACACCACTCCGATGACGAAAAAGATGAGGTTAGTAGCAACTTTTCTATTTATGATAATGATGCTCAAGACGCTATTGATGAATTGTTAATAGAATGCAAAAATTTGTATAAGACTATATCATCTCAAAAGAAACTAATTGCATCTCTAGAAGAAAAGAACGTTGCATTAGGAAAATATGTTGAAGATGAGAAACAAAAATTAATAAGTGAAAAACAGAATTTTGTATGTAAGAATTGTGAATCTCTCTCATTTCAAATTGTTCAACTTAAAAGGGTTATTGAAAGATATGAGAAATGTCAAATTGGTTTGGAAGAAGTCCTTAGGCATCAAAGATATTCTAATGATAAGAGTGGACTAGGATATTCTAAGTTCTCTAAACCAAGTTCAAATGAAACTAACTTTGTTAGGCCTAATGACCAAATTCATAAGGAGAAAGTAAACAATCATAAAATTGTGCATCAACATCCTAAGAAGAAATTGTTTGCTAAGAAGAAATCTTATGTTCCTAGCTATAGAAATAAATTTGAACCAACCTGTTTTTATTGTGGAATTAAATGTCACACACCTAATGCTTGTTATGTTCGTAACTTTAGTGTTCCACAAGGGCATTATGTATGGGTGAAAAAGGGAACTAACTATCAAGGACCCAAAGCAATCTGGGTACCTAACAAAACCTAATCTTGTTTTATAGGTATGCTTGAAGACCTCCGGAAATCATTGGTATCTTGATAGTGGGTGTTCAAGGCATATGATGGGAGACATAAACAAATTTTCGCAACTAACGCTTAAAGCCAAGGGTTATGTTACTTATGGTGATAATAATAAAGGCAAGATTCTTGGCATAGGCACTATTGGTTCACTACCTTTTACAATAATAGAAGATGTACTTTATGTCGAAGGACTCAAGCACAATCTTCTTAGTATTAGCCAACTTTGTGAGAAAGGATTCAAAATCAAGTTCAACAAAGATGAATGTTTGATAGAAGACGAAGTCACTCATGAGGTTATGTTAAAAGGTAATAGAATCAATAATATTTTTATGATTTCTCTTGACAATGTATCTTTGAAGTTTAAATGTCTTATGGTGAACAACATCGAGTCATGGCTATGGCATAAAAGGATCGCTCACATTCACATGGAGCACTTGAACAAATTAATTAAACATGACAGGGAACACAATTGGTCATTGGTGGAACTTGCAAGGACAATGCTTAGCGACTCAAATCTTCCTAAGTACTTTTGGGCGGATGCAGTAAGCACGACATGTTTTGTAAGTAACCGTGTTAATATTAGACCAATTCTTAAGAAGACCCCCTATGAACTCTTCAAAGGAAGGAAAACAAACATTGATTTCTTTCATATCTTTGGATGCAAGTGCTTTGTCCTCAACAATGAGAAAGACAATCTTGGTAAGTTCGATGAATAATCGGATGAAGGTATATTTCTCGGTTATTCCCTTACTAGTAAAGCATTTAGAGTTTATAATAAAAGAACTTTATCTATAGAAGAATCCATGCATGTTAAAATTGATGAATCTAACCCCTCCAAGGAGGATAATGTTGTTTGTGATGATGATGATGATGATGATGATGATGATGATAGCATAGAAGTTCCTAATATGATGTGGCTAAAGATGATCAAACGAAACATCTAGAAGAAATTCAGCAAAATGATAATATCCATGGTCTACCTAAAGAATGGAGAACTAATAGAGATCATCCAATTGACAAAGTTATTAGTTACATTAGTCAAGGCATTACAACAAGACTCAATCTCCAAGATGCTTGCTTAAACATGGCATTTATTTCTCAAATCGAACCCTCCAAAGTTGGTGAAGCCCTAAATGACAATCAATGGATTATCGCTATGCAAGAAGAGCTATTGATGAATTTGTAAAATCCCGTCATGCATTCAAGAACCAAGCATATAGACATTCGACACCACTTCTTACGCGATCATGTGCTTAATGGAGACGTCGAAGTCACATTTGTGGATACGCATAACCAACTTGCTGACATATTCACCAAACCGCTTCCAAAAGAGCCGTTTTACAAAATTCGTCGGGAACTTGGAATTTTGAGCGAAACGGATCTCTAATTTTTTCATCAAATATTCATCATACATCATCATAGATAAAAGGTACACATTTCTTACAATTTTTCGAAATCGGTAAGCTGCACCTTTTATGTCTTTTATATTGAAAAGATGACTTTATCTAGTTTATGCATTGCTTAAATTTATTTTCAATTTCTGGTACTATGATCAAAAGTTGCATTTGTATGTGTATTAACATGTTATCATGGCAAAAGTTAAAAATCTATATCATGTAGGGTTGTGAAAAGCTACTGTTTTTCATTATTTGCTTCCATTAATTGATTAATGGTTTTTGTTAATCGATTAACATGTCTAATTTTTGCCTGATATGCTGCGTGTTAAGGGTGTTAATCGTTTAATAACATTCCTTAATCGATTCACAATGTGTTTATATGTTTTTTTTATATTATTATTTTCAGAATTTATTCTCTCTCTCTCTCTCTCTCTCTCTCTCTCTCTCTCTCTATTAGTGTTTTGCTTTTAAAACACTTTTGAACTCTCATTCACTACTCTTCATCCTTCTCTCTTCTTCACTAAAGCTTGTCAACATACATCCCCTTAAAATTCCTCCTCCATCAACAACCATTAATACCCACTCAATTTATCTCCTATAAAAACCCTATACAACCATACATTATCATTCATCTCTCACTATCTCTTAAAATCCGAAAATCCTTTTTACCAAACCCTATCCTTCAAAACTTCATCCACTTCCATGGCACCCACAAGGAAATCAAAGGGACAAGCTCCAATGGAAGCCTCTGGTTCTGAAAATATAAACTCTGGAAATGATGGAACTCATAGAAGTGCGCAAGTTGACTACAAAGTGGAAAGCCGAAGTTTTATGCCGGTAAAGTATGTTGATTTACTCACTTTTCCTGAAGCATGTTTTGATTTCGCCGCGTTGCTTAAGGTTCAGAAAATAGATAGTTTTGTTGCTGAGATGGGTATCTTATACCCGGATTATGCTAAGTTGTTTCTAAGTCAATTAAGAGTAGGATTAGATTCTGAAGATAACCATATTGTGCATGCTGTGGTAAATGAATTTGAGATTTATGAGGAAATTGCGACTTTTGGTAGACTACTGAGAATTCCAACTAAGGGTGTTTTTCTTCAGAAAGGAATTACTCATGATGAAGGTGTGTGGGCTGGGTATAATCGGATGAGCTATTATTATGAGATTTGCAGGTTTCCAAGGGAAGTCGTTATGAGGGAGCAGAAAAACTCCAAGTTGTTATAAGCTAAAAAACTGTTCGTTTCCGACAGAATGCTCCATTATATTATCTGTTATTTGCTCCTTCCGAAGGACTCGAATCATGCTCAGATTAATGACCTTGAAATGCAAGCTCTTTTTTCTATCAAAAAGAAGATTCCAGTAAACTAGGTTGTTACAATGATGTACCATATGCAGCAGCAGCTTTTGCTATCCGGTGGACTTCCTTATATAAGACTCATTGCTAAGATCCTTGAAGAAACGGACCTGGATCTTTCTACACAACCTCGGGTAAAAATGACCTCCAAAAGAGATGAGATCAATGTTTGGACCGCATTGAAAAATACTGGTATCATTATTGGTAATGACGGAATTTACAGATACAAAGATGGTGCTTCATCTTCGTCAAACCCCGCTCCTACCATTCCGGCTGGCGGAATTACAAATGAATTCCTTTATGAGACCATACAACACAACCATCACCAAACCACTTAGGCCATTGAATCTCTCTAGCAACTTGTCCTCTCTATGCACCCATCCACCCAACCCCTTGAAGTTGAGGAAAGTGACGAAGATGAGGAAAGTAGTGAAAGTGAGATAATGGATGTTAGTTTCGACAAAAACTAAATTTCTATGTTTTCTTGTTGTAGTTTAATTATCAAAACAGTATTTTGTTCTTGTTTTAATGTTAAAGTCCTATAAGGATAGGCTTTTTTGAACAATGCTTCTGTTGCTACTGTTATGATTGGTTCTGACATTGTTGTCATGTTATAATTAAAGTATGTTGTGTTTCTAACTATATGTCTGTTTCTGTTATGCATGTTGTTATATTGTTTAATCTTATGATCCCTATTCCTTTTTGCTTATGACAAAGGGGGAGAAGGATTTGTGGCGATTTGTGGCTGTTTCTCTAACCCTTTTGCAGATTTCATCCCTTCTTTGATTGAGGGGGAGCATAAATTAAGGGGGATCTTTGAATAGAGAAACATGTGCGGGGAAAAATTTTCAAGTACTAGTTGTCATCATCAAAAGGGGGAGATTGTGAACTCAAGCTTCCTTCAAACATTCATGTTTTGATAACGACAACAAAATATGCATCTGTTCATAGTATTCTTCCTTGCCTCTTCATTTCTTTTCATGGCATTGTTTCATAGTATGATACCTCTATGGAAAGGTATTTTGTGCATCATATAAATAATTCTTTTTCAGATTTTGAATTCACCTCCAACATTTTTCATAATCAAAATCACTCATATTCTTATTATTTTAATACATTGTCATAGTGTTCATTACAAACTTTTTGAGAGAAACTCTTAATTTTTCAGAAACATCATTCTAGTTTCATCTCATTCATAAGAACACTTGTATATATATTGTGAGTGATATTTTTAAAGGAGAAGATCAATATTCATATTGATAAATATTCACATTGTTACTTATACAAAATTCAGATTCACTACAACTTATTTTTAGGATTATTAAAGATAAGTGTGTAGGGTTTTCCTTGTTAGCCGGATTGTGGATACAAGAGGTCCTTGTGTGAGATATTCACTCTCGGTCGGACTTTAAAATTGTGTAAATCCAAGAAGGGTGTTCTTGGTTGTTAGAATTGTCTTGGTTAGGAAATCTAACATTGATAGTAAATTCTCTTTCATGTTGAAAGGGGAGTGGAGTACTCTCGGATTGTGAGGGGAACCACTATATATCGCTGTGTTTTTTACTTTCCGCATTTACTGCCTTTTATCACCTAGAAGCACTCAGGAAAGTAAAAATCTAAGAATCATCAAAAATCATAAAAAGTGTCTAAGAACCTAATTCACCCCCCTTAGGCATTCATATAACTCACAGCTCACAGTTGGGCAAGGCCCAATTTAGTCCAATTTTAGACAAGGCCCAACAAGGAGGTTAGTACACTCTAGTCGTTGGGTACAATATAACTGTTAGATGATTATAGCCGTTGGGAACATCCCCTCACGCGTTCCACGGTTCACGCGACCAACTGCGCCTCCGAAGTTCACATGGACAATTGGATCAGGTCGAAGATCACGCGCTAGAACCTTCCTTGCTCCTCGCAAACTTGAAACTCTCTCATTGGTGGACCAGATATCCTGGCCCACAATCAGGACCTTGGCCCCGTGCTGGGGGTTTCCTATAAATACCCTCTCATTTGAGAGGGTCAGGTATCCAATTCATTCTGACACAAACCTAAACACTTTTTACTTGCTCTCTCTCCCCTTCTAATTCTTACTTTAGCATAGGAGTGCCTTGCAGATACACCCCTCCTCTCCTACAACCATCATTGATGCCCTACGTTGAAGGCCACGACGATTCATTCTGATCATACCAGATCAGTGGCGCCATCTGTGGGAACACTGATCCTCGTCTCTTTTGAACCAAGATCCCCAGTCTTTTCAATCCAAAGACCAGAGTTTTTTTTCTTCTAAACATTCCTCGATCGTCATGGCCTCTCACAATAACGATGATGTCCCTCAAGAGTCTGTCATTACCGCCACCTTGGATAACGATGATAACCCTAATCCAATAGTTGTGGTCTACGAGACCAATCATAGGGATGGAAATACTACCTTTCCATCCTCGGACAACGTGAAACGCTGCATCTATAATTCCGATCACATCTACGAGCCCGTCCTTGTTCCTTAAGACGTTGATCCCAGCATAGCGGCTCTCACCGCCTCCCTTAACAAATCTAACTACATGATTTTCCAGCAGGGCGAAAAGTTCCACATGCTGGAAAAAACGCCCTTCAAGAACGACCTCCCTCGAGGAGACCTCACAGTCCTTCTCCCCGTTCTCATTTTCCCCATCAGAAATGTCGGTGAAACAAATCTCAAAGCATTTCTCCAATCAAGGAATGATCCAAATTGGAGAAACCAGGGTAAGAAATCTCGAAGAAACAACATCGTACCTCTCCCCGAAGGACAAGACATTCTCCAGCTCCTAAGACCAGGGCTTTGGAGAAACCTCGTGAACGTCTAAGTTGGCGTAAACATTCTCCTCGACACAGCAGGAGCCCTCATCGTAGCCATTCCCCATACAGATCGTCGAGCACCAGTGATGAAGACGATGTGTACAGGCCTCTATCCCAGGAAATCATAGACCCCCGTATCCCTCGCGGGATGGAGAAGCCTTCTCCTCTGGCTCTCTACGATGGCACTACGGATCCCAGCGACCATATAGAGAACATTGAAGCCATGCTTCATTATCACATCGTAGGAAGAGCAATCAAGTGCAGAATGTTCCCCATCACCCTTAGAAAGGTAGCTATGACCTGGTATAAAAATCTTCCCTGGGGCTTGATCACGTCATGGAGGAACCTAAAAAATCTGTTTACCCGACATTTCACTGCCTCCAGACGTCATCCCAAGTCAGAAGCCACACTCAAAGGCATAATTTAGGGCAGTGGTACAGCGCAGACGTAAACAATTCGACGAGAAGGCCGAAGCTACATAAAAACTCTTAAAAGACCTCCTAGAGGCAAGATTTATTTCATAGGCCAGGTACACCACCTGGCTTTCTAACATTGTAATTGTGAAAAAATATAATGGAAAGTGGAGAATGTGTGTCGATTATACTGATCTTAACAGGGCGTGTCTGAAGGACGCGTACCCCCTGCCCAACATTGATAAGTTAGTAGATGATTCTGCCAGTTTCAAACTCTTATCCTTCACGGATGCATACTCGGAATATAACCAAATTCCCATGGCAGAAAAGGAAAAGAGATACACCGCTTTCATGACCTCGTTGAGCAACTATTATTATAATGTAATGTCCCTCAATCAGAAAAATGTTGGGGCCACGTACCAACGAATGATGAACAAGGTCTTCTGATTAGAAATCGGGGACATGCTCGAAGTATACATGGATGATATGATCATGAAATCCCAAGAGGATTCTGATCATACGCTCCACTTGCAAAAAGTCTTCGGTTCCTCTCTAAATCGTGTCCCTCTCTAGACGTGAGACCTCCATAGTTCCTCTCTGAACCAGGTCATCATTGGACCAAAGTCCTACCTATCTATGAAATAAATGAATGCATAATTTTAAACAACTTAAACATGCAACAACATCAACATCACAAAATCACAAGATCACAAGTTAAAAAACATTCTAAAAAAGGTTCCGCTATTGAACCTATGAGTTTCCAATCACAAGCCTTATTGTAATCCCTCTTTGGATTACTATACTTAAAATGACAATCAAGGTCATCACTCTAATCCCTCTCTGGATTACTATACTCAGAAATATGGGTGAGCAAGGGACGGGTCGGGAAGGGTTATGACTAACCGTAACCCTGTCCAAAATTTTGATCAGGCTATTTTAATGATCCTAACCCGTGCCTAAACCCGAAAAAAACCCGATAATGTTAGTTTAGACCGGGTTAATGTAAGTGGATATCGGGTTGACGCCAAATATATAAAAAAATTGTGTGACTTAATAAATTTATTATAGTATTTTAAAAAATTCATTTAAATAAGAAATATGAATAAGATCATTAGCATGAATGAAAAACAAAGAAGACGTCTAAATTCAATTTTTTAAAATAAAAAATATGATATAATTGTATATATGTCATCACCCTCCTATTTTCACTAAAGCATAGTAAGATGTAAAATAAAAAATAGGGAAATGCTAACCAGTGCCCTCAGGGCACTTTTTAAAACTCTAAATAGTAAGTTTTTATAAAAGTATGTGCAATGATGTGTAATAATGTGCATTGGAAATTGATGTGTTTGAATTTTTTAAAGAATAATTTCTTAATATGGAATGTTTAAATAGTGCCCTGAGGGCACTGGTTAGCAAGACCCTAAAAAATATTATGTAAGAGAACTAGTGAAGTGTGAAAGTTGGTAAGTGAGAAGATGTGTACTTAGTACTTCCTGAATGAATATATTAAGTTATGAGGTGGGAAGTGGAAAAGTATATTGAAAATTTGGAATAATATAAATATAAAAATAAATTGAATAAATAAATAGTACCACATGTGCGTTCATAATATTAGGACGGGTTGGATAACCCGAGGGTCAACCTGAACCCGTCCCAACCCGATACCGGGTTCATTTTTGGACAGTCTTTTTTTTCTTTCATTTTTTGCATGAGACGGGAAAAAGACTAACCTAAAGCTATTGGGTTAGGACGGGTCTTCGAGTTGGGTTTAGTTCTGCACACCCCTACTCAGAAATATGTATTTAAAACATTTTTAATTATTTCTCCTAAAAAAAGATAAATGAGGATTGTTTGATCATGAAGGTAGATTTTGCAAGGAGGAGAAAGGAGGATTGTTTGATCATGAAGGTAGATTTTGTGAAGGCTTATAATTGCCTATCATGGAACTAATTGAGAAACATCTTAGGGTGCATGGGATTTGGTACTAAATGGTTACTTTGGATGAATAGTTTGGTTTTCAACAACTCTATGTCGATCCTTGTTAACGGTAGTCCTGCGGAGGATTTCACGGTTCATAGAGGAATTCTTGAAGGTGATCCAATATCTCCCTTTCTTTTTCTGATTGTTGCTGAAGGCTTAACAAGACTGATGCAGAATGCAGTCAATTTGGGGCAGTTTAGTGGTGTCAAGGTGGGTGAGACGGTTCACTTCGAGTTGTTGTAGTTTACAAACGATACAATGCTATTATGTGACGAAAAGTGGACAAATCTTTGGAGTTTGAAAGCTATCCTTAGAGGTTTTAATTTGGCGTCCGATTTAAGCCTTAATCTGAACAAAAGTTGGGTCTATGGTATGAATATCTCTGCAGACTTTTTATAGGCTGCTGCCACTTTCCTTACATTCAATGTTGGAAACATACTGTTTGTGTTTTTGGGTTTGCTGGTTGGAGATAATCATCAAAAAAATATCACTTGGAATCCCATTATTACTAAGATGAGGCTGATACTTTCAGATTGGCATAGCAAATTGTTGCACCCCAAAATTTGACCAACCTTTTTCTTTACTTGGCTTGTGTTCATTTCATATTCTAGCATTTGCATTGCATAGCATTGTTCATTTCGCATGGGATCAAGAGGTTATGCATATTAAGAGGAGGTTACCAAGAGTTTTGAACCTAAGCAAGGGGTTTACTCAGGTATGAATGGTCATCAAGTCACCAAGAAGTAGTCAAAGCTTTGTGAAAGAGTTGATGGGTGTATATGGATTAGCTTCTAACTTTGAGGCCAATTGAGGATCATTAGAAGGTTGTGAATTCATGATTATGGATATGGGATGCTGAGAAAGCTCATTGAAGGCTTTGAGAGCCATGTTGGAGTTTATTCAAGTTGTTGTGTCATGTGTAAGAGGCCACAATCAAGAGTGGTGCATCTAGGGTTTTCATCTGGTCAACCCTCAGTCAACTGTGAAATTGAAGGAGATTAAGACTCAAATCCAAGTCTTTGTAATCATGGAGTATTGTGTTGATATGTCTAATATATCATTTCAAGATCAAATCAAAAAAAATCAAGAGTGTGAGAAGTTACTAAGCTAGGGTTTCTAAACTTGTCAGTGTAAAATCCCTTATTTAGTGCCTAAATTCAAGACCACATATCTCAAGATACAAGTTTCATCTTGTTGCACCCCAAAATTTTCTCAACCATTTCTTGCCTGATTTGTGTTTCATTGCATTTCATTTGCATAGTTACACCATGTACATAGTTCAATCATTGGCATATCATAGCATAGCATGCATCCAACAAGGGATCAAGGGTGTCTATCAAGAGAATAGCCTAGCAAGAGGTGTTATCCAAGTTTGAGAAATCATCTAAGCCATCAGGAAGTGATTGGAAATCTTGAGAAGTTTGAGTGCCTACATGTGGGTTTTGCTCCTATCTTGAGGAATATTGAGAATCATCAGTGGGATGAGAAACATGGGATGTGAATGTGAGGTGTGTATGGATCTCATGGGATGTCTAGAGGGCCATATTGAAGCTAAGGCAAGTCATTGACTCAAGTACAAGAGCCACATTTGAAGTGTAGTCAATTAGGGTTTCATCTGGGTCAACCCTAATTCAATTGAGTAGTTGGAGAGCATCAAGGCCTACCTTGAGGTCAAGGGATTCATGAATTGGTATGTTGATACATGTGTGGTGGTGTGCCAAGGTTAAGCAAAGAAAGATCAAGAATGTGGGAAGTTGCTAAATTAGGGTTTCAGTGTAAAATCCCCTATTTAGTGCCTAACTTCAAGGCCACATAAGTCAAAATACAAGTTTCAAATGGATCTTTGGCTAACACGAAACTTGTAGATCTTCTCAATACCTTTAATTTTAGTACTAGAAGTCTTCAAGAAGATTTGTATAACTCAAGTTATGGTCTTTGCAAATTACAGGTCACCAGAGGACACTGAAATTTATCTGTGAAAGTCACTTGACTTCCAAGTAACTTTTGCCCTTCAATAACTTTTCAAATGGATTCTTGGCCAACCTAAGAGTTGTAGATCTTGATCTTAGATTTACATATAGTACTAGAAGTCCTCAAGGGGATTTATGGAACTCATGTTATGATCTTGGCAATCCAGGGGTATTTTGGGCATTTGTGATTATAGGTCATTTTCAAGCATGTGCCAAAATCTCCATCTTCCACTCCTCAAATGGAAAATTGTTCAACTAGAAAGTTGCTCAAAATAGGGTTTTAACCTTGACCATGCATCAAGGAAGGTTTTAATTGGCTCATATGAGAAGTTGGTTTGAAATGGCTTTTTAATGAAGAAATTAAAGTCATTTAAAAGGCAAAATTGTGATTTCTTGATTTCATAGCCAAAACCAAGCAATGTTATATACCATTTTGATCAGAAAACATGTTTTAAAGATGATGGCAATATCACATTATGGATTTGAGGTCATTTGCACATGTTTTCACTTTGTTACTTAAGGTTGAAGAAACATAACCATCCATTGCCTTAAGATCAAATACAAGGGAATTGCACATCCAATTCAGTTCTAATTATCATGAGGAGAGAAATTCAAATGAGGTGGTGAGCTGAAACAGAGCAAGGCTTAACTTTGGCATGTGAAATTTTCAAAGGAGATGAGAAATTGAATTTCTCCTTCAGGTGGTTACAGAAGGTTCTAGAGTGTTCTAACACACTCTATATATGGTATGCAACTGATCCAGATCAACTTTTGGGCTTGCATTGGAGAGAATCAAGAGATAGCATTTGAATTTTCTCAACTTCATCTCAGAATCGGGTTTGGAGATAGAGGGAGTTCCAAGGCAAATTAACCATTGGAGGAGCTTTAGAAGTGATCCTTGAGTGATTCTGCAAGAGATTGGAGGTTGAATCGTGCCCTAACCTCATCTGTTCATCCACTTTCAACAGGTTTGCATTCTTTAAATTTCAGCTTAATTTGTAGGGAATTGATCAACATTTGATGCATGATTAGGTTAGTGGTGATGTGAGGATGGATTTCAGTGCAAAAGATTAAGAATTAGAGACCAAATTAGGGTGATACCATTTTCTGTTGAAGCTTGTATCTCCTTGTTCTTGAAGCTTTAATGGTGTTTAAATGTTGAGAATTGGTCAGGGAAGAATGTAGTTTATGTTAGGGTCTTTAATTTCAAGAATTGAGTTGATCAAGATTGGATGAATTTTCTGCAACTTCTATCGAGTTTTGAGTTAGGGCTAAAATCAATGGAAATGGGGTTGATATTCGTGATCAGGAGGAAATTTCAGGTGGAATAGGGTACCTCGTTGCAAGGATTGATGAGGTTTAGGGTTTTCTTCGCCGGAGAAGACGGTGGCGCCAAGCTCAGGCCACCGTCTGTGTTTTCCCCCCTCAGTTCAAATATTTCGGAGACGATGAACCACCACCCTCAGATCATGCCTTGACTTTGACTAGGGACTCATTTCAATGGCCACGATGGCGTTTCAATAACTAAAAAGAGTTTGAACATCACAACGCAGCGTTTCATTTAATCAGAATGGGTGGGCTTAATGATCCTTTGCTCTTCACACCCCATGTCTGGGCCCAATGAGAAAATACACATGAATTACTTGCTATTTGCCACACGTTTTTTCCAATTTCCCTTTTAATTTCTGAGTGGTTTTTATATTGGTTTGGGCTTATTTCATGCGTGCTATTGACACCCCCTCTTGGGCCCAGGTGTGGATTTCAACTGGTTTTAATTGCTATCTGACACGCCACTTTGTTCATTTTCTTTCTTTTTCTTTTATTTTCATATTTTTCATATAGTTAGGAATTAATTCACCATAAATAGGAAAATAAATCTTTTTAGGCTAGATTTTTCCCCATAATTCCTTAGAATATGTAGAATTTAATAGGATTAAAAAATGACTAATTCATGCATTTTAGAATTTAATTGTATTTTTGCATTTTTATTGCTTTTATTTTCAATATGGTTGATACATGATTTTGTGGATTTTATTGTGAATGATTGGTGATGAGTTTTGAGTTGATTCCTTTTGGGATAGTTAGCTTAGATATGCATGTACCCATAGTAATTTTATCATATCTTTGTGAGAGAATTTTAGGCTAGTTTGAGCATTGAACATTAGGTGGTTTAGAATTAGGGTTTTAAGATGATACCTTTAGGTTTAGGGCATAGTTTTAGGTCCAAATGAATGGTTAACCCCCTGGTTTTTGTATGAGAGATTCATAAGAGGTTTAGGAACCCTTAGTAATGTTTGTAGAATTTTACAATCATGTTTGGTATTTTAAGTAGAATTAGTTTTAAGACTAACTTCTAGGTGTTTCTGATGAACTAATTTGGCTAGTTTAATTCAATAGTCCCCCTTAGACTAGGGTGGTGTTGCTTTTGAGCTTGGGTGATCATGAAGACCATTTGAATATGCTTTGGAGAGCTTGAAGGAGCTTGGATGTGAAGATTCTCTCATCTTGTGGATGCTTGTCAAGAGCTTAGGGAAACTAGGGTTTTAGGAAGAGCATTAGACTAGTTTTGCTTCTTTCTTCAAACATGGAGTATCTTGTTCATCCCCATTCTATCCAATGACACAAAGTCCTCCTTGGGAAGCTCCATCTCTCCTTAGGAGGGATGAGTGGTATGCCCAAGTGAGTAGAACTTTGAGGATACCTTTCATTTGCAATGTTAAGTCCTTAGTGATTTCCCTTGGTTGTCATTAAGTCTCTTAACATTATAACTTGATTCTTGTTGGTTTGATTCTCCCTTGGAGGTGCTGGTTGAAGCTTAGTAAAGGAAAAGACGAGATAGCTTGTGGAAGCTAGGGTTTTGCTGCTTGTTGAAGTTGAAGTCAGGAGCTGTCTGAAGCTGGTTACTGGTTAGGGTTTGAGCTTGCTTAAGCTGTGAGCTTGTTGAAGCCTGGTGCCTAGTGAAGATTGAAAGTTTATTGAAGCTTGAAGATGGGAGTTATTCATGAAGATGAAGGTTGTTGTTGTCAACTTGTTGTTGGTTAATCATCTGTTGCTGTCAGAGCTGCTGTTTGCTGTAGGAGATTGGTATTGATACTTGGGCTGCCTTCTCTGCTGGGGTTTTGTTTTCTGTATTGTCTGTTGGCTTGTGTAGCTTGCCCCCTAGGTTTGAGGTGAATGTTGATTCACTTTGCCTGTTGTTTTCCCAAGTTCGAGGTTAAGTGGGACTCCCTTGCCTCGCTTGTATTGCTGCATTGCATGCATTTTACCGTATTTGCTTGCTTTCTTTTCTGTTTATCCCCTAGGATCTCTGATTTCCTCTGTGCAGGAGGGAATTATGACAGACATTAGGATTCTTATCCATGCATGACAACATTAGGTTAGTTTTATTCAATTTTCAACCCTAGGTTTTTTAGAGCTTATTTCTCTTCTTATCTCAAAATAATTCAAAAACACAGTAATAAGGTTAATCGATGTCGTACGTTACGAGCCTTAAGCTATTTGAGAAAAGGTTGTTGGAGGGTCACTCTTCAGTAATCTGACTGCTTAGTGTGGTACCCTTAGGGTGACATGCGACGTCGTCACTCTCAAATCATAGTCTCTAGTACGTCAGAGATTGCAAACAAACTAAAATACACTTCTTTCGTAAAAAATTCAAAACAAGCATCAAAGTGTCATTTTTGTCTGCTTGGACTCTTAATCAAGAAAAACCCTTTCATAAGGTAATAAAAAACCAGTCAGACAAGCTTGTGTCTTCCGTAGCCCGAACTACGTTTGCTCTGATATTTCATGCTGTATGAAAGTACGTAGGCATAAGATGCCGTATCCTAGTGAGCAACCTTGCCCTCCTTTCCCGTAGGTAGGCGAACTACGTTGACTCTGATTTCTCGTTCCAGACGGGAATACGTAGGCATAAAGTGCGATACTTTGCCGAGTCATTTTATTTTCTTTTTAACCCAGACCTATAGAGTAGATAGAGTAACATACCCTTAGATAGAAAACAAGCGTGGATCCCGTCGAGTACGACGGACGTGAGGGGTGTTAATACCTTCCCCTTGCGTAACCGACTTCCGAATCCAGGATTTGGTTGCGATGACCATTCCTTTCCCTCTTTGCGTTAGGTTTACTCTGAGCGTTTCCTTTCCCTCTTGTGGGATAAATAACGCACGGTGGCGACTCTTCTGTCATTGTCGGCGCCGATTTTCGCAGTAGCGACAGCTGGCGACTCTGCTGGGGACTCCAACGGTTCCCTACGCGAGTCAGTTCTAGCGTTTGTTTTCCCGTCGTGGGTTTTGTATGGGTTTACTTTTCCGTATTTACTTTCAGCATTATATTATTGTTGTTACGCTGGGTAGGGTGTCAGATTGAGAGATAAGCCGGACCTGGGCTTGAGTGCACCGAGAATTAGTTGTGGAAAGTAGTGGGCGCGTGCATGCTTTGCATGTACTAGTGTCCCACAAAATCCACGCTCAGACGAGGTTCTTCTAGTTGACTTCTTTTTCAACCCTTTGGGTTGAGGGGGTTGTTGGTTAGTTGGATTGTCGACTCTGGGGACCGATCAATTGGAAGTCGGCTAAGTGAGGCCTCTTCAGGACATGATGATGCCACACCTTCTGGGTATCGTATCATCAGTCTTGAAAGTCTGTGACGCCAATGACCGCATAGGATGCCGTACCTCGTGTCAGTTGATAGGACACCTACCTGTGAGAGGGATCGGGGCATGCAGGAAACTTGACCTCCAGACTACCCGGTTCTCTTAATATTGGATCAGTATGTGTGGTTACTTGGGGTTCTTCATCAAGACAGTGTTATAGGTCTGTTGAGACCAGGTTGGAGCTTTGTTATAGGTCTGTTGAGATCAAAGTGGAGCATTGTTATGGGTCTGTTGAGACCAGGGTTGAGCAGTATTGTGGGTCTGTTGAGACAGATATTGTGGATGGAACTCTTCATTAATATATCACTTGATCCCTATTGCATTGTTTGCATATTGCATTGTTGCATACTCATTTTGCATACTCATTGCTGCAGGTTCATTTCATACCTTCTGGTTCTAGTTGCTCGGATTTCTGTCTGCTATCATGGATACTTTGAAGAAGACTGTGGCATACAAGTTGCCTACTCCAGATGTTTCTTCTTTGCTTGGTTTGATGTCTTTAGCTGATGATGATGTGAAGAGAAGCTTCAGGAAGAGTTATGGGAAACTGCTTAGGTTGGTTTGCAAACCACCCAAGTATGAGCTGAGTGGAGTGTACGCGCTTATGCAGTTTTATGATCCCCCGCTGAGGTGTTTTACTTTCCCTGACTTCATTCTGGCTCCGACCATGGAGGAATATACTGAGATCTTGGAGTTGACCATTCAGAACAGGGTACCCTTCATTCATATGGGTGCTGAGCCCAAGCTGGAGGATTTGGTTGTTGCTTTGCATTTAGACTCCTCAGAGTTGCTGTTAACCTCGTGGAATGGAGTTCCTGGTTTCTCTCTTAAGTTCTTGGTTGGGAAAGCACAAGAGTATGCCAAGAGTGGCTGTTGGATTGTGTTTAATGCTATCCTTGCTTTGTGTATATATGGCATTATACTGTTCCCGAGCATGCCTGACTTCGTTGATTTGGATGCATTCCATATATTTGCTTCAGGCAATCATGTGCCTACACTGATTGGAGACTTCTATCACTCTCTGCATTATAAGAACGAGAATAGGAGGGGCAAGAACGTCTCTTATTGTGTGCATTTGTTGTATATGTGGTTTGATAGTCACCTGCCCAAGAAGGGTATCTTTGCTGAGTCTGCAGCTACGGTGGAATGGTCTGAGCGTCTGATGGGGCTTTCTTCAGAAGATGTTGTCTAGTTTGATAGGGATTTACTGGGATCTGAGATTATCTACAGCTGCACAGGATATCCTAACGTTCCTCTAATTGGGAGGAAAGGGTGCGTTAACTACAATTTGTCATTGTTGATCAGGCAATTCGGTTATGCTTTGAAAAGCCCGTTGTCGCTACTGCGAAAATCGGCGCCGGCTGAACATAAGAGTCGCCACCGCGCGTTATTTATCCCAACAGAGGGAAAGGAAACGCTCGAGGTAAACCTATCGCAAAACGGGGAAAGGAATGGTCATCACAACCAAATCCTGGATTCGGGAGTCGGTTACGCAAGGGGAAGGTATTAGCACCCCTCACGTCCGTCGTACTCGACGGGATCCATGCTTGTTTTCTGGTATGGATTGTTATTCTATCTATTCTACAGGTCAGGGGATAAAAGAAAAGAAAATGACTCGGAAAAGTATCACACTTTATGCCTACATATTCCCGTCTGGAACGAGAAATCAGAGTCAACGTAGTTCGCCTACCTACGGGAAAGGAGGGGAAGGTTGCTCGCTAGGATATCGCATCCTATGCCTACGTACTTTCATACAACATGAAAGATCAGAGCAAACGTAGTTCGGGCCACGTACGACACAAGTCTGTCTTGATTGTTTTTATTCCTTCTGAAAAGGGTTTTTCTGATTAACAGTCCAAGCGGACAAAATTGACGTTTTGATGAGTTCACATTCTTTTACGGAAGAAGTGTCTTTTATTGTGTTTGAAATATTATTGTGTTTTTCTGTTTGTTTTGAGAAAGAAGAGACAGAACCCTAACCTATGGTTGAAAAGGGAATCAAACTAACCGAATGTTATCATGCATGGGTTAAGACCTAATGTCTATCATGTTCCTCTCTTGCGCAGAGAGAAACAGAGATCCTAAGGGAATAGACGGAAACAGAAACAATAGCATATATACAATAAAGCGATAAAATGCATGGATGCAGCAATACAAGCGAGGCAAGGGAGTCCCGCTCAACCTCGAACCTAGAAAACAATGGGCAAAGTGAAATAACTTCACTTCAACCCTATGGGAAAATTTATCAAACAATACAGTCAGAGAAATTCAAATAATACATCAAAAATTAACAGCAAACAACAGTCTTCATCAACATCTGTCTTCAAGTCATCTTCAACCATCTACAAGCTCCAAGCAAGCATCAGTCTTCATCTTCAAGCCTTCAAGCAAGGTCTCTATCTTCAATCTTCAGGGCTTCTCTTCAAGTCTCACTCTCCAAGGTGAGCAGCAGTCAACAAGATGAATTGGATGTTAAGCAGTCGGTTGCCTACCAAGGGTGGCGTATTGACTGTTAACATGATACAGACAGTTTTCTCTCAAAAGTTCTACCTTTTAAATACATTCACTAATCCTTCCAAAGGGAGGAGGTGGATATTTAAAAGAGACTTTGAATCATAGAGAAAGAATGGAGGCAAACAAGACCTTCCATGTTTGTGAATCAAGTTTTCTACTCTAGAGCTCTGCCTAGCTCCTAAACCCTATAACCTTCAACAGCTGCCAGCAAGATGCTCTTCATCAACTCTGGAAGTTAGTCTTCATTCTCTGTCTTCAATGGCTTCAGCAACAAAGTCTTCATCTCAAACCCAAGCCCCAAACAAACCCAATACCCCACACAGTCAAATAATAACCCTAGAGAGGGCACACCACACAATCAAGCAAGTACAGGAAATATACTAATAGTAATAGCATAATAGGGGAAGCCTAATGTTTTCTAAGGGTCTATTATCTACCCATAATACCCCTATAGTCCCATACCCCAAAATTCAAACTACAACTCCTAAAAGAAATGATTTATTACACCTATGTTATCTCTAAACCCTAGTTTTGATTCTCCTAATCACACCTAAACAAATCATCTAAAATTAAGTCCTAAAATTATGAGTTAAATTTCACATGAAAATTAAAGTCCTAAGTGAAGTACTCTAAAAAGAATGGGTCCAAAATATACAAGGATCTAGCTAAACTAAAATCAACAAGATCAAGTGCTAAACTAAACATCATTTAAACCTATTTAAAAGAAAAACATACTAAAAATGCAAAAATAAAATAAAATGCTAATTTTATTATATGACAATTTTCTTGACAGAAATATGAAAAAGATGCAAAAACAACCATTTAAAAATATGAAGTTTCCAATTTGTTATGATTTTTCAAAGAATTAAAAAAAATTGAGTGAAATTAAAATGAATTATATGAGGTTAAGGGTGCAATCAGCAATTATTTCAGTTAAAAATGATTGATGGGCCCAGACGGGGGGTGCGCATAGCAAGGTGCGTCTGGGCCCAGCTAACCATAAAAAAACACAAAAGGAAAAATTACCAAAAACGGTGCAAATAGTAAGTAATTCAGTTCATTTCTCGTTGGGCCTTGAAAGTGGTGGTGTGAAAAGTAGTAACAACTTAAGCCCAGCCTGAGTGTTTAAGTGAAACGGTGCGCTTTGGCACCCAGCTTCCCTCCAAATTCATCTTTGAAACGTGGCCGTTAGATCATATGTTCAGTCAAAGTCCTGGGATGGATCCAACGATCCTCATATTTCTTCTCCAAAGAATTAGGGTTTCCATCATTAATGAACCTTGATCAAGCTTGCATGCACCAGAATTCAACACACTCGTACACCTTCGTTCCTCCATGAAAATCAAATCCGTAAAAAGCAAAAATGTTCTATTTCTTCTCCTCTACACAACCATGGTCTTGGTTCCCTCTAAAACTCACCCCAGCACCAAACCCGATAGGTAGAAGACCTTGGCTCCACCATTTTACACTGAGATCAACCCTGCTAATTCTTGCTAACTCTTACACTAATACATTCTACATGCTATGCTGATCATTTTCATTTATCTAGCTAAGATTATCATGCCCTAACCTAGATGTTCTAAGGCTCAACAGTTTTGGTGCTTCAATGGTGAACTCTATGAAATGTTCTCAAATTCATCAGGAATGATCCTCTACCTATGCCTAACAATTCTAACCTAAAGATTATTCATCATGCTAACTAATCTATGCTAATTCGAAGAAAACACCAACCTGGTTTAAAGTTGAAAACAGATGGAGGAAATCACCACTTCAAGCTCAGCAATGCTCCAACGGCAATCAATAAACCAAGATCTTGATTCTGTATGCAGTAGTTCTTACTCAAACCCCTTGGATTCTTGTAACCACTTCCTTTTGCAATTTGGATGATACACTTGGATAGAACGAATTCCACTTCAATTAAGCCAGATCCTGATGGAAACTTGATCTATGATGGATGTAGATGATGATAGGATCAAGAATTGTGGAGAATGATGAAGATTTGATAGAGTTCTTATATGATTTGCAAAGTTGAAGAATGAGATGAAACTTGGTGTTTTTGATCAAAATTAAGTGCAACCAAAGATTGGAGCCACTCTTCTCAATATATAGCTGATCATAGAACTCTCTAGAACTTGTTAGAACCTTCTTGTGCACAATTTCCTTGAATTTTGGATATGTTACTTCCTTTGTAAGCCAACTAGCATAACTTCCAAACATTGAACCAAACTCAAAAATCTACTTTTTCCAATGTTCTTAAAACCTTCTTTCCAATCAAAATGACCTATAATTTCATCCCATTTGGCCATGTTATGAAAAATCTCATTTTTAGGTCACTTTTATTCATTAAATTCACCTTTTAAATGACCAAATTTGAAACCTTGAGCTATGAGCATCTCCAAACTTTCATGATCACTTTTCTAAACTCAAAATGTCATTTGGAGCAAGTTTGATGTTGTGAAGTTTTTCATTTGAAGCTTCCTTGTATGAGTTTTGGGCATAGGCTTGAAATGACCTGTAATTCTCAAATGACCAAAATACCCTTTGCTTGCCAAGGCCATAAGTAGAGTTCCACAAATCATATGAAGGCATACCATACCTTTCTAGAAAGCTAAGACAATGAGGAACAACTCTCATGTTTACCAGAAATTCATTTGAAATCTCCTTGATGGGTCAAAGTTGCTTGGAAGACAAGTAACTTTCACAGACAAAATTTCAGATACCTCAGATAACCTGTAACTTGCAAGGACCATAACTTGAGTTCTATAAATATCCTTGATATCTTCCACCACTCAAATTAAAGGTCTTGAGATCCTATACAAGTTTCATGTTGGCCAAGGATCCATTTGAAGCTTGTATTTTGAATTATCTTGCTTGGAAGTTTGACCTAAATCAGGGGATTTTACACAGAAACCCTAATTTAGAAACTCCTCTTCTTCTTGATTTCTCTTGATTTCTCCTTGGCACCACACCACATCCATCTCTACATGTCAAATTATGAACCCCACATCTTTCAAATAGACCTTGATGCCTTTCAATCAATCATTTGACCTAGGGTTGACCTAGGGTTGACCCAGATGAAACCCTAGTTGACTGCCTTCAACTGCAACTCTTGTGACCACATCAATGACTTGTCTCACTTTCAAAATGACTCCCCATGTCTTCCATGATGTCTAGATACCCTCCATGCTCAATTCACAGCTCACAACTTCTTTGATGATCTTCAAATACCCTCAGATAGGAGATAGATTTACTGCTTGATCCACTAACTTCTCAGATTTCAATTTCTTTCTGATGACTTGGATAGGCCTGAATTTGAACAATAACCTCTTGATAGGCTCATAGAGATGAGAATAGTACTTGGTCCCTTGTTGGATGACTTACTATGCTATGCTATGCAGATGAATTATGTATATGATCTACTATGCAAATGCTAATGCAATTGAAACATAAACCAAGTGAAATAGGTTGAGCAAATTTTAGGGTGCAACAGCTGCCCCTATTCAAGCGACTTGGACCCGATTGGGTGAAACGCCCGGAGCCTTCAGACATTCGAGGTACAATACGGTTGAATACTAAGAACCCGGAAATTTTCCAACCGCAGAAATAAACTGCACAAACTGCTTGAATAACAACATCTGCTGACTGGATCTGGTTGTTACGGCAACAAACTGATCCATTAGCGACCTTGCTGGGGATTATTTTCATCAGCCTGAAAAAGATTCTATCATCGCAGGGGTAGAACTTTGTCCAGGTTAGGACGCCTGTTTCGTCAACACGAAGAAATCTCAACTAAAACTTGTCCACGTCAGGACTCCACCTGCCGTCAATACGGAAAAATCTCAGCGACTTCGCTGGGGATGACTCGTCTGCATTTTATCAGCACGAGTGGATCCTATCAACATAGGAATGAATTGTCCACGTCAGGAATAAACCGTCTACGTTAGGAATAAACTTTCCACGTTAGGAATAACTCTTTTCCACGTTAGGAATAAACTTTCCACGTTAGGAATAACTCTTTTCCACGTTAGGAATAAACTTTCCACGTTAGGAATAACTCTTTGTCTTGATTTGTCCACGTCAGGACTCACTTCTTCGGCCCACTGAGGAAATAAAACTTGTCCACGTCAGGACGCGCGCATCTTGTCATCACGAAGAACTGTAAACTTGTCCACGTCAGGACGCACATTTCACCATTACGAATAAAGCTATCTGCTGGAAATAAATGGTCCACGTCAGGACCCCAACACGAAGAGTAATCAATGTCGTCCACGTCAGGACTTCACATTCAATCAATACGGAGAAAATCGAATATGTCCACGTTAGGACTAGCACATCTCATCAACCCGAGGAAATAAATCTGTCCATGCTAGGACACCCATTCCTCTAGCACGAAGAAATCCCGTCAATATAGGAATAAATTGTCCACGTCAGGACTCATATCCCGTCAACGCGAGGAACTCCTATCAATATAGGCAATAACTTCTGACGACTCCGTGGAAATACTCCTATCAACCAATAAGAAAATACATCCGTCTGTTCCTACGGGAAGACACTCTGAATACAGTTTCTCCTTTTTTATCTCCACCGTAACTAACTCCATTGGTCCCAACCCACAAACCTTTTAGCACTAACGTGACATCGACTTTGAAGCGGACTCTACTGGGAATATTTGGAAACCAAACTACCGGACGCCTGTTCTGATAACCGGCGGCAGCCTCTGAAATTCTGATTCATGAAACCCTTTGACGCTGACGTAACAACAAATTTGAAGAAAATAATCCGCTGGCCGGACTAGAGAAACTTCAACAAGAAACTCTGGCGGGGAAAACAAGAGAAATTTAAACAAATAACTCGGCTCGGGGACAAAGAGAAACTTGACCTAGTAACTCTGTGGGGAATAATGTCAAAACTGACATTTTCGTTGAATGTCTCACGCCGAGATCTTGAATGTTTGGTAATTCATTTGAGCAAGAGCTCCCTCCACCTGTAAGGGAAACAATACTTGAAACAAACGGTTAGCCAACCTGGTTTATATTTCAAAATGCATATGTTTGACAATGACGCAATGCTCCATTCGACATGGAAATGCTACGCGTTTTTATTTAGTGGATGCCAGTATGACACTATATGCCGATGCAAATGCAGACTCGAACTGCTGGGATACAGAAACTGCTTCAGCAAAATAAATGCGGAAGACAATGCCAACTTCGCTGGGGGTAGCCAGGTGCTACAGAATTATTCCAGCAAAGTAAATGCTGGAAAAGTGAAGCCCGCTTCGCTGAGAAATAACTGAATGCGTCAATCAGGATTGGACTTTTGCTGAGGGGTGAACGGGTATCACACGGTATTCCGACAAAATAAATGTCGGGACACACAACCAACTCTGCCGGGGAGAGTTTTAATCTTCGAGTTCCACTGGGAGGAAAGAAAGCACCCGCTGGAAAGAGAGCTCCCCGGGGACGAAACGATTCTCTTGGGGAAAATCAACTGACTCCGCTGGGGGAGAGTAAATGACCCTACTGGGAAGGGTAGACTGTCTAAGTACAGCTCACGAGTTGGAAATATTAATCTTCTGAGGCTAAACCACTCTGCTTGAGATAAGGGAATCCTTCTGGGGGACACCACACCGTCTGAATACATCCTACAATCTTGGAATTGCCAAACTCTGCTGAGGATGAACGACTTGGCTGGAGAATGTCCTTTGGATAAGCTACGACTAGCTGGGGAATTTGATCCTTCTTCAGTAGGGAACATTGTTATCTTGGAAGCATGACCTGCGTGGGGATCGAGTCTTTCGTTACGAGCTTCTGATCCATACTGCAATCTTTTGATCATCCTCTTCATACGGCTATGAACCCTGCAACACCACAAACAAGACAAGATAAGTCTACGCAACCAAATCTATTCAGGTTAGCGTTAGTGGCATTATTTTCAGTTAATCCAAAGTTTTAGCAATTATTGGCAAGGGCCAGCGACGTTATACACACGCTAGTTTCATTAAACCTAGGCGTTTATCATGCACAAAACCGTAAAGAACCAGCATCAAGTACTGAATGACATATTTTATTGATAGGGCCCCTAAATGGGCAGAGTTTTGTACACGGGATGTAACTCCTGAGAAGAGGAAGCTACGCGTAACAAATATACAAGTATGCACAAGAAGCATAATGACAAATCAAATTTGTACACATGTCGGCAACGGGATCCAGACAATCATCACAAGCTGATCCTCCTATGACTCGCCCGACTCTAATGCTTTCCCGGTATCCACACTTCCGAAGAGGTTGTATCTGATAATCGACCCCTCAGGTAAATTCTCCCGCACCAATGCTCACAGTAGTATCAAATTCGGACCGCAGTCATTTGCTTTTCAAATCCCTAACTTTTGCGTGAACCGCCCTTTACGGGTTTTCAGTTCACCGGGATACCCTTTTTTGCCGAAGCCGCCCAGTGTAGGTTTTCAACTTCGCGGGTGTACATTTTTTCACTTTTATCCCTAACTTTTTCCCGAACCTTTCATTCTGTTTTTGGTTCGCCAGGATGCCCCATTTTTGCCTGGACTCTCTTTTTCTGTCCAGCGGGTCAATTTTAAGCAAAGTATTTTTTAACTGCGTCCGAATTCACAGGCGACGTAAAGTCTTCACCGTCCATGGTGGACAACAATAAAGCCCCTCCTGAAAAGACTTTTCTGACAACGTATGGCCCTTCGTAGTTGGGGGTCCACTTGCCCCTGTGATCTGCCTGTGGCGGGAGAATCCTTTTCAGCACCAGGTCGCCCGTCTGAAAGCTCCAAGGATGTATCTTCTTATCATATGCTTTCTTCATTCGGCTCTGGTACAAACGACCGTATGCTAGAGAAGCTAGCCTCTTCTCGTCCATTAAACTCAGCTGGTTCAACCTATCCTTCACCCATTCTGCCTCGTCTAGTTGGACGTCTCGTAGTACTCTCAGAGAAGGAATCTCGACTTCCAGTGGTAGTACTGCTTCCATTCCATATACCAACGAGAACGGGGTTGCCCCGGTGGATGTGTGTACCGTCGTACGATAACCGTGCAAAGCGAAAGGCAGCATCTCATGCCAGTCCTTATAGGTAACCACCATCTTCTGAACGATCTTCTTTATATTCTTATTGGCCGCTTCAACAGCGCCATTCATCTTGGGTCGGTAAGGGGAGGAGTTGTGATGTTCGATCTTAAAACTCTGACAGAGCTCCTTCATCATTTTGTTGTTCAGGTTTGAACCATTGTCAGTGATTATCCGCTCGGGGATTCCATATCTGCAAATGATATCTCTTTTGATGAATCTGGCTACCACCTGCTTAGTCACATTTGCATAAGATGCCGCTTCTACCCACTTGGTGAAATAATCGATTGCTACTAGAATGAACCGGTGCCCGTTAGAGGATGTCGGCTCGATCTTTCCAATCATATCGATTCCCCACATCGAGCATGGCCATGGCAATGACATCACGTTCAGAGGACTCGGAGGCACATGGATCTTATCTGCATAGATTTGGCACTTGTGGCACTTCCTCGCAAACTTGAAACAATCAGTTTCCATAGTTAGCCAAAAATAACCTGCCCGCAGCAGCTTCCTCGTCATAGCATGCCCACCAGCATGCGTACCAAATGTACCTTCATGTATTTCCTCCATGAGCAGCTTTGCCTCTTTTTCGTCTACACAACGCAGCAACACCAAGTCGTGATTTCGTCTGTACAGGACACCATCCGGATTCAAATAGAAATTACCCGCCAATCTCCTGAGAGTCTTCTGATCTTGACTGGATGCCCCAGCCGGATACCCTTTGCTCTTCAGGAAATTAAGGATGTCAAAATACCATGGTTTATCACCAGATGCTTCGTCAATGGCAAATACGAAGGCAGGTCTGTCAAGTCGAGAGATAACAATTCTGGGAGCCTCATTCCAGAAGTTGACTTTGTACATGGAAGACAAAGTGGCCAGGGCGTCAGCCATCTGATTTTCTGCTCTCGGTACATGATGCAATTCAACCTTGTCAAAGAAAGGCAACGTGTCTCCCATTCTCCTTTTATTTGATTCACCACCAGAGCTGAGTCTCCGTATACATCCAGATTTTTGATTCGCAAATCAATGGCTTCTTCAAGCCCCATGATACAAGCTTCGTATTCGGCTTTATTATTAGTAACTGGAAAGGTCAATCGAGCAGTAAACGGGATGTGCGACCCGTGTGGAGTAGTGATGATTGCCCCTATTCCGCTACCGTAGGAGTTTACAGCTCCGTCAAATATCAATTTCCATTTGGAACCCAACGCTGGTCCTTCGTCTGGCAACGGCTCTTCACAATCTTTCATCTTTAGGTACATGATATCCTCTTCAGGAAAATCAAACCTCATCGATTGGTAATCCTCAATAGGCTGCTCTGCCAAGTACTCAGACAGTACACTCCCCTTTATAGCCTTCTGCGAGCCATACTGGATGTCGTATTCGGTCAAGACCATCTGCCAACGGGCAATTCTCCCCGATAACGCCTGCTTTTCGAATACATATTTGATAGGATCCATCTTCGAGATGAGCATGGTTGTATGATTCATCATGTATTGCCTCAAACGCTTGGCGGCCCAGGCTAGCGCGCAACAAGTTTTTTCAAGCATTGAATATCGAGATTCACATTCAGTAAACTTCTTACTCAAGTAGTAGATCGCATGCTCTTTTCTTCCTGTCTCGCCGTGTTGACCGAGAACACAACCCATACTTCCCTCAAGAACTGTCAAATACATAATTAAGGGTCTCCCTGCCACTGGGGGTATCAAAATAGGAGGCTCCTGCAAATACTGCTTTATTCTATCGAACGCCTTTTGACAATTTTCATTCCACGTTACAGCTTGGTCTTTTTTCAACAGCTTGAATAATGGCTCACACGTAGCTGTTAGGTGAGATATGAACCGGGCGATGTAGTTCAACCTCCCTAAAAACCCGCGCACCTCTTTCTCTGTTTTAGGCGTCGGCATCTCTTGTATTGCTTTTATTTTTGCAGGATCAACCTCTATTCCTTTTTCGCTCACGATAAACCCCAGCAGTTTACCCGATCTCACCCCGAAGGTGCACTTGTTAGGGTTCAGTCTCAGCCTGAACTTCCTAAGCCTTTTGAATAACTTCAGCAGATTCACCAAATGCTCTTCCTCCGTCTGGGATTTGGCAATCATATCGTCGACATAAACTTCGATCTCCTTATGCATCATATCATGGAAAAGAGTCGTCATTGCACGCTGATACGTTGCCCCAGCATTCTTTAGTCCGAAGGGCATCACTTTGTAACAAAATGTTCCCCAAGGCGTTATGAAAGTAGTCTTTTCCATGTCTTCTGGTGCCATCTTAATCTGATTATAGCCCGAGAAGCCATCCATGAAGGAGAATACGGAGAATTGAGCAGTGTTGTCAACTAGCACATCGATGTGAGGAAGCGGAAAATCATCTTTCGGGCTCGCTTTGTTCAGATCACGGTAATCCACGCACATTCTCACTTTACCGTCTTTCTTTGGCACTGGTACAATGTTAGCGACCCATGAGGGATATTTTGTAACAGCTAGGAAACCAGCATCCCACTGTTTTTGAACCTCCTCCTTAATTTTCACTGCCATATCAGGTCTAGTTCTGCGAAGCTTCTGCTTGACCGGCGGGCATTCTTCTTTCAACGGCAGACGGTGCACAACCATATCTGTATCAAGCCCAGACATGTCTTCATACGACCAAGCGAACACATCACTATACTCTCTGAGCATTTCAACCAGTCTTCGCTTGACGTCGCTCTGCAGCGCGGCTCCTATATGGATGTTCTTTTCAACCCCTTCTGACCCTAGGTTAATAATTTTGATGACCTCCTCATGAGGCAGAATGACTCGTTCCTCTTGCTTTACCAACCAAGACAATTCTTCGGGAACGTCACCATCTTCAACAATCTATTCCTCGGCCTGAAATACCGGGTGCTCAAAGTCGATACGAGTCATAGGCGGTTCAATGATGTCATCTGAAAATGTTATCCTGCAAAAGGAATGGTTAAATGCTTCAAAATGCGTATAAAGCGAATAACCATGTTGCCATTTTATTGTAAAACACAAAACAGGAAAAACAGAGATCGCAATATTTGTACATGAAAAAAACGCCCTTTATTTAATGATTAAACACGCAAGGTATATAACAACACAACCCTAAGCAAATCACGATGCCTCAGGTAAGACACCAGATTGTTCAACAATTAAGAAAACAAAGCATTACTGTTTGAGATTCACAGGAACAATCTCCTGAATAGACCAATTGCACAATCCCTGTCCTGGCACGCTTGGCTGAATCCAGGCGTCCATGTCGCAATCGCTGTCCCCCTCGTCGGACTCTGAAGCAGCGTTGATGGTCTCGTGACACACTCCACTAGCAGTGATGGTTATCGGTCTTCTGAAACGGGGTGCCCCCACAGCAGGTGTTGATGATGACGGTTGATATCCCAGCCCAAATCGGTCCATCTTCACGGGAATATCCAGCACTTTGCCCCAGCCTTTTGTCTCACCTGTCTCCACTAGAGCTTGAGCTTCCTTATATTATGAGACGGCTATCTCTGACACTTTACTCGGCCCGGGACCTTTGTCTTTGATGCGCAACCCTTCAAATGCCTAACAGGGTGTTTCGTGAATCTCGCCGTCGACTTCTACATACTTGAATGATGACAGATGGCTAACCAATATATCTTCTTCTCCACAAACCGTGACCACACTGTCCCCTACCATGTATTTCAACTTTTGATGCAAGGTAGATGTGACTGCCCCAGCACCATGAATCCAGGGTCGTCCGAGAAGGCAGCTGTATGCTGGCTGGATGTCCATAATATAAAATTCAGTCGCGAAAACCTCCGGCCCCACCTGTAAAGGTAATGTTATGGATCCAAAGACTGTTCTTCGTGTACCATCGAATGCCCTGTCCACCAAGTCACTAGGCGTACACAAGATTCCTCTGACATCTAGTTTCATCATTGCTTTCTTGGGCAGCACATTTAAGGACGATCCGGTATCTACCAGTACATGAGACATGACTGATCCCCTACACTCAACAGAGACGTGCAATGCCATGTTATGCTCTCTCACCTTCGGGGTCAAATCGAAATCTGTAAATCCCAAGCTATGGCATGCATTCACATGCGCCAACACCCCCTTCAGCTGATTCACGGAAACATCTTGGGGTACGAAGGAAGTATCCAGAACTTTCAACAATGCATTTCTGTGGGCTTCAGAACACAATAGCAACGACAGTATGGATATCTTTGACGGCGTCTGTTGAAGGTGCTCAACAATCTTATAATCACTTTTACGAATCAAGCGCATGAACTCTTCCACATCTTTCGATGCCGTTTCTTTTTCATTCCTCTGCACAGGGACAATCTCATTCATCTTTCCTTTTCCCTTCGCCAATCTTTCAGCCTCTACCTCGGGCGATATGAAGATTCTCCCACTTCTTGTCATACCTCCGGTACCGACAACGTTGTCTACGACCTCAGCTGGCTTCTTATTAACATCAATTTTCACCCCATCACAATACACTTCCAACCCATAGGACCAGGGGACTGCCTTAGTGCTCTCATAAGGGATTGGTCCTGCCTTGGTGATAGTGATCGGCGGTCGCTTGGCCGGTGCCGTTATAGTGATCGTTTTTCGAGGAATCGTCACAGTAGCTACATCACTTTGCTTGTCTGCTAATACCCCTGCAGGTTCTTCAATTGCTGCTCGGTCAAATTGCAATGTGCCTCCATCTATTAAGGTCTGAATCCCCTTCTTTAATTCATCACAACCCCCAGCGTGGGTCCAACACTCTAAGCAATACTCGTCGCAACCTGGATACACACCCCCTTGCAATAATCTGCTCTTTATCTCGCCCAACGGTGTCTTTAGGTCGTCGACATTCATAATCAAGTTCAAACCCTCCTCAGTTAAAATGGCGTTTGCCCCATGGTTGGGCATGGGCTTTTGCACTATGTTCGGACCCGCCTGTCCAAAATTGATAGCCTTACTATCCAATAGGTCCTGCACCACATGCTTGAACGCGTGGCAACCCTCTACATCGTGGCCAGGAGCCCCGAAGTGGAATTCACAGTGCCTGCTTGCATCGTAGCCGTATGGAGGAGTGCCTGTTATTGGCGCCAGAGTTCTCTTCTCCACCAAGTTCAAACCTAGTAACGTCTGTAGCAATTCTGCATACGTTGAAGGAGGCTTTTCAAACACCCTCCTTGGTTTTCCCCCTGGAACCTACGCTGGGCAGTATGTGCCCCCTGCTGTGGTTGCTGTTGCTGTTGCTGTTGCTGAAACGGTTGTTGTTGAAATGGTTGTTGCTGAAATGGAATAGTAATGCTTGCCACCTGCTGCGGCTGATTGTACTGGTTTCGACCTCTGCCCCGGCCTCGGCCTCGGCCCCCAAACACTGCGCTTGCATCACCTTGACGGCGCCCACCGAAAGCCCTTCTGTTACCGCCAGCTGCGGTGGATTCCTCAGCTTGGAACCTTCCCTGTTTAATGTTGCTTTCAATCTTCTCTCCCATTAGGATTAATTCTGAGAAACTGCCCAAAGAGGTATGAAACAACTTGTCATAAAACATGCCAGTGAATGTTCCTATGAACATGTCATTCATTTCTTTGTCCTTTAAAGGAGGATGAACTCGAGCAGCCATGTCGCGCCATCTCTGCGCATACTCTTTGAAGCTCTCGCCCTTCTTCTGGGACAACCCCTGCAATTGGACCCGGTTGGGTGCCAAGTCACTGTTGTACTTATAGTGAGCCACAAATGCTTCAGCCAGCTGCTTCCACGTCTTTATCTGTGTTGGTTCCAACCCCATATACCATTCGAGGGAAGGACCAGACAAGCTATCTTGAAAGAAATGCATTAGCATCCTCTCATCGTTTGAGTACGCCGACATCCTTCTGTAGTATGACCGCACGTGCACCTTTGGACAGGTGTCCCCTTTATACTTGTCGAATGTGGGAGCTTTGAATTTTATTGGTACCCTCAGACCAGGCACCAGACCCATTGTTGTCATATCTAAGCCAACCGCACTTTGGTTCACGACCCCCTTCATCTGCTCCTCGAGCATTCTGATCCTCTGAGAGTCATCCATAGGACCTTCGAAACCTCCACCGGAGAAAGCATCCTCTTGCTGGTCTTCTTGCCAATTACCATTCCCAGCTCCGTATCCATCGTACCCGCTGTTACGGCCAACTCTGGCCTGATTCATTGTAGGGACTCGCCCCCTGTTGCCATACCCCGGAGTGACCCCGGCAGGTCCAAAAGCCATTAACCCAGCGCCATTTCCATTTCCGAATCCGCCATAACCCTGATTAGTCATACCATATCCGTCCTGTCCGAAGCCTTGAGCGTTGAAGCCGTACTTCCCAGCATGATCAAACCCCTGGTCATTGAAGCCGAATCCAGTATTACCGAAGCCATTACCTCCCATATTATCACCCAGGTTGACATCTCTGAGCCCAACGTTGTTGACGACAGTCTCGCTCCCAATTCCAACATTACCGTTTCCGGCAGCAGCGCCGTTGTTCACATTGGCAGCAGGTGTGTTTACTACAGGTGGAGCCACTGGTGTGGGAGTACCGTCCCCATGAATAGTGTCGACTCGCACAGACTGATGATCCTCATTTCCGTGCCCAGCATTTCTTACCAACAGAGGCTGAACCAAAGCTTGCAAATTCTCCTGGCCTTTCGCAATGGTCTCCATGGTCTGCATGAAGAGCGCCAGCTTCTCACGCATGTCTTGCATTTCATTCTGCATTTGATCCATAATTCTTCGGCAGTTGGTACGAGTGGAGTATCGGTGCGGGCGCTAACCTTCAATCCTGAAAAAGACCTGGTGCAGTGCAAGAAATAAGATACCGTTCAATAATCACCTGTAATGTAATATGAATGGGAATGCAATGCAATATGTGTCTGTGCATTGGGGAATATCATTCCCCGATTCTAGTGCGAATGTGCCAGTGCGGTGACAGTGCTAGCAATACGGTGATCGGAGCCGAATCATAGAAAACACCTCATATATTGCAGCGAAGTCCATTAAGCCCAGAATACAATATCAATGCGTACAATAAGAAGGCATGACCTCAACCAACAATCCTGGTGATGGTCAGCACTATGCAAATAAAGCATACACATTAATACATGAAATGATCAAGTACTCCCATATGCCTGGTACTCTTCTAGTAACTTCTTAGTCTCTGGATGACTTGGTCGGGTAAGCAGACCCTCAACAAGTTGATTTCTTCGCTTGAGAACACGTCGCACGTCACTAGCGGTTTCCTCCCATGCCCCTTCTCCGAAGCGATCCTCTAGCTTCCGCTTCTGAGACACAGCTTCGTTCCTGCCTTTGATGGCTTTGTTCAATGCATTCTGGAGACTATACCTGGCCATTACCTCCTCTTCATGCTTCTTAATGCTAGCCTTCAACTGCTCTTCGAGTTCAGAAATTTGCTGCTTCAATTTGTCTTCCCTCCTTTTGTTGTTGGTTAGCGTAGCATTCCACGTCTTGTTACAAGAAGAGATTTCCCGGTGGGCGGCATCGAGTGCTTTCTTTTTGGACTCCAACATGTCATGTGAGCTTCTAAACTCTTTCCCCAGGCGTTCACGCTTCTTTTTCTCTTCAGTCAATTCAACACCTAGCCTGTTTACTAACTCGATCTGCTGTTGGAAGGAGTGCACAACCTTGTTCTTCTCACTACGTACCTGAGCCAGTTCCTTTTCTAACTCTTCATTGATCTTCATCAAGGCTTCTTTTTCTTTTACAACTTGCTCGTAGGCCTCCATAGTAACAGTGGTTGGTTCCTCCACCGGAATATGAACAGGGACGGGTGCAACTGGAAATGGCATCAGTAACTGTCTTGCTCTCTCTTGGATCCAAACTTTGTAGGGTGCATAAGCCTGACAATCGTTCTTCCCTAACAGTGGCTTCCCTCTTCTGTTAATACGCATCCAGGCATGCTGAAGCTTGGCTAGTAACTCTCCATTCAAATCACCAGTAAAGTACATAGATTCCTGTACTTCTTCCTCCTTGGGTGGGTTCTTCAACGCGTATCCAAACTGGCGAACAAACAGAGATGGGTTGTAATTGATACACCCTTTTCTTCCTATCAACGGAACATTAGGATACCCCGAACAACTGAAAATAAGCTCAGACCCCAACAAGTCTCGGTCAAACCACTCAATGTCTTCAGAAGATAGCCTCATCAGGCGCTCTGGCCAGTCAGCTGTAGTTGCACTATCTACAAAAGGTCCCTTCAGGGGGAGATGGCTCTTAAACCACATATTCAACAGCGGCGCACAACAGTAAACAGTCTTTCCCCTTCTGTTTTCATTTTTGTAGTGCAATGAATGATAGAGATCTCCAATCAAAGTGGGTACCGGGTTGCCAGCAGCAAACAGATGGAAAGCGTCCAAGTCCACAAAATTGGGTAAGTTGGGAAACAGCACTATTCCGTAGATGCATAGAGCCAAGATAGCATTAAAGACTATCCAGCACCCGCTCTTGGCATACTCTTGAGCCTTGCCAACCAGAAAATCAAGGGAGAAACCTGGAACCCCAAGCCAAGAAGTCACTAATAGTTCGGCAGCGTTCATGTGCAAGGCCTTAGCCAAGTCCTCCAACTTGGGCTCAGCGGCAGAGTGAATAAAGGGAACTTTATTCTGTACTGGAAGCTCAGTAAACTCTACATACTCTTCAATGGTAGGCCCCAAAATGAAGTCAGCGAATGTGAAGCATCTCAAAGCAGGGTCATAGAATTGCATCAGGGTGTACAGCCCATTCATCTCAACAGCAGTTGGCTTGCAGACTAGTCTCAACAATCTTCCATGACTCATCGTGAAACTTCTCCTAACCTCCTCATCAGCAAGGGATATCAGACCAAGTAAGGGAGTAATGTCAGGTGTGGGTAACTTATACGCAACTGTCTTTCTTAAACCAGCCATGATCAGTAAGCAGAAGTCCGGGCACTAGAACCAGGGAATATGCAAATGCACCTGCAGCACAGACACACGTTAATGGGATGCAATGATAATGGTTATGCAAACAATGCAATGCAAATACATGCAACAGGGACCAAATGCCATAGCTGAGAAGCCTGAACCATATCAGAAGTCTCAGATAGACCCTCCAAAATTCCTCAAACCCTGGTCTCAGATAGACCCAATACAAAGCTCCGACACCGGTCTCTGATAGACCCCCATGACATAACTCTGACTGGTCTCTGACAGACCCCACATCATAACTCCAACAGGTCTCTGATAGACCTCTCAACTGACCATAAATACCCAGAATCTCAGATCAAGGAACAAACCGGTATCTGAAGGTCTAGTTACCTGCATAACCCCCAAACCCCCTCTCACAGGTAGGTGTCCTAGTAACTGACAAAGGTATGGCATCCTATGCGGTCGTTGGCGTCACAGACTTTCAGAGTTGATGATACGATTCCCGGAAGGAGTGGCATCATCAATTCCTGAAGAGGCCTCACTTAGCCAACTTCCAAATGATCGGTTCCCGGAGTCGACAATTCAGCTAACCAACAACCCCTTCGACCCAAAGGGTAGAAAAAGAAGTCAACCAGAAGAACCTCGTCCGAGTGTAGATTTCGTGGGACACTAATGCAAGCAAAGCTGGCACGCGCCCACTACTTTCTACTCTAATTCTAAGTGCACTCAAGCTCAGGTCCGACTTATCTCTCAATCATAGAACACCCGTCACACCCCAATACAGCAATAATAACAATAATATAATGCTGAAAGTAAATGACAGAAAAATTAAATCCATACAAAATCCTTGACGGGAAAACAAGCGTTAGGATTGACTCGCGTAGGGAACCGTTGGAGTCCCCAGCAGAGTCGCCAGTTGTCGCTACTGCGAAAATCGGCGCCGGCTGAACAGAAGAGTCGCCACCGCGTGTTATTTATCCCAACAGAGGGAAAGGAAACGCTCGAGGTAAACCTACCGCAAAACGGGGAAAGGAATGGTCATCGCAACCAAATCCTGGATTCGGGAGTCGGTTACGCAAGGGGAAGGTATTAGCACCCCTCACGTCCTTCGTACTCGACGGGATCCACGCTTGTTTTCTGGTATGGATTGTAATTCTATCTATTCTACAGGTCAGGGGTTAAAAGAAAAGAAAATGACTCGGCAAAGTATCGCACTTTATGCCTACGTATTCCCGTCTGGAACGAGAAATCAGAGTCAACGTAGTTCGCCTACCTACGGGAAAGGAGGGGAAGGTTGCTCGCTAGGATATCGCATCCTATGCCTACGTACTTTCATACAGCATGAAAGATCAGAGCAAACGTAGTTCGGGCCACGTACGACACAAGTCTGTCTTGATTGTTTTTATTCCTTCTGAAAAGGGTTTTTCTGATTAACAGTCCAAGCAGACAAAATTGACGTTTTGATGAGTTCACATTCTTTTACGGAAGAAGTGTCTTTTATTGTGTTTGAAATATTATTGTGTTTTTCTGTTTGTTTTGAGAAAGAAGAGACAGAACCCTAACCTATGGTTGAAAAGGGAATCAAACTAACCTAATGTTATCATGCATGGGTTAAGACCTAATGTCTATCATGTTCCTCTCTTGCGCAGAGAGAAACAGAGATCCTAAGGGAATAGACGGAAACAGAAACAATAGCATATATACAATAAAGCGATAAAATGCATGGATGCAGCAATACAAGCGAGGCAAGGGAGTCCCGCTCAACCTCGAACCTAGAAAACAATAGGCAAAGTGAAATAACTTCACTTCAACCCTATGGGAAAATTTATCAAACAATACAGTCAGAGAAATTCAAACAATACATCAAAAATTAACAACAAACAGCAGTCTTCATCAACATCTGTCTTCAAGTCATCTTTAACCATCTACAAGCTCCAAGCAAGCATCAGTCTTCATCTTCAAGCCTTCAAGCAAGGTCTCTATCTTCAATCTTCAGGGCTTCTCTTCAAGTCTCACTCTCCAAGATGAACAGCAGTCAACAAGATGAATTGGATGTTAAGCAGTCGGTTGCCTACCAAGGGTGGCCTACTGACTGTTAACATGATACAGACAGTTTTCTCTCAAAAGTTCTACCTTTTAAATACATTCACTAATCCTTCCAAAGGGAGGAGGTGGATATTTAAAAGAGACTTTGAATCATAAAGAAAGAATGGAGGCAAACAAGACCTTCCATGTTTGTGAATCAAGTTTTCTACTCTAGAGCTCTGCCTAGCTCCTAAACCCTATAACCTTCAACAGCTGCCAGCAAGATGCTCTTCATCAACTCTGGAAGTTAGTCTTCATTCTCTGTCTTCAATGGCTTCAGCAACAAAGTCTTCAGCTCAAACCCAAGCCCCAAACAAACCCAATACCCCACACAGTCAAATAATAACCCTAGAGATGGCACACCACACAATCAAGCAAGTACAGGAAATATACTAATAGTAATAGCATAATAGGGGAAGCCTAATGTTTTCTAAGGGTCTATTATCTACCTATAATACCCCTATAGTCCCATACCCCAAAATTCAAACTATAACTCCTAAAAGAAATGATTTATTACACCTATGTTATCTCTAAACCCTAGTTTTGATTCTCCTAATCACACCTAAACAAATCATCTAAAATTAAGTCCTAAAATTATGAGTTAAATTTCACATGAAAATTAAAGTCCTAAGTGAAGTACTCTAAAAAGAATGGGTCCAAAATATACAAGGATCTAGCTAAACTAAAATCAACAAGATCAAGTGCTAAACTAAACATCATTTAAACCTATTTAAAAGAAAAACATACTAAAAATGCAAAAATAAAATAAAATGCTAATTTTATTATATGACAATTTTCTTGACAGAAATATGAAAAAGATGCAAAAACAACCATTTAAAAATATGAAGTTTCCAATTTGTTATGATTTTTCAAAGAATTAAAAAAAATTGAGTGAAATTAAAATGAATTATATGAGGTTAAGGGTGCAATCAGCAATTATTTCAGTTAAAAATGAATGATGGGCCCAGACTGGGGGTGCGCATAGCAAGGCACGTCTGGGCCTAGCTAACCAGAAAAAAACACAAAAGGAAAAATGACCAAAAATGGTGCAAATAGTAAGTAATTCAGTTCATTTCTCGTTGGGCCTTGAATGTGGTGGTGTGAAAAGCAGTAACAACTTAAGCCCAGCCTGAGTGTTTAAGTGAAACGGTGCGCTTTGGCACCCAGCTTCCCTCCAAATTCATCTTTGAAACGTGGCCGTTAGATCATATGTTCAGTCAAAGTCCTGGGAAGGATCCAACGATCCTCATATTTCTTCTCCAAAGAATTAGGGTTTCCACCATTAATGAACCCTGATCAAGCTTGCATGCACCAGAATTCAACACACTCGTACACCTTCGTTCCTCCATGAAAATCAAATCCGTAAAAAGCAAAAATGTTCTATTTCTTCTCCTTTACACAACCATGGTCTTGGTTCCCTCTAAAACTCACCCCAACACCAAACCCGATAGGTAGAAGACCTTGGCTCCACCATTTTACACTGAGATCAACCCTGCTAATTCTTGCTAACTCTTACACTAATACATTCTACATGCTATGTTGATCATTTTCATTTATCTAGCTAAGATTATCATGCCCTAACCTAGATGTTCTAAGGCTCAACAGTTTTGGTGCTTCAATGGTGAACTCCATGAAATGTTCTCAAATTCATCAGGAATGATCCTCTACCTATGCCTAACAATTCTAACCTAAAGATTATTCATCATGCTAACTAATCTATGCTAATTCGAAGAAAACACCAACCTGGTTTAAAGTTGAAAACAGATGGAGGAAATCACCACTTCAAGCTCAGCAATGCTCCAATGGCAATCAATTAACCAAGATCTTGATTCTGTATGCAGTAGTTCTTGCTCAAACCCCTTGGATTCTTGTAACCACTTCCTTTTGCAATTTGGATGATACACTTGGATAGCACGAATTCCACTTCAATTAAGCCAGATCCTGATGGAAACTTGATCTATGATGGATGTAGATGATGATAGGATCAAGAATTGTGGAGAATGATGAAGATTTGATAGAGTTCTTATATGATTTGCAAAGTTGAAGAATGAGATGAAACTTGGTGTTTTTGATCAAAATGAAGTGCAACCAAAGATTGGAGCCACTCTTCTCAATATATAGTTGATCATAGAACTCTCTAGAACTTGTTAGAACCTTCTTGTGCACAATTTCCTTGAATTTTGGATATGTTACTTCCTTTGTAAGCCAACTAGCATAACTTCCAAACATTGAACCAAACTCAAAAATCTACTTTTTCCAATGTTCTTAAAACCTTTTTTCCAATCAAAATGACCTATAATTTCATCCCATTTGGCCATGTTATGAAAAATCTCATTTTTAGGTCACTTTTATTCATTAAATTCACCTTTTAAATGACCAAATTTGAAACCTTGAGCTATGAGCATCTCCAAACTTTCATGATCACTTTTATAAACTCAAAATGTCATTTGGAGCAAGTTTGATGTTGTGAAGTTTTTCATTTTAAGCTTCCTTGTATGAGTTTTGGGCATAGGCTTGAAATGACCTGTAATTCTCAAATGACCAAAATACCCTTTGCTTGCCAAGGCCATAAGTAGAGTTCCACAAATCATATGAAGGCATACCATACCTTTCTAGAAAGCTAAGACAATGAGGAACAACTATCATGTTGACCAGAAATTCATTTGAAATCCCCTTGATGGGTAAAAGTTGCTTGGAAGACAAGTAACTTTCACAGACAAAATTTCAGATACCTCAGATAACCTGTAACTTGCAAGGACCATAACTTGAGTTCTATAAATATCCTTGATATCTTCCACCACTCAAATTAAAGGTCTTGAGATCCTATACAAGTTTCATGTTGGCCAAGGATCCATTTGAAGCTTGTATTTTGAATTATCTTGCTTGGAAGTTTGACCTAAATCAGGGGATTTTACACAGAAACCCTAATTTAGAAACTCCTCTTCTTCTTGATTTCTCTTGATTTCTCCTTGGCACCACACCACATCCATCTCTACATGTCAAATGATGAACCCCACATCTTTCAAATAGACCTTGATGCCTTTCAATCAATCATTTGACCTAGGGTTGACCTAGGGTTGACCCAGATGAAACCCTAGTTGACTGCCTTCAACTGCAACTCTTGTGACCACATCAATGACTTGTCTCACTTTCAAAATGACTCCCCATGTCTTCCATGATGTCTAGATACCCTCCATGCTCAATTCACAGCTCATAACGTCTTTGATGATCTTCAAATACCCTCAGATAGGAGATAGATTTACTGCTTGATCCACTAACTTCTCAGATTTCAATTTCTTTCTGATGACTTGGATAGGCCTGAATTTGAACAATAACCTCTTGATAGGCTCATAGAGATGAGAATAGTACTTGGTCCCTTGTTGGATGACTTACTATGCTATGCTATGCAGATGAATTATGTATATGATCTACTATGCAAATGCTAATGCAATTGAAACATAAACCAAGTGAAATAGGTTGAGCAAATTTTAGGGTGCAACACCCGCCAAGAGAGGAGGAAGTGCAGGAATCTTTGTACTTCACAGGTGGTTTGAAGGGAGAATTGTTATCCAAGCTTCGGCATGCTTGGAATAATATCAACAAAAGGGGTCAGCCATTGTTGGGTAAGAATGATTGTCAAGCCTATGCTCCGTACAAGGTCTGGATCCAAGAAAGGGTAAAGCAGGCGATGATGCCGTTTCCTGCAGTATTACCTCCTGCTCCCCTCGTGGTTGAGGAGCCAACTACTGTGTCTATGGAGAGATATGGGCAGGTTGTGAAGGAGAAAGAAGAGCTGATGAAAGCCAACGAGAAGTTGGAAGAAGAGCTAGTGCAACTCAGGAATGAAAGGAATGAAGCCGTATATTCCTTCAAGCAGCAAACAAAGCTGGTGAACTAGTTAGGTGCAGAACTGACTGAACAATGAAAGAAGCGTGAACATTTGGGGATAGATTTCAAGAGCACTCACGACATGCTGGAGTCCAAGAAAAAAGAACTTGATGTAGCCTACCGGGAGATCTCCACATTCAACAAAACCTGGAATGCCACACTGACTAGTAATAAAGAAAGAGAAGACAAACTGAAGCTGCAGATCTCTGAACTGGAAGATCAGTTGAAAGCTAGCCAGAAAAAGTTTGAAGAAGAGGTTATGCGAAGATACGTTGTTCAGAATTCGTTGAACAAAGTTGTCAAGCGTAAGAAAGAGTCTGCATCCCAGAAGCGGAAGCTAGAGGAGTGCTTTGGAGAAGGTGTTTGGGAGGAATCCATTGGGGATCTCCAGCGTGTTATCAGACAAAGGGACTTGCTCGTTGAAGGGTTGCTTTCCCAGCCGGATCATTCCAAGACTAAGAGATTGTTAGAGGAGTATCGGGCATATGGTCACATTTGATTACCTTATGTACTGTTGTATATGCTTTATTTGCATTGTGCTGGCCATCACCAGGATTGTTGGTTGAGGTCATGCCTTCTTGTTATTGTACACTCAGAGATATTGTATTTCTGCCTTGATGGGCTTTTCGGCAATATATGAGATGTTTCTCCGTATATGAATCCAAGCTTCTTATCACTGTCACTGCACTGGCACTTTGGCACTAGAATCAGGGGTTGATCCCCCTAACGCACAGACACATATTGCATCTGCATATTCATTTTGCATTGCTGTTACTTGTTGAATCTGTATCTTATTTCCTGCATCTCACAGGTTTTTCAGGATTGACGACCAGAGAGTCCACCGCTATTCAACCAGAAACAACTGCAAGAAGATAATGGATCAAGTCCAAGTTGAGATGCAGGAAATCCGTGAGAAGCCGACTTTGTTCATGCAGGCCATGGAGAGCATGGCCAAGGGCCAGGAGAATCTTCAGACCTTGGTGCAGCCGCTGCTGACGCGGGCAAACGGAAATGGCAATATTGACCATATTTCTGTTGAAACTCCTCGTCGGGAGGATGAGATACCGGCAGTTGTTACTCCACCTGTTGTGACTGTCAACGGAAACACTGGTACTGGTGCAGGTGCTGGCGCCGGTAATGGTAATACTGGAAATGGTGGTGATGGGCATGTTGTTAACAACAAAGGCAACACTGTGGATGCTGATCAAGGATTCGTTGACAATGTTGGCTTTGGAAACAATGGGTATGGCAATGTCAATCAGGACGGGAACTTCGGGTTCAACAATCAAGGTTTTGATAATGATGGTTACGGCAACAATCAGGGGTATCGCGATGGTAATGGTGGGTTCGGTAATGTGAATAACAACGGCGCTGGAGCATTTCCTTTCAACAATGGTTTTGGACATGTTGGGATCAATCAAGGGTTCGGCAACCGAGGACAGGGTCCGGTGTTCAATCAACAAGGATTTGGCCGTAACATGGGTTACGATGGGTATGGCAATGACTGGAAGGTGGATCAACAGGAGGACGCTTTTTCAGGAAGAGGTATGGGACCTGAAGGCCCTATTGACCCTGTTCAGAGGATCAGAATGCTAGAAGAGCAGATGAAAGGTGTGGTTGATCAGAACTCCGCTGGGTTAGACATGACTACTATGGGGTTGGTACCAGGGCTGAGGGTGCCATTGAAATTCAAGGCTCCAACATTCGACAAATACAAAGGGGATACCAGCCCAAAGGTCCATGTACGTTCTTACTATAGAAGGATGCCTGCGTATTCCAATGATGAAAGGATGCTCATGCATTTCTTTCAAGACAGCTTATCGGGACCATCTTTGGAATGGTACATGGGGCTGGAGCCCACTCAGATTAGAAGCTGGAAGCAGTTGGCTGATGCTTTCGTTATGCATTACAAATATAACAGTGATTTGGCGCCAAACAGAGTTCAGTTGCAGAGTCTGTCGCAGAAAAGTGGTGAAAGTTTCAAAGAGTATGCGCAGCGGTGGCGCGATATGGCAGCTCGGGTGCACCCTCCTTTGGTTGAAAGGGAGATGAATGACATGTTTGTGGGGACATTTACAGGAATGTACTATGACAAGTTACTCAATGTTTCGATGGGTAGCTTCTCCGATATGATCCTTATGGGAGAAAGGATCGATAATGGAATCAAAATTGGAAAGATTCAGGCAGGCGAATCTACTTCAGCTGGGGGTGCAAGAAAAGCGTTCGGCGGAAGACGACAAGGTGATGCAAGCGTTGTATTTGGCGGCAGAGGCCGGGGCAGAGGTAGAAATCAGTATAGTCAACCTCAACAAATAGCCAGTGTTACTATTCCAATTCCTCAACAACAACAGCAGCAACAGCAAAGGCAGAATCAGGGTCAGAGAAGGTTTCAGAATGCAAAGCCGAAGAGGGTATTTGATAAGCCCCCGTCGACATATGTAGATCTTCTTCAGACACTGCTGGGTTTGAATTTGGTTGAGAAAAGAACTTTGGAACCGCTTGCAGGACCGGTACTTCCTTATAGGTATGACGCTAATAAGCACTGTGAATTCCATTCTGGGGCGCCCGAACATGATGTGGAATCTTGTCATGCTTTCAAGCATAAAGTTCAAGACTTGTTGGACAGTAAAGCCATCAATTTTGGTCAAAATGGGCCTAATATTGTACAACAGCCTATGCCTAATCATGGGGAAAATGCTATCTTGACAGAAGAAGATTTGAACTTGGTGATGGATGTTAACAAACTGAAGACACCATTGAGTGAGGTGAAAAAAAGGTTGCTCAGAGGGGGAGTATTCCCGGGTTGTGATGAATACTATTTAGAATGTTGGACCCAGCCCGAGGGTTGTACTGATTTGAAGCAGGGCATTCAGGCCATGATCAACGAAGGGACCTTGCAATTTGATCGAACTGCGGTGGAGAAGCCTGTGGAGGCATTATGTGATAAGCAGAATGATATTGCAACGTTAACGATCCCGAGAAAGACTATAACAATAACGGCGCCCGCCAAGCGGCCAACTATTACAATTACCAAAGCAGGGCCTGTTCCCTTTGAGAGTACGAAAGTTGTCCCGTGGACATATGGATTAGAAGCGTATTGTAACGGTGAAAAGATTGTGATGAATAGCCAGCCAGCTGGGGCTGTTGATAATGTTGTTGGAACGGGGGGCATGACCCGTAGCGGAAGGATCTTTACTTCACCTGAAATAGAAGCAGAGAGGTTGGCCAAAGGTAAAGCCAAAGTAAGTGAAAGCGGGCCTTCTCAGTCGAAAGAAAAGGATACGTCGCTCAAGGACATATAGGAGTTCATGAGACTGATTCGCAAAAGCGACTACAAAATTGTTGAACATCTACAACAGACGCCGTCAAAGATTTCTATTTTGTCGTTGTTATTATGTTCCGAGGCCCACCGGAATGCCTTGCTAAAGATTCTGGATACGTCATCCGTGCCTCAAGAAGTTTCTGTAAATCAGTTAGAGGGGGTAATGGCACATGTCAATACTGGACATGGCCTGGGTTTCACAGATTTTGACCTAACGCCCAGGGGTCGAGAGCACAACATGGCTTTGCATATATCGGTGGAATGCCGGGGCACCGTAATGTCGCGTGTATTGGTGGATACTGGATCGTCGTTGAACGTACTACCAAAGAAAGCCATGATGAAATTGGACATACGGGGAATTATTTGGACGCCCAGCGATTTGGTTGTGAGGGCGTTTGACGGGACGAAAAGATCAGTGTTTGGGTCAATAATATTACCGCTTCAGGTGGGGCCGGAAATTTTTGATACCGAGTTCTACATCATGGATATCCATCTAGCTTATAGTTATCTTCTTGGGCGCCCATGGATCCATGTTGTAGGGGCCGTAACGTCCACATTGCATCAGAAGCTGAAGTATATGGTGGGTGATAGTGTTGTTACAGTTTGCAGGGAGGAGGATATTTTGGTCAGTCACCTGTCCTCGTTCAGATATGTTAAGGTCGACGGAGAAATACACGAGACACCTTGTCAAGCCTTCGAAGGGTTACGGATTAAAGACAAAGCTCAGGGTTCCAACAAAATATCAGATGTGGCAGTGTCATCTTACAAAGAGGCTCAGGCTTTAGTGCAGACTGGTGAGACTAAAGGCTGGGGGCAGGTACTGGAGATTCCCGTGAAGAATGACAAGTTTGGGCTAGGGTATCGACCGACGTCGTCAGCGTCATCTTCAGGAGCGCCCAGGTTCAAGGGACCGGTCACGATTACGCCAAGCGGGGTGTGCTTTGAGACTATCAATGCTATTTCCGATGCTGAGGACGGGGATAGCGACTGCGATATGGACGCGTGATAAAGCCAAGCGTGCCAGGACAAAGTCTCTACAACTGGTCCATCCGGGAAACTGTCCCAGTGAATTTTAAACAGTAATGATTTGTTTTATCAATTGTTGAATAATCCTATGTCCTACCCGGGGCATAGTGATGTTACCTTAGGGCTACTTGATTATGTGTATTGCACTGTTTTAATCATGAAATAAAGGTGTTTTTCATATTCAAATATTGTGATCCCTGTCTTTCTTGTTTTTTCTTTAACAATAAATGGCGACGTGGTTATTTGCTTTGTTTGCGTGTTGAAGCGTTTAACCATTTCCTTTGCAGGACTAATATTTCAGATGACATCTCATACGAACCGCCTATGACTCGTTTCGACTTCGAGCACTCGGTATTCCAAGCAGAGGAAGAGATTGGTGAGGATAACAACCTGCCAGAGGAGCTGACTCATTTGCTGAAACTGGAAGAGAGAATCATTCTGCCTCATCAGGAGGAAATTGAGATTATCAACTTGGGGTCGGAAGAAGTTGTGAGAAATATCTGTATAGGGGTTGCGCTGCAGAGCGACGTCAAGCAAAGGCTGATTGAGATACTGCGAGAGTATAGTGATATATTTGCTTGGTCGTACGAGGATATGCCTGAGTTGGATACGGACATGGTTGTGCATCGTCTGCCGTTGCGAGAGGAATGTCCGCATGTTAAGCAGAAACTCAGAAGAACCAGACCAGACATGGCTGTGAAAATCAAGGAGGAAGTTCAAAAACAGTGGGATGCTGGTTTCCTAGCTGTTACAACTTATCCGTCATGGGTCGCTAATATAGTACCAGTGCCGAAGAAAGACGGTAAAGTGAGAATGTGTGTAGACTACCGTGATTTGAATAGGGAGAGCCCGAAAGACAACTTTCCACTTCCTCACATCGATGTGTTGGTTGATAACACTGCTCAGTTCTCCGTATTCTCCTTCATGGACGGCTTCTCAGGCTATAATCAGATCAAAATGGCACCAGAAGACATGGAGAAGACTACCTTCATTACTCCCTGGGGAATATTTTGCTACAAAGTGATGCCCTTCGAACTGAAGAACGCTGGGGCAACATATCAACGTGCTATGACGACTCTCTTTCATGACATGATGCACAAAGAGATCGAGGTTTATGTTGATGATATGATTGCCAAATCCAGACGGAAGACGAGCATTTGGTTAATCTGCTGAAACTGTTCAAAAGACTTAGGAAGTTCAGGTTGAGACCGAACCCTAACAAGTGCACCTTTGGGGTGAGATCGAGTAAACTGTTGGGGTTTATTGTGAGCGAAAAGGGGATAGAGGTTGATCCTGCAAAGATAAAAGCAATACAAGAAATGCCGACGCCTAAAACAGAAAAAGAAGTGCGTGGATTTTTAGGGAGGTTGAACTACATCGCTCGGTTTATATCTCACCTAACTGCGACATGCGAGTCGCTATTCAAGTTGTTGAAAAAGGATCAGGTGTTGACCTGGAATGAAAATTGTCAAAAGGCGCTCGACAAGATAAAAGAATACTTGCAGGAACCTCCTGTTTTGATACCCCCAGTGGTCGGGAGACCTTTGATTATGTATTTGACGGTTCTTGAGGGAAGTATGGGTTGTGTTCTCGGTCAACACGACGAGACCGGACGTAAAGAGCATGCGATCTACTATTTGAGTAAGAAGTTTACCGACTGTGAGTCTAGATACTCAATGCTCGAGAAGACGTGTTGCGCGCTAGCCTGGGCCGCCAAACGTTTGAGGCAGTACATGCTTAATCATACAACCATGCTAATTTCAAAGATGGATCCAATCAAATACGTGTTTGAGAAGCAAGCACTCTCCGGAAGAATTGCCCGATGGCAGATGGTGTTAACCGAATACGATATCCAATATGTCTCGCAAAAGGCTATTAAAGGTAGCGTTATGTCCGAGTACCTCGCTGAGCAGCCGGTTGAGGACTACCAGTCAATGAGGTTTGATTTTCCTGACGAGGATATCATGTACCTAAAAATGAAAGATTGTGAAGAACCGTTGCCGGACGAAGGACCAGAGTTGGGTTCCAAATGGCAGTTAATATTTGACGGAGCTGTAAATTCCTATGGTAGCGGAATAGGTGCAATTATCACCACTCCTCAGGGGTCGCACATCCCCTTTACTACCCGATTGACCTTTCCGGTTACCAACAATGAGGCTGAATATGAGGCTTGCATCATGGGTCTAGAAGAAGCTATTGATTTGTGAATCAAATATCTGGATGTATACGGAGACTCAGCTCTAGCGGTGAATCAGATTAAAGGAGAATGGGAGACACATCAGCCCAATTTAATACCATATATGAATTATGCAAGGAGATTGTTGCCTTTCTTTGACAAGGTGGAATTGCATCACGTGCCACGAGCAGAAAATCAAATGGCTGACGCCCTGGCGACTTTGTCTTCAATGTATAAAGTTAACTTCTGGAATGAGGCTCCCCGGATTGTTATCTCTCTGCTCGATAGGCCTGCATTCATATTTGCCATTGACGAGGCTCCCGATGGTAAACCCTGGTACTTTGACATCCAGAATTTCCTGAAGAACAAGGAGTATCCGGCTGGGGCATCTAGTCGAGATCAGAAGACTCTCAGGAGATTGGCTGGCAATTTCTATCTGAATCCTGACGGTGTCATGTACAAAAGAAACAACGACTTGGTGTTGCTACGTTGTGTCGATGATAAAGAGGCGAAGTTGCTCATGGAAGAGATACATGAGGGTACGTTTGGTACACATGCTGGCGGGCATGCTATGACAAGAAAACTGCTGCGGGCAGGTTATTTTTGGCTGATTATGGAAACAGACTGTTTCAAGTTTGCAAAGAGGTGTCATAAGTGCCAGGTTTATGCAGACAAAATCCATGTGCCTCCAAGTCCCCTGAATGTGATGTCATCACCGTGGCCCTTCTCGATGTGGGGGATTGATATGATTGGCAAGATCGAGCCCACGGCATCAAACGGGCACCGGTTCATTTTGGTGGCAATTAATTACATCACCAAATGGGTGGAAGCAGCATCATATGCCAATGTGACCAAACAAGTGGTAGCCAGATTTATCAAACGAGATATTATCTGCAGATATGGAATCCCTGAGCGAATTATCACCGACAACGGTTCAAATTTGAATAACAAAATGATGAAAGAGCTGTGTCAGAATTTTAAGATTGAGCATCACAACTCTTCTCCTTACCGGCCCAAGATGAATGGCGTTGTCGAAGCGGCCAATAAGAACATAAAGAAGATTATTCAGAAGATGGTTGTGACGTATAAGGATTGGCACGAGATGCTACCTTTCGCTTTGCACGGTTATCGTACGACGGTACGCACATCAACCGGGGCAACCCCTTTTTCATTGGTATACGGGACGGAGGCAGTGTTACCGTTGGAGGTCGAGATTCCGTCCCTGAGGGTTTTACGTGATGTCCAACTTGATGAGGCAGAATGGGTTAAAGATAGACTTAATTAACTCAGCTTAATGGATGAGAAGAGACTGGCTTCTTTAGCCTACGGTCGGTTATATCAGAGCCGGATGAAGAAAGCTTACGAAAAGAAGGTATGCCCTCGAAGCTTTCAGACGGGCGATCTGGTTTTGAAAAAGATTCTCCCACCACAAACAGATCACAGAGGCAAGTGGACCCCCAATTACGAAGGTCCCTACGTTGCCAGAAAAGTCTTCTCTGGAGGAGCCTTGTTACTATCCACCATGGATGGTGAAGATTTTATGTCTCCTGTGAATTCGGACGTAGTTAAAAAATACTTTGCTTGAAAGTGACCCGCTGGACAGTAAAAAGAGAGTCCAGGCAAAAATGGGGCATCCCGGCGAACCATAAAAAATGAATAAAAGGTTCGGGCAAAAGTTAGGGATAAAATTGAAAAGATGTACACCCGCGAAGTCGAAAACCTGAAAAGGGCGACTTCGGCAAAAAAGGGTATCCCGGTGAATTGAAAACCCGCAAAGGGCGGTTCACGCAAAAGTTAGGGATTGAAAAAGCAAATGACTGCGGTCCGGATTTGATACAGCATTGCTTAGTGGTTTGGGAGTACCTGGGGGCCGTCTATCCAAAAACAATCTCGTCCGAAGATCGAGTACCGGGAAAGCGCAGAGTCAGGCGAGTCATAGGAGGATCAGCTCATGGTGTTTGTCTGTACCACGTTGCCAACATGTGTGCAAATATTGTTTTGTATTTTATTTATGCTTCTTGTGCATATATGTATGTATGTGTGTGCGTAACTTCCTCTTTTCAGGAGTTGCATCCAGTGTACAAAACTTTGCCTATTCAAAGGCCCATTATCAATAAAACATGTTATTCAGTATTTGATGCTTGTTCTTTACTGTTTTGTTTGTGAAAGACGCCAATGTTTTTGATAAACTTGCACTTACATAATCTTGCTGGCCCTTGCCAATAATTGCTAAAACTTCGAATTGACTGAAGTAAGGTCACATATGCTAACCCGGATAGATTCTGTTGTATATGCCTGTTTTGTCTCGTTTGTGTTTTGCAGGGTTCTTACCTTTGGAGCAAACGGTCAGGAATTGTATTCCCCAGCCAAGGTCGCTTGACGTAAGACCTGATTCCAGTTGATGTCATTCCTTAGCTAGTCGCAGCTTATCCCCCGAGATTTGAAATGACACCTATCCCTTCCCGAAGCGGGGAATTATTTTCCCCAGGATAGTGTCCTCATGGAAAGCCGTCCATAGGATTAATCCCAGCAAGTCAAAATCAACGTCCCCTGCAGAGGTTGCGCTCCTTATCAAATCGAAGATGTGCACGTTTAATCTCCAGCATGGGAGATTCCCGCAATAGTTAACCGAGTTATTGGTTCGAAAGGTCTATATCCGCAAAGGAGGGTGTTCTTGCTCCCCACAGGTCGTCATGCCATTGACAGGATGTTGATCCTCAGCAGAGTCCGAGGCTTTGAATGTGTAAATTGTGCCCAGACAGTGTACTCTTCCTAGAAGTGTCGTTTCTTTCCCTAGATGAGTTGGTTCACCAGCAGGGTGGTTTGTTCTTTCCTCCCAGTGGAAATTGGTGTTTAATCTCTCCCCGGCAAAGTTGACGGTGTTTTCGGCATTTATTCTACCGGAATACCTTATGATACTTGTTCTCCCCAGCGGGGTTGACGTTATTCTCAGCATTCATGTTGTTGAGACATCGTTGTCAGAGTGGCCCCGGCAGCTTGAGCCTGCATTTGCATTTGCATATATCATCATATTTACATCTACTCAAACGCGTAGCATTTCCGTGCCGTACGGAGCATTACACCATTTTCAAACATACGCATTTTGAAACATAAATCAGGTTGGTTAACCTTTTGCTTTCAGGTGTATTTTCTCAGCAGGAGTATGGAGTTCTGGCTCAGATCTATTACCAGGTATTTGAGGTCTCGCCGTGAGACGTGTGATGATATGGTTCATCTCTTTTTTTTTTCTCCCCACAGATATAATTGGTTGAGTTTCTCTTTGTCCCCGAGCAGAGTTATTTGCTTAAAATTTCTCTTTTTTTCCCCTCCAGAGTGGCTTGTTGAAGTTTTTCTTATCCGGACAGCGGATTATGTTCTTCAAATTTGTTGTTACGTCAGCATCAAAGGGTTTCATGAATCAAAATCTCAGAAGTTGCCGCTGGTTATCGAAACAGGCGTCCGGCAGTTTGATTTTCAAATATCCCCAGTAGGGTCCGCCTCAAAGTCGCTGTCACGTCAGTGCTAAAAGATCTGTAGGTTGGGATCAATGGAGTTAGCTACTGCAGGGATAAGCAGAGAAACTGTATTCGGAGTGTCTTCCCGTATGAACAGACAGATGTTTTTTCTTACTGGTTGACAAGAGTATTTCCCTGGAGGTCATCAAAATTTTATTGCCTATGTTGATAGGAGCTCCTCGTGTTGACGAGATGTGAGTCCTAACGTGGACAATTTATTCCTGTACTGACAGGATTTCTTCGTGCTAGTAAAGTGGGTGTCCTAACGTAGACAGATTTATTTCCTCGAGTTGACGAGATGTGCTAGTCCTAACGTGGACAGATTCAATTTCTCCGTATTGATGGAATGTGGAGTCCTGACGTGGACAAAATTGATTACTCTTCGTGAACCATTTATCCCCAGCGGATATCTTCCTTCGTATCGGCAAAATGTGTGTCCTGACGTGGACAAGTTTATAGTTTTTCGTGATGACAAGATGTGCGGGTCCTGACGTGGACAAATTTATCTTTCTTCGTGTTGGTGAGGCGTGAGTCCTGACGTGGACAAGTTTTATTTCCTCAGCGGGTCGAAGATGCGCGAGTCCTGACGTGGACGAATTTATATTTCTTCGGGTCGACGAGATGTGAGTCCTGACGTGGACAAATCAAGACGAGAAGTTTATTCCTAACGTGGAAAGTTTATTCCTAACGTGGACAGTTTATTCCTAACATGGACAGTTTATTCCTAACATGGATAATTTATTCCTATGATGATAGGATCCCCTCGTGCTGATGAAATACAGACGAGTCATCCCCAACGAAGTTGCCGGGATTTTTCTGTGTTGGCGGCAGGTGGAGTCCTAACGTGGACAAGTTTATGATGAGATTTCTTCGTGTTGACGAAACAAACGTCCTAACATGGACAAAGTTCAATTCTTGTGTTGTTGAGATGTGAGTCCTGACGTGGACAGATTTGTGTTTATTCATGATTTGACGAAATTCGGGATCCAGATGTGGACAAGGTTACTCCTGTGATGACAGAATCTCTATTCGTGTTGACGAATTTGTTTCCCTTCTTGGGCTGACAAGGTTGGTCCAATTGTGGACGGAGGTGTTTTGCGAAATTGTTCAGTACCCGTGGCGTTACATAGGTCGTGGAAGTTGAAATCAGAATTATTATCAGACGTTGGATCAGTTGTTGCCGTAACAACCAGATTCAGTCGGTGGATGTCGGTCCCCAAGCATTGCAGTTTATTTCTGCGGTTGGCAAATTTCCGGGTTTTTTGGTATTCAACCGTCTCGTACCTCGATTGTTTGAATGTCGTTCGCTCTTCACCCAGTCGGGTCCAAGCCATTTGAATAGGGGCATCTGTTGCACCCCAAAATTTGCTCAACCTTTTCTTGCCTGATTTGTGTTTCATTGCACTTCATTTGCATAGTTACACCATGTACATAGTTCAATCATTGGCATATCATAGCATAGCATGCATCTAACAAGGGATCAAGGGTGTCTATCAAGAGAAGAGCCTAGTAAGAGGTGTTATCCAAGTTTGAGAAATCATCTAAGCCATCAAGAAGTGATTGGAAATCTTGAGAAGTTTGAGTGCCTACATGTGGGTTTTGCTCCTATCCTGAGGAATATTGAGAATCATCAGTGGGATGAGAAACATGGGATGTGAATGTGAGGTGTGTATGGATCTCATGGGATGTCTAGAGGGCCATATTGAAGTTGAGGCAAGTCATTGACTCAAGTACAAGAGCCACATTTGAAGTGCAGTCAATTAGGGTTTCATCTGGGTCAACCCTAATTCAATTGAGTAGTTGGAGAGCATCAAGGCCTACCTTGAGGTCAAGGGATTCATGAATTGGTATGTTGATACATGTGTGGTGTTGTGCCAAGGTTAATCAAAGAAAGATCAAGAATGTGGGAAGTTGCTAAATTAGGGTTTCAGTGTAAAATCCCCTATTTAGTGCCTAACTTCAAGGCCACATAAGTCAAAATAAAAGTTTCAAATGGATCTTTGGCCAACACGAAACTTGTAGATCTTCTCAATACCTTTAATTTGAGTAATATAAGTCTTCAAGAAGATTTGTAGAACTCAAATTATGGTCTTTGCAAATTACAGGTCACCAGAGGACACTGAAATTTATCTGTGAAAGTCACTTGACTTCCAAGCAACTTTTTCCCTTCAAGAAGTTTTCAAATGGATTCTTGGCCAACATAAGAGTTGTATATCTTGATCTTATATTTCCATAGAGTACTAGAAGTCCTCAAGGGGATTTATGGAACTCGAGTTATGATCTTGGCAATCCAGGGGTGTTTTGGGCGTTTGTGATTATAGGTCATTTTCAAGCATGTGCCAAAATCTCCATCTTCCACTCCTCAAATGGAAAATTGTTCAACTAGAAAGTTGCTCAAAATAGGGTTTTAACCTTGACCATGCATCAAGGAAGGTTTGAATTGGCTCATATGAGAAGTTGGTTTGAAATGGCTTTTTAATGAAGAAATTAAAGTCATTTAAAAGGCAAAATTGTGATTTCTTGATTTCATAGCCAAAACCAAGCAATGTTATATACCATTTTGATCAGAAAACATGTTTTAAAGATGATGGCAATATCACATTGTGGATTTGAGGTCATTTGCACATGTTTTCACTTTGTTACTTAAGGTTGAAGAAACATAACCATCCATTTCCTTAAGATCAAATACAAGGGAACTGCACATCCAATTCAGTTCTAATTATCATGGGGAGAGAAATTCAAATAAGGTGGTGAGCTGAAATAGAGCAAGGCTTAACTTTGGCATGTGAAATTTTCAAAGGAGATGAGAAATTGAATTTCTCCTTCAAGTGGTTACAGAAGGTTCTAGAGTGTTCTAACACACTCTATATGTGGTATGCAACTGATCCAGATCAACTTTTGGGCTTGCATTAGAGAGAATCAAGAGATAGCATTTGAATTTTCTCAACTTCATCTCAGAATCGGGTTTGGAGATAGAGGGAGTTCCAAGGCAAATTAACCATTGGAGGAGCTTTAGGAGTGATCCTTGAGTGATTCTGCAAGAGATTGGAGGTTGAATCGTGCCCTAACCTCATCTGTTCATCCACTTTCAACAGGTTTGCATTCTTTAAATTTCAGCTTAATTTGTAGGGAATTGATCAGCATTTGATGCATGATTAGGTTAGTGGTGATGTGAGGATGGATTTCAGTGCAAAAGATTAAGAATTAGAGACCAAATTAGGGTGATACCATTTTCTGTTGAAGCTTGTATCTCCTTGTTCTTGAAACTTTAATGGTGTTTAAATGTTGAGAATTGGTCAGGGAAGAATGTAGTTTATGTTAGGGTCTTTAATTTCAAGAATTGAGTTGATCAAGATTGGATGAATTTTCTGCAACTTCTATCGGGTTTTGAGTTAGGGCTAAAATCAATGGAAATGGGGTTGATATTCGTGATCAGGAGGAAATTTCAGGTGGAATAGGGTATCTGGTTGCAAGGATTGATGAGGTTTAGGGTTTGCTTCGTTGGAGAAGACGGTGGCGCCAAGCTCAGGCCACCGTCTGTGTTTTCCCCCCTCAGTTCAAATATTTTGGGGACGATGAACCACCACCCTCAGATCATGCCTTGACTTTGACTAGGGACTCATTTCAATGGCCACGATGGAGTTTCAATAACTGAAGAGAGTTTGACTAGGGACACATGAATTACTTGCTATTTGCCACACGTTTTTTCCAATTTCCCTTTTAATTTCTAAGTGGTTTTTATATTGGTTTGGGCTTATTTCATGCGCGCTATTGACACCCCCTCTTGGGCCCAGGTGTGGATTTCAACTGGTTTTAATTGCTATCTGACACGCCACTTTGTTCATTTTCTTTCTTTTTCTTTTATTTTCATATTTTTCATATAGTTAGGAATTAATTCACCATAAATAGGAAAATAAATCTTTTTAGGCTAGATTTTTTCCCCATAATTCCTTAGAATATGTAGAATTTAATAGGATTAAAAAATGACTAATTCATGCATTTTAGAATTTAATTGTATTTTTGCATTTTTATTGCTTTTATTTTCAATATGGTTGATACATGATTTTGTGGATTTTATTGTGAATGATTGGTGATGAGTTTTGAGTTGATTCCTTTTGGGCTAGTTAGCTTAGATATTCATGTACACATAGTAATTTTATCATATCTTTGTGAGATAATTTTAGGCTAGTTTGAGCATTGAACATTAGGTGGTTTAGAATTAGGGTTTTAAGATGATACCTTTAGGTTTAGGGCATAGTTTTAGGTCCAAATGAATGGCTAACCCCCTGGTTTTTGTATGAGAGATTCATAAGAGGTTTAGGAACCCTTAGTAATTTTTGTAGGATTTTACAATCATGTTTGGTATTTTAAGTAGAATTAGTTTTAAGACTAACTTCTAGGTGTTTCTGATGAACTAATTTGGCTAGTTTAATTCAATAGTCCCCCTTAGACTAGGGTGGTGTTGCTTTTGAGATTGGGTGATCATGAAGACCATTTGAATATGCTTTGGAGAGCTTGAAGGAGCTTGGATGTGAAGATTCTCTCATCTTGTGGATGCTTGTCAGGAGCTTAGGGAAACTAGGGTTTTAGGAAGAGCATTAGACTAGTTTTGCTTCTTTCTTCAAACATGGAGTATCTTGTTCATCCCCATTCTATCTAATGACACAAAGTCCTCCTTGGGAAGCTCCATCTCTCCTTAGGAGGGATGAGTGGTATGCCCAAGTGAGTAGAACTTTGAGGATACCTTTCATTTGCAATGTTAAGTCCTTAGTGATTTCCCTTGGTTGTCATTAAGTCTCTTAACATTATAACTTGATTCTTGTTGGTTTGACTCTCCCTTGGAGGTGCTGGTTGAAGCTTAGTAAAGGAAAAGATGAGATAGCTTGTGGAAGCTAGGGTTTTGCTGCTTGTTGAAGTTGAAGTCAGGAGCTGTCTGAAGCAGGTTACTGGTTGGGGTTTGAGCTTGCTTAAGCTGGGAGCTTGTTGAAGCCTGGTGCCTAGTGAAGATTGAAAGTTTATTGAAGCTTGAAGATGGGAGTTATTCATGAAGATGAAGGTTGTTGCTGTCAACTTGTTGTTGGTTAATCATCTGTTGCTGTCAGAGCTGCTGTTTGCTGTAGGAGATTGGTACTGATGCTTGGGTTGCCTTCTCTGCTGGGGTTTTGTTTTTTGTATTGTCTGTTGGCTTGTGTAGCTTGCCCCCTAGGTTTGAGATGAATGTTGATTCACTTTGCCTGTTGTTTTCCCAGGTTCGAGGTTGAGTGGGACTCCCTTGTCTCGCTTGTATTGCTGCATTGCATGCATTTTACCGTATTTGCTTGATTTCTTTTTTGTTTATCCCCTAGGATCTCTGATTTCCTCTGTGCAGGAGGGAATTATGACAGACATTAGGATTCTTATCCATGCATGACAACATTAGGTTAGTTTTATTCCCTTTTCAACCCTAGGTTTTTTAGAGCTTCTTTCTCTTCTTATCTCAAAATAATTCAAAAACACAGTAATAAGGTTAATCGATGTCGTATGTTACGAGCCTTAAGCTATTTGAGAAAAGGTTGCTGGAGGGTCACTCTTCATTAATCTGACTGCTTAGTGTGGTACCCTTAGGGTGACATGCGACGTCGTCACTCTCAAATCATAGTCTCTAGTGCGTCAGAGATTGCAAACAAACTAAAATACACTTCTTTCGTAAAAAAATCAAAACAAACATCAAAGTGTCATTTTTGTCCACTTGGACTCTTAATCAAGAAAAACCCTTTCATAAGGTAATAAAAAACTAGTCAGACAAGCTTGTGTCTTCCGTAGCCCGAACTACGTTTGCTCTGATCTTTCATGCCGTATGAAAGTACGTAGGCATAGGGTGTCGTATCCTAGCGAGCAACCTTCCCCTCCTTTCCCATAGGTAGGAGAACTACGTTGACTCTGATTTCTCATTCCAAACGGGAATACGTAGGCATAAATTGCAATACTTTGCCGAGTCATTTTCTTTTCTTTTTAACCCAGACCTGTAGAGTAGATAGAGTAACATACCCTTAGATAGAAAACAAGCATGGATCCCGTCGAGTACGACGGACGTGAGGGGTGTTAATACCTTCCCCTTACGTAACCGACTTCCGCATCCAGGATTTGGTTGCGATGACCATTCCTTTCCCTCTTTGCATTAGGTTTACTATGAGCGTTTCCTTTCCCTCTTGTGGGATAAATAACGCACGGTGGCGACTCTTCTGTCATTGTCGGCGCCGATTTTCGCAGTAGTGACACATCTCATCTTTACCCCAACATAAAACTTGTAGAGCATGTTTCTAGCTTTCTTTTGATTACTAGAAGTCTTTCATCTGATTTCTAGAACTCAAGTTATGATGCTGACAAGTTATAGGTCATCAGATGAATGTGATTTTGGTCAACAAAAGTCAACCAACTTCCAAGACACATTTGACCTAGAAGGATGTTTCTCCTCACTTTGACCCAAACAAAAAAGTTGTTCCTCATGATCGTAGCTTCCCAAAGAGTGCTAGAAGTACTTCATCTGATTTGTAGAAGTCAAGTTATGAGGCTTGCGAGGCAAGGGTATTTTGGGAAAGTAAGATTATAGGTCATTTTCATTATAGGTCCATTTCACTATCTTGCATACTTCAAATCAAACTTTTCCCAACATGAAACTTGCTCCAAATGATACCAATTTCATCTTGAAACACTCACTTGTGATGAATTTGGCTTGGATTGAAGAATTGGTGTGAGACTTTTTCATGAAGAAAGCTTAAAAAAGGGGAAATTGCAATTAATTAATTTTGAACCAAAACAAGTCATGTTTATACATATTTTGAGTGCCAAAGATATAGAAAACATTATGCAAGCATTGGATTTCCATTTTGGGTGTCATTTGCATGTATGTTTCAATAGCATTTTCAAGTGAAAATTGATAATCCAATATCCACCATTTGATCAACCCAAGGGTTGAATACCATCCACATGATCAAAGTGAAGTGCCAGTAGTGATTTTGAATCAAAAACAAGGAGAATTGAGGTTGTTTCACGTGTGCATGAGCATGGAAAATCAGAATTGGGCAATTTCACAATTCACACAATTAAGCCACAATTAGGCCTCCAAACCTTCACCAATCCATCATATATAAACTTCAGATTAATTTTGAGCATTCATTCATGCGTTTTCGTGCCTGGGGAGCTCAAGAACAGTTTGAACAAGCAAGAAAAAATTCCAAATCGTGAATCTTAATTGAGCTGTTTTCAAAGCAATTCAAGGTCAGAATCATCTTCAGCAAGCTTCCTTGAACGTGTCTGGATCATTTTCTTCAAGCTTAAGCCACTAAGAAGGTCCAACGGAGCTATTCCGTTAGGTAAACTTCAGATCCAAATTTCTCCATTAATATGTACCTATTTCACTCCATTTTTGGTTCATTCTGAAGCTCTACTCATGTAGGCAAATGATGGATCATTGTTGTGTTTGATTGTTGCATTTTCTGTTTTGAGCTCATTTCTTATTTTCTTTGATTTGGCTTGTATATGCATGATTTTTAAAAACAAACCATGGATTTGAGATCTACGTGACTTGTAGATGAATTTAGACTATTTATTTGCATGATTTGGTGAAGTGGATTTCCATCTGGTATTTTGAGTCACCGGAGAAGATGACCGGAGCCACCGTGCTCCGGCCACCTGGTTTCTCCCTTCGTTTTCCGTTTTTTAAATCTTGTCTGATCCACGTGTTAATGCCTGAGCCATTTGATTTAATGATTTCTCCATCCAACAGCCTAAAACATGATCTACCGTGCACTTCATTTGGCTTGCTACACCCAATTCATGTGAAACTCACAGTTTCACTTAAACGCATTTGGACCTGGGCTCCATTTGCTTTCTGAACCCCCTAGCGTGCGGTCCCAGCTGATTACACCTTTTCTGCTTGCTATTTGCACTTTGGTTTTTTCTATTTTATTTTATTTCTTTTTTTATTTTTGTTTTGTTGCTGTTTAAAATTAATTCAATTAAAAATGCGTCTCTAAAAATATTTTCTGGATAATTTGACATGTCTTTTATTTTTTAGAATTTTTATTTTATTTTTCATGTAAAAAAGAATTAATTAATTGGAGGTGTTTTGTTTGGATTAATTTTTGACATTGTTTTATTCTTGATTTGTTTTTGCATTTTGAGGACCATTTTTCTCCTGTTTGGTTGACTTTTGGTTTGACTTTGACCTTACTTTTGTTTACCCTCGATAACCCTCTCTCAAATTGGTGCATCCATGTGAATCAATTTCTTTGATGATGATTTGAGATGACTTTGGTTATGATTTCTTGGCCTCTGTTTGCCAACATGCTTATGTACTTGTGACATTTTATTTGACCCTTTTTGAATCATTTTCCTAATTTTGAGGTAACTTGCAAGTCAAGTTACCCCAAAGGGAGGTTCATACATACACATTGACCTAGTTTGCCTTGGATATGACTTTGATAGATCCTTTGAGCCTTCAATTCCTTTTGATTCATGTTGCTAACATGTTAAGGTTTCAGGTTGCTCAATTTTAGGTCATGACATTTTGTTTTTCTTGTTCAAACTTGTGTTCCCTTTTGAGTTTCCATTTAGGGTTTCCATATGTGTCTTGTTTGTTTTCTTTTGTGTACATGCTTGCATCTTCTTTTGGTTTGATTGCCTTTGCTTTTGAGAACTTTTCTCTCATCCCCTTTTCTGTCCCATGATCTTGGAGTCTCATTTAAGGTGTCTTGGTCCCTCCTTTGGAGGTATTTGAAGCATACCTAAAGTGATGAATCCACGAGGACTTCTTTGTGCTTTCTTTTGCACCTTTCTTGTGATGCTTATGGTTGAGTGCATGTTATGAGTTCCTTGCTATCCTCATATAGCCTCCCATCCTCACTTTTGTTTTGAGTTTATTTTCCTTTTCATTTGATTTGGCTTTTGGCACTTGTGGTTGATGTTGTTTGACTTAGGTCATTTCATCCCACTTTTGGTGCATTATTGTGTGGTTTCTTCTTATTGTTTGACTTCATCTTGTGCATTTATTTCTCTCTTCTTCTTTTGCATTCTCATATGCATGCTTGAGTTTGAGACGAGCTTGTAGAGGCTACTGCCCCACGCATATTTCCTCCCTCACTTTCATCCTATGTGTGCATCCTATGTTTGCATTCTTGCATTTTCATGTTCTTTCTTCTTCTCTTCTTTTGTCTTTCTTCCCTTAGGATCTCTAACTTCTCTTCTTCAAGAGAGGTTATGATAGACATTAGGATCAAACCATGCATGATAACATTAGGTAGTTCCCTTTTGTATCCTAACTCTATGTTGGTGTAAGCCCTAGAGGCCAATGCTTTTTGGTACTTGTATCGGATTATTCGTTTAATAATAAAAGGCATTTCTTTATTATGTTTGTCTTTCAGAATAATAAAGTCCCTAGAATAGTTAGGCTGTTTAATGAAATGTTAAGTGTGACTTAATCATGAGATCCCATTAAACATAAAGACATTATTCTTAAAATATCCGTAGTCAAGCTTTATTGCAAAGTGGGATAACATTAAAAGCATTGAGACTATTATGAAGATAGACTGATGATCACATCTCATGGATCATGGATAAAGAGTTATCAAGTCTTGACATAGGTATAAATATTAGGAGTAATATTTATACCGGATTGACCCGCTATGAGAATACTACATAGTATGTTATGCAAAGTGTCATAAGTTATTCTCATGGTTATAATGGTGTATTACCACCCTTCGACCTGAAACCACTATGGACCCTAGATGTAGAGTCGGGTGCTTTATTGCTGATCAAACATTATCCGTAACTGGATGATCATAAAGACAGTTGATGGGCACTCCACGAAGCATGCTGAGGGATATGAGTGTCCTAGATGGAATTTGCCAATCCTGCATAACAGGAGAAATGTCTAAGGGCCCAATATTGAACTGGACAAGGATGACACAGTGTATGCCTTGTGTTCAATATAGACATAGGGTCAAAAGGGTAATTGTAGAAACATATATTATCACGAAAAAGGTTTTGTCAGATCACATGACATTTTCGTGACTTGGGTAGCAGTGATGTGTTGCTAGATACCGCTTACTGTTTATTATGTTAAATATATAATTTAATATAATTACCAACGTTACGAAATCCTACAGGATCACACACATAAGGACAGTTTGATGAGAGATAGAGAAATCAAAGGAACACCGTAAGGTACGGTGCACTTAAGTGAAAAATAGAAATTCGGATAATATAATAATAATTATTGTTATTTTATAATGGTTATAAAATAATAATAAAATAAATATATTTATTATAATAATAGTTATTATAATAATATATAATATTATTATGGATCATGTGAATTGGGTTTTTAGCCCGCAGCCCACAAGAGAGTCTATAAAAGGAACCCTTGTGATGAAGCTTTCACTTGATGCAATTTCGTTTTTGATTCTCTTTTCTCACTCAAATAATTCCGTTCGTAAGCAGCTAGCACTGTGACCGGAAGCTGTTCGTGTGGACTGAGTAGAGGCGTTGCACTTCATCAACGCTTGTGATCGCTGCATCAAAGATCTGAATCGCCACAAAGAGGTAACGATTCTATCACTGACCATGCTCATTCGTAAGGATCACTAAAGGAAATTTTTGTTTTCCGCTGCGTTTAGATCGCAATTTTCCATCACTCTAAGTCCACTTTGCATGACAACTTTTAAGATTGAGTTAGTCTCCCTTTAGTGTGTCCTTTCTCTTCTCATCTTCAAACACTTTCAAAACACCTAATAAAGAATGACAAGTGTTGTACGCTAGGAGCCTTAAGCTACTTGAGAAATGGTGATTGTGGGGCTTCCTCTCAATGGCCTAGAGTGTTTAGTGTACACCCTTTAGGTGATATACGACGCATTCGCTCCTAGGTCATAGTCTCTAGTGCAACATGGGTTACAAATCAAATTCAAAACACTTCTTTCTCTAAAAAACACAAAAACACTTCAAATATTTTTCATCCTTCGGGATCTTAATCAAGGAAATTCTTTTCAGATAAAAGAGTGTTGTTAACTCTTATTTCTACCACAAACAGTAACGCCTAAGTCTTCAATGGTCGAGTTGCATACACCAACTGCTAGAACTGATTGTTAACCCTACTCGGGTAAAACTTTCGAACCAACCGGTGTTCTTGTTAGCCCGAACTATGTTTGCTCTAATCTCTCATACTTGTTGAGAGTACGTAGGCACAAGACACGATGTCTTGGCGAGAAACCTTCCCCCCTTTCACCCGTAGTTAGCCGAACTACGTTGACTCTGGCTTTCCCATTGCGTTAGGGAATACGTAGGCCCAGAGCTGCGATGATTTGTCGAGTCACTCCTTTTCTTTTCTTTTGTCCCTGATACCTTTAGCGTATATAGTTTTAATCACCCTTTCTAGATAGACAACTAAGCGTGGATCCCGTCGAGTACGACGGACGTGAGGGGTGCTAATACCTTCCCCTTGCATAACCGACTCCCGAATCCAGGACTTGGTTGTGACGACCTTGTCTTTTCCCTTTTTTGTCAGGTTTTTCCGATCGTTTCCTTTCCCTCTCTTTAGGATAAATAACGAAAGGTGACAACTCTTCTGTTTTTCGCAAGGTGTTTTTTCGCAGTTGCGACAGCTGGAGACTCTGCTGGGGACTCTGGTTCCCTATGCGAGTCAATCCTAGCGCTTGTTTGTTTATCTCTTAGGTGTTGTATATATGTGCTTTATTTTTATTTTCCCGCATTTATTTTCAGCATTATATGATTATTACTATGCTGTGGGAAGGGAATGTTCATTGAGAGATAAGCCAGACCCAGGCTTGAGTGTAGACATAGCTTTAGTAGTGGAGAGTAGTGGTGGATGTGCTTGCTTTGCTTATACTAGTTCATTATGAAATTCGCGCTCAGACGAGATTCTCTTTGATGATTTTCTTTCTGGCCCTTTAGGCTCGAAGGGATTTCGTATCTGAGGGTTGTCGACTCTGGGACCGATCATTTGTGAGTCAGCTAAGTGAGGCCTCTTCGGGAAATTATGATGCTAAACCAGAAATGGTGAACATATAATCATTTCTTGAAATTTTGTGACGCTGATGAACGCATAGGATGCCGAACCTTACTAGTGGATAGGTTCATACTTGTGAGAGGGATTTGGTTATGTAGGAAACTTTAACCTTCAGATTACCCAGTTTTCTTTACATAGTGGATTTGTGCAAGGGGTCCTAATGTTCTTGCTAAGGCGGAGCGCTGGTTATTCTCGACCAACTGCACAACAATCTTGATCCCCTGTTTGAATTTGCATTTGCATTTTCATCTGCATTTCATTAACATGTATTTATGTTGCAGGTGCATATTTCCTCTCCGATTCTAGTGATCTTGTTCCTTTATCTCTGGCATGGAACCCTTGAAGAGAATAGTGGCCTACAAGCTCCCAGCTCCAGGTGTTAGTTCATTGTTGAGTTTGATTTTCATGGCTGATGGGAAGGTGATGGAAGACTTCAAGCAGTCTTATGGGAGGTTGTTGAGGTGTGTCTGCAAGCCTTCAGTGTACGAGATGGATGGTCTTTATGCTCTTCTGCAGTTCTATGCTCCACAATTGAGGTTTTTCATTTTCCTTGACTATATCCTGGTGCCTACCTTGGAGGAGTATTCTATGTTGTTAGGCTTGCCTGTCCTTGATCAGATGTCATTCTTCCATACTGACGCTAAGCCTGTCCTGGCTAAGCTAGCAGTTGTATTACATGTGGATGCTTCAGAGCTAGAGGGGAATTTGACTAAGTGGAATGTGGTGTATGGTTTTCCTTTGGCTTACTTGGTTGATAAGGCTCGGCAGTTCGCTAAGGATGGTTGTTGGATTGTGTTTAGTGCCATTCTCGCTCTCTGCATCTATGGCATTATATTATTTCCTAATCTCCCTGACTTTGTGGATTTAGATGCATTCCATATTCTGGCTTCTGGAAATCCAGTGCCTACTCTTCTTGGAGATGTTTATCATTTTGTTCATTACAAGAATGAGAACCGAAGGGGAAATAATGTAGCTTGTTGTGTTCCTTTGTTGTACAGATGGTTTTCTAGTCATATGCCCAAGACAGGTCCTTTTGTTGCTACTGTTGGTACTTCAGAGTGGTCGGAGAGGTTGATGGGTCTATCTGCAGAGAACATTACTTGGTTTGACCGAGATATGCTTGGTACAGAGATCATTTATAGTTGCAGTGGATTTCCTAACGTCCCTTTGGTCGGAAGGAAAGGATGCATCAATTATAACCCGTCTTTGTTGGTTAGGCAGTTTGGATACGCATTGAGGGATCCTCCTAAGGAAGAGGAGATACAGGAATCTCTATATCTCACCAGATTGTTGGAGGGTGAGACTTTAGGCAGACTTGAGCATGCTTGGAACAACATTCATAGGAAAGGGAAAGCCTTATTAGGGGAGAGTAATAGTCGAGCGTATGACCCTTACCTGACTTGGATTCATGATAGAGCTGCGAAGTTTCTGATGTCGTTTCCTTCAGTGGCACCTTTGTATCCTCTCATGATTGAGGAACCCACTACCGTAGACATTCAGAAGTACAATCAGTTATTGTTTGAGAAGGAAGAGTTGAAAAAAGCTAATGAAGAGTTGGAGAAAGAAATCATTCAGCTTCGAAGTGAGAAGATTGATGTTATTCATTCTTTGAAGAAACAAACTGAGCTTGTGAACAAATTGGGTATGGATCTGACCAAGGAGACCAGTTCTCAGGAGTGTTTGGGTTTGGATTTCAAAGCCGTCAGTAGTGTCCTTGCTTCTAAGAAGCAAGATTTGGATAGAGCTTATTTAAAGATTTCTAAGTTTGATAACCAATGGAATGCTACGCTTACCAACAACAAAGAGCGAGAAGACAAGTTAAAGCTACAGATCAACAAGTTGAAGATGCAGCTCAGTGTCAAAGACGAGAAGATTGCAGCAGAGGCATCACTCAGATGGGATAGTGAGTACAGACTGAACGAAGCTATTGCAAACTTGAAGGATTGCAGGATGAGAGCTGATTCCAAGAGGTGCAGGCTTGAGGCGTGCTTTGGGGAAGGAGCCTTTGAAGATCATGTTGAGAGTCTACAGCATATTATTGGCCAACGAGAGCTACTTATTCAGGGATTACTTACTAGACCAGATCATCCAGAAACGCAGAAGTTGCTAGAGGACTTCCGGTCTCGTCATCCAGCTTGGTTATCTTGTTTATCTTGGTTGTAGTTGTCGCTTATTGCTTATTGCTAGACCATCACCAGGCTTGTTGGTTGAGGTCCTTTCTTTTTGTACTCAGTTGTTGCTTGTACATTGCCTGTTGGCCTGTGATTATATACGAGGAGGTTCTGTTATATGCTTGTCTGTAGGGTTCTCCATTGTTGTGTTTCTCCCTGAAACTAGAATCGAGGGGGAAATTTCCATGTTGCATACATACATGTCTGCATTTTGCATTTTTGCATTGCAGGTGCATCAGAACTGTTAATCTTATTTCCTGTGGTTCGTAGTGTGTTTCAGGATTGCCGATCAAACAGCTCACCGGTACGCTACCAAGGGGAATCAGAGAAGAGTGACGGAGCAAATGCAAGCAGAGTTGAAGGAAGTGCAGAACTAGATGACGCAGGTTATGGGGGATATGCAAGTGTTACGTCTAGATTAGAAGATGCTTAGAGAGGAAAACCAGTAGTTAAAGACTCAGATGGGTTTGATTGCAGAAGTGTTGAGAGGTGTGCTAAGAAAGGATCAGGTGCCTGAGACTGCAGCAGAGGTGCTAGTTCCACTTCTGCCAGTGAAACCCCTCCCATGGCATGATAGGTCTCAGAGATCTCGTGCACGCCTTGAAGCTCTAGAATTTCCTCGTCAACAACTATGTCTTGTCTCCCAGGGTAGTCATAATGTTGAAAAGTATGCTCAGAGGCCGAGGCAGTCTGCCAGAATTTTTGATCAGATCCCTATGACATATGCTCAACTGTTGCAATTCTTGCTTCAACTTCGGTTGGTCAAACGTTGGACTATGTCTCTGTTGATTAGAGAGCTGCCACCAGGTTATGATGCAAGTGCCCATTGTGATTTCCACTCTGGGGCACCGGGGCATAACATTGAGGACTGCAAGGCTTTTAAGCACCTGGTCCAGGATTTAATTGATTCGAAAACGGTTGAATTCACGCCGGGAAGCGTAAGCATACCGGGCGGTGTTATTCCATGTATTGAAAAGGAGGCAGAGACTCCTATTCTTTTCCCCGAAGTTGTATTAGGTCAGGGCTACATATTGCAATCCTTGATTTCTGAATCCCCCTACCCGCAGCAGTTGCCTGTTCCAAGGCCAAGCCTGAGGATGAAAGCACCTGAACAAAGGGAGTCCCTGATATCTCAGAATCGATCTCCAGGTAATTCAATTGGTCAAAGTCAGCAATCTCTAAGGTCTTCACGTCAAAGTCAATGATCATATAGTCATCCATCGCGTCAACATGCTAGACAAAGACCAAGGAAGTCAGAGAGGCATTTTATTCAGTTATCGGTACCGTACAGTCAGTTGTTGCCGGATTTGATCAACGTTGGATTAATAGTGCCGAAGGAAATGAATCCCGCGATTCCGCCATATCCGCCAAGTTTTGATGTCAACGCCTGTTCTGACTACCATGCTGGGGCACAGGGGCATTCAATTGAGGACTGTAAGGTGCTTAGAAGCAAAGTTCAGACTCTGCTGGATTCCAACTGGTTCTCAATCACGCCTCAGGGTATTCAGATCAACGATCTTCCTTCATCCAGCCAGGTGGGCATATCAGTTCATGTTGTGGAAGAGTTCACCGAGAGCAAATGTTCAAAGGATTATCAGATTGACTTCGACGAGCAATTCTGAAGATGGTTGACTCAGCAGCAAGTCAAGATTTGAAAGCCCAATTCCCAGAAGTTGGCAATCTTTGTTTTATCGTGTTATTTCTTTACATTTGTAGTTTCTTTCCTGTTTAAATGAAAATTTTGTTTGTAAAACTTGTTTGTTTTCAATTTATAATGATAATGAAATGAATATGCATGTTTTGATTAAATCCATTCGTGTTCACTAATTATTGCTTACAGATGTCAAACACTTGTTTAAGCGGAATCCGGGGAGGATGACGAGGTTTAAAGATGCGCAAGCTTTTGAATAAAACCTATTGATGATGGACATGCATTGTTTCAAATTCCTAAACACCAGAGATATAAGGATGATAATCCCTTGTCAACCCCTTTGAGCCTAGTAGTAGGAGTTTCTTTCTGAAAATGAAAAACCCTCAATCTTAACCTGGGGCAGGGTAGGTGTTAGTTAATTTGGCCAAGCATCCAAATTGTAACAGGAGTGTTCCCGTTCGAGGATCAATCACACCTCTAGAGGTCGTGCCTAAAAAACCACAATGGTTATCCATTATCGACCAAGGAGTGGAACAATCACAATTCTTTCAACAAGTCAGATAAGCCAGTGTCACACGATTTGTTCCGAGAAACAAAAAAAAACAGAAAGGAATCGAAAAAAGAAGCCCGCTAAGTCGAATCTTGAAAACAAGTGACTTAGGCAAAAATTAGGGCATCCCGCTGGACTTCGAAATCAAAGAAACTCAAAAGAGCTAGTCCAAGCAAAAATTAGGGGAAAACGAAAAAAAGCAAAGAGCGAAAAGGATTACAAAATAAAATCCCTCGGAAAAACAAGTCGTGTGACTCCAGGCACCAAAGATGAAAAGCGAGTGACTGTCACTCTGAAAACTTGTGGTTTCCCAAACCATTACTCATGTCATTCCACCTTTGAAAGGTGGGTGCTTGTGGCGAATTAGCTGAACATAGGATTGGAGAACATCAAGGAGAATGGGTGGGTTAAAATAAACTTTGGGCCTTTATCTTTTTTTCTTAACCGTGAACCTGACCACGTTACAACCTTCAAAAGTCCTAATTGAAGCAGGTTTGTTTCGAAGGCATACTTCGGTAAAGATCGCATCGAAACTGACTCCTAAGAGGATTCTGCTCAACTTGTGGGTATTAATGTTGACATTTTGATAAATGATTTCATCTACTATATGTCACAGATTTTTCCGGTGAACAGACTTGGATTTTAAAACTTTCATGTGTATTGCATTAATATATCTTTTATGCAGAACAATTTGTTTTTACTCGCGAGTAAGCGCTTGACAGCAGGAAAGTTTCCACAGCTCAAAGTTCGACCAGGATAGAATGCAAAATGCCTGAATACTCAGTTGATTCAGGGCCAGCTATATCAAATGATCATATCATGGGAGTCAGCCATTCAAAAGTCAATTAATTTGGGGCAATCAGGTTGAGATTCGGTAAATCTCTCGTAGCCGAGGGCACTGCACGACAAGGGCCCGTTTCCTCGGCATAAGTCCAATTGTTATTGGCATGAGTAGGTTATTTCCTCAGCAGGGTGGTTTCTGTATCTCTAGAATTTACTTTGCTGATTCAGTTCTGTTGCATCTGCAAGCGTGCATAGCATTTACTCAAACGCGTAGCATTTCTATTTCGTATGGAGCATTACGCCATTTCAAGCATATGCATCTGAAGCATAAGCCAGGTTCGATACCTTTGGTGCTTGTTGCCTTTGAGGGCTGAGGATTTTGAATTCAGGAGATCTTTTGTATTATCCCCCCGTTGGGCGAATCTTTGGGGTCTTCGTGTTATTGGTTTCTCCTCGGCAGAGTCGTTTGTTTAAACCTCTCTTTTCCTATCGGAGCTTTCCCCGCAAGTCGTGAGTCGGTTGATTCTGTCGTCTGCCTATGTTGGATATGTTATGTCAACTTTTGGTTGGTAATCCCTGGTTTCCCGGCAAAAGTCCTTATTCCAACTTTTGGTTGGTAATATTGGTCTCATTCCAACTTTTGGTTGGCCTATTGGCATTTGGGTGTTGTTCCAACTTTTGGTTGATAATATTTGTTGCAGTCAGTTCATTTTCATTCAGCGGTTTTGGCAATCCTAACTTTTGGTTAGTAGTCTTTTTATTCCAACTTTTGGTTGGTAGTTCCGGACGTTATTCCAACTTTTGGTTGGTAGCCTTCCTTTGTTGACGTTATTCCAACTTTTGGTTGGTAGTCTTCCTTTGTTGATCATTCCAACTTTTGGTTGGTAGTCTGCTTTTGTGGCCATTATTCCAACTTTTGGTTGGTAGTGTCGGATGATCATTCCAACTCTGGGTTGGTAGTCTTCTGTAGGGGAGTCAACTTTGTTCTAGTGTCTCCAGCAATCCTAACTTTTGGTTAGTAGCTTGCGTTCCTACTTTTGGTCGATGTCGTTCTTTTCTTGGCGATCCCAACTTTTGGTTAGCAGCCTTGCTTCCCAACTTTTGGTTGTATTTTATCCCCTGTAGGCATTATTCCAACTTTTGGTTGGTAACTTTGTGTGATTCCAACTTTTGGTTGGTAGCTTTGTTCGATTCCAATTTTTGGTTGGTAGTCTGTTGTTGGTTGATGTTATTCCAACTTTTGGTTGGTAGCTTTGTTCGATTCCAATTTTTGGTTGGTAGTCTGTTGTTGGTTGATGTTATTCCAACTTTTGGTTGGTAGTCCCCAGCGGGGTCCGAAGCTTTGTTGGCGTTATTCCAACTTTTGGTTGGTAGTCCTTTGTTCCTGGGGTTGTCATTCCAACTTTTGGTTGGTAATCCTGTGGTGGTGGTACGTTTATCCCAACTCTTGGTTGGTAGTTCTCCTCTATTCTTGGGCGGAGTCGTTATTCCAACTTTTGGTTGGTAACTTCGTGTGATTCCCACTTTTGGTTGGTAGCTTTGTTCGATTCCAATTTTTGGTTGGTAGTCTTCTATTCCTAGATTTGTTATTCCAACTTTTGGTTGGTAATTAGCGACTTATCAGAGTTTGTTTGATTCCAACTTTTGGTTGGTGAGATTTTGTTGATGTTAGTTCGATTTTTGGTTGGTAACCCATAGTTTGTTGATGTCATTCCAACTTTTGGTTGGTATCCTTTGCTTCAATTCTAACTTTTGGTTGGTAGTTTTGTTTAATTCCAACTTTTGGGTTAGTAAGATTTTGTGGGCGTGATCCCAACTTTTGGTTGGTAGTCTTTGGTTTCTCCTATGGAGTGTTATCCCAACTTTTGTTTGGTAGCTTGTGGTTGTCTAGTGATTTCAACTTTTGGTTGATATTGTGGATTCGACTTTGTTCAGTATTCTGGTGATCCCAACTTTTGGTTGATAGTTTGTGGTTAGTACTTTCGTTGCATTCTGACTTTTGGTCAGTGTACTTCCCCAGCGGAGTATTCTTGTGTTTAGTTCAGTTATCTCTGGAGATTTCTACGGTTGGCAAATTTCTGGGTTTGTTGGTATTCAACCGTCTTTTACCTCGATTGTTTGAAAGTCGTTCGCTTTTCATTCAGTCAGGTCCAAGTCGCTTGAATAGGGGCAGCTGTTGCACCCCAAAATTTGACCAACCTTTTTCTTTACTTGGCTTGTGTTCATTTCATATTCTAGCATTTGCATTGCATATCATTGTTCATTTAGCAGGGGATAAAGAGGTTGTGCATAGCAAGAGGAGTTTACCAAGAGTTTTGAACCTAAGCAAGGGGTTTACTCAGGTATGAATGGTCATCAAGTCACCAAGAAGTAGTCAAAGCTTTGTGAAAGAGTTGATGGGTGTATGTGGATTAGCTCCTAACTTGGAGATCAATTGAGGATCATTAGAAGTTTGGGAATTCATGATTATGGATATGGTATGCTGAGAAAGCTCATTGAAGGCTTTGAGAGCCATGTTGGAGTTTATTCAAGTTGTTGTGTCATGTGTAAGAGGCCACAGTCAAGAGTGGTGCATCTAGGGTTTTCATCTGGTCAACCCTCAGTCAACTGTGAAATTGAAGGAGATTAAGACTCAACTCCAAGTCTTTGTAATCATGGAGTATTATGTTGATATGTCTAATATATCATTTCAAGATCAAATCAAGAAGAATCAAGAGTGTGAGGAGTTGCTAAGCTAGGGTTTCTAAACTTGTCAGTGTAAAATCCCTTGTTTAGTGCCTAAATTCAAGACCACATATCTCAAGATACAAGTTTCATCTCATCTTGACACCAACATAAAACTTGTATAGCATGTTTCTAGCTTTCTTTTAAGTACTAGAAGTCTTTAATCTGATTTCTAGAACTCAAGTTATGATGCTGACAAGTTACAGGTCATCAGATGAATGTGATTTTGGTCGACTAAAGTCAACCAACTTCCAAGCCACTTTTGACCTAGAAGGATGTTTCTCCTCACTTTGACCCAAACAAGAAAGTTGTTCCTCATGATCTTAGATTTCCAAAGAGTACTAGAAGTCCTTCATCTGATTTGTAGAACTCAAGTTATGAAGCTTGCAAGGCAAGGGTATTTTGGGAAAGTAAGATTATAGGTCATTTTCATTATAGGTCCATTTCACTATCTTGCATACTTCAAATGAAACTTTTCCCAACATGAAACTTGCTCCAAATGGTACCAATTTCATCTTAAAACACTCACTTGTGATGAATTTGGCTTGGATTGAAGAGTTGGTGTGAGACTTTTTCATGAAGAAAGCTTAAAAAGGGGAAATTGCAATTAATTGATTTTGAACCAAAACAAGTCATGTTTATACATATTTTGAGTGCCAAAGATATAGCAAACATGATGCAAGCATTGGATTTCCATTTTGGGCGTCATTTGCATGTATGAATAGCATTTTCAAGTGAAAATTGATAATCTAATATCCACCATTTGATCAAACCAAGGGTTGAATACCATCCACGTGATCAAAGTGAAGTGCCAGCAGTGATTTTGAATAAAAACAAGGAGAATTGAGGCTGTTTCACATGTGCATGAGCATGGAAAATCAAAATTGGGCAATTTCACAATTCACACAATTGAGCCACAATTAGGCCTCCAAACCTTCACCAATCCATCATATATAAACTTCAGATTGATTTTGAGCAATCATTCATGTGTTTTCGTGCCTGGGGAGCTCAAGAACAGTTTGAACAAGCAAGCAAAAGTTCCAAATCGTGAATCTTAATTGAGCTGTTTTCAAAGCAATTCAAGGTCAGAATCATCTTCAACTAGCTTCCTTGAACGTGTCTGGATCATTTTCTTCAAGCTTAAGCCACTGAGAAAGTCCAACGGAGCTATTCTGTTAGGTAAACTTCAGATCCAAATTTCTCCATTAATATGTACCTATTTCACTCCATTTTTGGTTCATTCTGAAGCCCTACTCATTAGGCAAATGCTGGATCATTGTTGTGTTTGATTGTTGCATTTTCTGTTTTTAGCTCATTTCTTATTTTCTTCGATTTAGCTTGTATATGCATGATTTTTGAAAACAAACCATGGATTTGAGATCTACGTGACTTGTAGATGAATTTAGACTATTTATTTGCATGATTTGGTGAAGTGGATTTCCATCTGGTATTTTGAGTCACCGGAGAAGATGATCGGAGCCACCGTGCTCCGGCACCTGGTATCTCCCTCCGTTTTCCTTTTTTTAAATCTTGCCCGATCAATGTTGTCGCTACTACGAAAAAAGGTGTCGGCAAAGACAGAAGAGTCGCCACCTATTGTTATTTATCTCGGAGGAGGGAAAGGAAACGATCAGGAAAAACCTAGCAAAAAGGGATAAGGTTGGTCATCGCAACCAAATCTCGGGTTCGGGAGTCAGTTACGCAAGGGGAAGGTATTAGTACCCCTCACGTCCGTTGTACTCAACGGGATCCACGCTTGTTTGTTTATCTGACGGGTTGTTTATCTATCTACGCTAAAGGTCTGGGTTAAAAGAAAAGAAAAGGACTCGACAGAGCGTCGCTGCTCTGGGCCTACGTATTCCCTCGTGCAATGGAAAAGTCATAGTCAACGTAGTTCGACTAACTACGGGTGAAGGGGAAAGGTTGCTCGCCAAGACATCGCGTCTTGTGCCTACGTACTCTCAATAGGTATCAGAGATCAGAGCGAACGTAGTTTGGGATAAAATGGAACACAGGTTTGTTCAATTGTTTTTACCCGAGTAGGGTTAACAGATAGTTCTAGCAGTTGGTGTATGCAACTCGCTAGTTGGAGACTTGGCGTTACCGTTTGCGATAGAACTAAGAGTTAACAACACTCTTTTTGTCTGAAAATATTTCCTGAATTAGAGGGCCCTTAAAGGGCAAAAAGAGGTTTGAATGTTTGTGTTGAAGTCTTTTATTAGAGAAGTGTTTTTGACGAATGTTTGTGATTCATATTGCACTAGAGACTATGACTTAGGAACGGATGCGTCGCATATCGTCCAAAGGACGTACGCTAAACACTCTAGATGAGTGAGAGGAGACCGCTTAATTATCATTTCCCAAGTAGCTCAAGGCTCGTAGCGTACAATACAAACTCGCCTTTATTAGATGTTTTACTGTTGTTTGAAGATGAGAAGAGAAAGAGAAGGACTCTACAGGGGGACTAATCAAAAACCCTACTGTTATCATGCAAGATGATCCTAATGTTGAGTTTAGAAGGGAATCTGTCCTATTTGTTATCATGCAAAGGATTAGAACCTAGTGTCTATCATCACTATCCTCAAACAAGGAAGTGAGAATCCTAAGGGATCATGGCAAATGGAAAGGAAAGCACCATCAAAAATAATTAAGTAGATGAGTACAACTATCAAGCATATAAAATGAGAACAAATGGGATGCAATGCAACAATACAAGCAGAGGGAGGAAGCCTCAACCTCTAATGCAAACAAGCAATCACAAAGGATAAAAGAAACAACCAAGCAAAGGGAGGCACACCTCAACCTTTAATACAATCATGCACCTAAGCCTAAGGGTATCTACACATGCAAGTCTATCCTAATGCATCAAAACAAAGAATCAATCAATTATGAAGGAGAGAGGTAAACAAGATGAGCAACAAGGAAATCATCTCAAGGCTACATCAGGTTTAGATGTGTATCAACATAAGAATCCATCAAAGGCTCAACCTCTTTATGGAATGCACAGAGTACTTCCTAAGGAAGACTAGGCTCTCACAAGAGGGATCCTAATCATGTAGGACTTAGAGGATGGGAGGGGCTAGATCCTAGTAAATACCTAGGGTACTAGGTTAATGTGTATCAACACAAGGATGTCCATCAAAGGCTCAAACTTCTCATGGAATGCACAAAATTCAACCAAAGGAAGAATCAGGCTCTCACAAGAAGGATCCTAATCATGTAGGACAAAGAGGAAGTGTGCAAAGCACTTGAGTCCTCAAAGGCTCAACCTCTCATGGAATGCACATAATTCACCCAAAGGAAGAATTAGGCTCTCACAAGAGGGATCCTGAGGATAGGACTTGGAGAAGAAAGGAAGATAGTGTAAACCAAAGGAATCCACTATGTTCAGTGAATGTCCATCAAAGGCTCAACCTCTTATGGAATGCACATAATTCAACCAAAGGAAGAATTAGGCTCTCACAAGAGGGATCCTAAGGATAGGACTAGGGAATGTTGAGATGGAAGGGACAAGGCAAAGCAACCACATAAGGAAGAGAAACCATTCACACAAAGCTTCTAAGAAACCCTAAATGCAAAGCCCTAAAGGATATCTATCCTAATCAAGCTATGGACATGATAATGACTTGAAAATTAACCTACAAAGGCTTAAACCTATGTACTATGGGAACATGCAAGGATTGGCTGCCTAAGGATTGCAAAGAGATCACTTAAAATGCAAAACTAGGTGAAAGCACAATCTGAAACACACAAACATCAGTCAGAATGCAAAATCTATTAAAAATAGCAAAACAAGCCTAAAAATTCTAATATAATTCCTAGGGGGTCCTTAAGATGTTAGGAATCTAGGTTAAATTATGGGATCAAAACTCCAAGCCTAGGTACACTAACAGGGAGAAAAAACCCTAAAGTAGTCTATGAATGAGGCAAAAGGAAAGGGTGCTAAAGATCTACTTCAAACCCTAACCAAATGAAACCTAAAAATCAGAACAAAAATACCTACAAATCATTTAAGGTGTCTAGAATCATCACACAAAAAATCAGAAATTAACCTGAAGTATCTATCAAGAAAGAAAATCACAAACAAGTATGCACATTTTTTCATTTATTAAGAGCACATTAAGAAGAAATGTGTCAAATTAAATGAAAAAAGAAATAAAAAATTCAATTAAAAATATAAAAAATTAAAACACATGTCAAGGTGCACAGATATATTTTTTCATGATTTATTGAAATGTGGAATCATTTAATATGAATTAAAATGGAACTGAATTGAAATGGAAAAAAGAAAAGAAAAAGAAAATAAAATTGGCAAAAAGTTGGTGCAGTGTAATTGGCATGCGTTGGTTTGTTGGGCTTGTCTCAACAGGGGGTGTGAAAAATAACTCAGCCCAGTCCAAAGTGCTAAACACACCGTTTCATTTAATGGTCAGTCAACCCGCGAAATTGAATCATGTGCATTCATTTTGGATGAAGTCCAATGATCCTAGGGCTATTGTTATGACACGTAAGCTTTAGAAATTAAACATAAAAATGAGAAGCAATCGTGACCGTGTGATTGGTATGAGGTCAAAAGTCCTAACAAGATCTAATGGCTATGTGATGCGTGTTTTTCGCAAGTGTACGAATCACGTCAAAGTAATATAAAAGATTATCGAATCCACAGAGACCAAGTGTCAATCTATCGTACCTGTTGTTATGGTGTTTATCTAAGGCAACTATTTTTAAGGGTTTTAGTAAGGGTGCAATGGTAAATAAAATTATAATTTTAAATAATAATTTAAAAGACAGGCTCGAATGTAATTCACGTAATCAATGATAATCCAGTACTTGTTAATGGAACTACTTATGGGCAATGTTTTCTCCTTTGAAAAGAACTAATTTAACAGGAACTGTCGCTTTCGCGTATTCAGAACCGAGTTGTACTCTCTAATCAACCCCTCCTATTGTCACGAATAAAAAGGTGCGTACTGCGTTAGAGTAGTAAACCTATTTTTAAGAAATATAGTTTCTTAACAAAGTTGAAAAGTATTTTAACCTGGACTTCTTAGCAAAAAGAGGTTCTTATGAACCAGACTCTAAATCTCATAACGCGTCCGAAAATCGTTTTAAAATCTCTTTTCTTTTTAATCTAAAAACTCCTAATGAACTATACAAAGCGCTTTTGGCTGTTTTTGAAATAGTTAAAAACAATTACTTGAATTGAAAGATAAAATAGCCCTTAGGTGTTTCCACGAACAATTACACTGATTACTGGTTTAATTACGATCCTTACATTCTAACCTTTATGGGATTAGTTAGACATGATAAAGTAAATATTCTTTTTATAGTTTTTCATATAAGTAATTTAAAGCGAGTGCGGGAAGTAAACAAAGTAAATGTGCGAGTGCGGGAAATAAACAACGTAAATGTGCGAGTGCGGGAAATAAACAACGTAAATGTGCGAGTGCGGGAAATAAACAACGTAAATGTGCGAGTGCGGGAAATAAACAAAGTAAAGTGCGAGAAAATAAATAAAAGTAAAGCAATGCGGAAAAATAAAATACTAACTGGAATTAAAATGGCGGCAGGATTAACTTCCCCCAGAGTGCTCCAAAACTCGAACCACAGACAGATTACAGACTCGATCACTCGATTGCAGAGGCACCCCGATGTGGAATGGCAACTGCTTTATAACTGATATATGCCTAGAGAATTCTAATTCTGGATGAAGAAAAACGAAAATCTAAGGTCCTATTTATAGGAGAAACTGGAAGCGCGAAATGACCGGGACGCCCCTCCACTAAAAAGTGGAGGTTGAGGATTTTTGCCTTGTGGCGCCCGCCACAGGCCTATGGCGCCCGCCACGGTCCCTACAGGGGATGATGGAGTGGGGATCGTGGGTCTTGGAGGTTGAGGAGTGGTCTTGAGACGTGGCCACGTCATGGCTAACCCCATGGCGCCCGCCACAGTGGGTGCCGTAAGTGCAAAATGCTGAATTTCTAGGTTTTCGTCCGTTTTCACTCCTTTTTCGCTCCTTTTCCCGATTCAAGCTCCGATTATTATAAAAACCTGAAAACATAAGAAAAAAAAGCAATAACAAAGCAAAACAACAATAAAAGCTAAGAATGCATGCGAAATCGGAGTCAGAAATACGGTGAATTTTAGTGTGATCAAATTCTCCCACACTTAAACCTTTGCTTGTCCTCAAGCAAACATTAAAGCTTAAGAAAATATGGTGTCAACACTTGTCTTTGGGATAAAGGGATTCTAAGTTCAAGTCAGGATGCAGTGACAGATACTAACTAAGTGAACCAAGGGTACCATAGTAACACAAACACAAACTTCAATCCTATATTAACCACTCCATGTCATCCCACGATACCTAGGCCTATCTTCTCATCTTTTTGTGTCCTTTTCATTCAGGCGCAATCACATTAAGCCCGTTATCCGTACATGCTTCATAGTAGAGTGACCGGTTAGTGATTCTGATCCATAACATAAGGTTTCTGGCACATAAGCATGTGTAAACCTGTTTTTATTTCGCCTAAATGTAGCTGCGGGGGATCGGATCGTAATCCGCCCTACCAAGTTCAGTGCCAGATACCTCTGAACCAACTAACAATAGGTGACTTGCAATTTTTTTCTTTTTGTGGCAAAATTTTTTCTTCTCTTTTTTCGGTTTAAATGACTTTGTGAGGGTCACCTATACCAGAGTTTGCCTTTTTTTCTTTTTTATTAGCACTGGATCATTCACTTATATTCATCGGCCCCCTGCGTAGAGTATGCTTAGGCCGGAGCTGACTGCTAAAATAAACTACTTAGGACAATTTTTTGAATGATAGTAAAGGCCATGGTGGTGGGGTTTAGGAGTGATTCCTATATTCAAGAGGTCTATGGTGCTAAAATGGTTCTGATGTTTCAAAAAGTTGACCTAAGTCACCACATCCTAATCTAAACCTGTCTCAAAGCCCAAAAAACATGTGAAACAACATTGTTTTCTTTTTAAAAAATTTTCTGGTAAGGCTAAGGAAATGGGAAAAAAATGAAGATGAACTAAAAAGACACTATACTGGTGACTCGTCAGACTCATGCATTATCTAAGAAAAATAAATTACTGAAAAGGGAAATAACTGAAAGGAAATTAACTAAAAAGGGAAATAACAGAAAGCAATAAAATCCCCTCCCACACTTAAATCGAACATTGTCCCCAATGTTTCGAAATAAGATAAGGGGGGTAACCTGGAAAAAGACTACTGAGGAGGGGCACTGGTGCCTTTGCCGTCCTGATGTGATGGTCTGGAACGACGGGATCTACTACGATGCTGGTCCCTCCGGTCGAGTCGTGCTGATAAAGCAGCCTGAGCACTCCGGACCTCTCGAAGGTTACCCAAGATGGAACCCTGAGTAGCCTCTACAAGCTGGTAGTGTCGGCTGTTGAACTCTCTCTGACGGTTCTGCTCTAATGAAATATCGTTCAAGGTACGGCAAACGTTTCTATAAGCACGATCCGAAACCAATCGCGATTGTTGCATGAAGCTCATATTGTCCGTCAGCTGCTGTGAAATAGTAGAGAGAAGGCCATCACGCCTTTCTTCTCTAGCTGTCATATCACGCCACATCTCCTCGGTGACAAAGAATCCAGGAGCAGTACCTGCAACAGGGTTAGAGGAAGATGGTGCAGTGTGTGACTGTGAAGGACGGTGGGGGGACATGTGAGGGATGGGAGACTGCTCTCTCCGATCATACTCATCATCAGTGTCATGTGCCTCCCCATCGGGAATATTAGGAGGAAGTGGACCCAAAACACGTGGAGCATTAAGATCATAGGTCCAGTTCCTTTCATCACGTACATCAGTACGTCTACTGCATGGTAAAGCAACAGATGGGATAGCTACCCCATGAATCATCAACTCATAACCACCTTCTCTCCTTGTTCGGCACAATTTCATGTCTTTCAGAAATTTTAAATTAATTGTGCGAGGAGGTAGTGGTTCAAGTGTAGCTATCTCATCATTCAGGCCAAGAGCCCGAGCAATAGACGTAACAAGCCCTCCAAAAACAATCGGTCCTGTTTTATTAGTAAATAAAGTCATGTGGGCAAGCATAAACGGGACCGGATTGATGTGGGTTCTAGTGAGGCATCCTTGCAAAAATAGGAGTTCACGAGCATTAACCTTGTTTGGACTTTCCCGGCCAAAAATAGTACATGCCAAAAGAAGTCTAAAAACTCTTATGGCCGGGTTGTGAATGGTCGACGCGAGTATCCCTTCAAAAGAATTAATTGAAGTACTTGAAAGCCTTAGCCAGAAGGTAAATACCTCGGCCGACCATTCAGCATCCAAAGGTGCCTCACAAATAGAACCTTCCCTATGAGGGATTCCTAACAAATCTGCTAGCTCATTGGTACTGAATTCATATTCAATTCCAAATAGTCTAAAAATAACAGTACCGACAGTGCTAGCAGTGTCAGGACTGACAGTGTATATCAAAGAACTCAAAAACTCAGTTGTCAGCCTCTCATAGGTAGGTTCCTGATTAATGAAAATTTTATGCAAGCCTAGAAATTCTAATAAATTAAAAACACCATGATAAATACCCAAAGCATACAGACAGTTATCGTCGACGTACCTAGTCGAGAGGATTTCTCGACTTTGAAGCCTCTGAATAATTTTCCGTTGCCTTTCGCCCGGTCTTCCATCACGAAGAATAAATCCGTTGAACTCCATTGTTGAAAAGCTCCTTAGGTAGTGAAAATAGTAGAAAAGTGGTTTATGAGGGGAATGATAAAGTTTTGATTTTTTTGGTTTTTGATGGATGAAAATGGAAATGGATGTTGGATATGTTTTATGGATGGAGGGTATTTTGGAAATGGGGGAGCTTTAATGGGGTTCAAGGAGGATTTGGAAGGTTGGAAAAATGGGTTTTTGGTGAAGAAAGGGATGAAAATGGTGGAAATGGGGATTGAATCCCGTATTTGGTGATGACAACGGTGTGGCGCCCGCCACAGGGACTATGGCGCCCGCCACAAGGCCAATTCCTGGGCCTTGTGGTTTTGGATCCTCCTTTTGGGCCTTCCTTGCACCTTGGTCTTCGGGGGGTCTGAATAGCGTTTTCTTCTTCTTTTCAAGGCTTGAGGCTTGCATATTTTTTTTGTAAAGACAAAAAATGAAAATATTTTTGTCTTATATTTTTTTCTTTTGCACGACAAAAAAAAAAATAAAATACTTAAAAATCAAAAAAGAAAAAGAAAAATTAGTGCATAATATGTATATATGTAAGGAATTCAAAGTGCATGAAAATATAAAAGCTGCAATAAAGTAAAATATGTCTGGAAATGCGATAAATAAAAGGAAATTAAATACTAGGGTAGTGCTGTCAGGGTGGAATGAGTCATGTGGTAGGTTTCTTATCCTGTCTTGATCCACGAATCTCAGCTATCTCCCTCCGAAGCTCGTCGATCGCCTGATGTAGAGCATCGGTCTCCGAGGCATGAGTGAGATCAGAAACCTGCATCTGTAACTCTAAGTCTGCCACTTCCTGCTTGAGCAGGGCAGTCTCCTTGCGGAGCTCATAAATCTGTGTTTGTAGGTCGGGTGGCTGCAGAGACATATTGTTAGACATAACAGTGATTCGGGGAGTAAGAGGTGTAGGAGTGTACTCAGCGGCGGGAGGCGATTTCGGCTCTTCGACAGTCTCTCCATAACCCTCTAGAGCATAACTCCAATTGGCAGGATCATGGACACTGGTCATCAGCGGATCTGGTAGTGTAAAGTAGTGTATCGCTTCACCGTCGATCAGCAATCTAAACATGTTGGGCTCAAAAGAAGCCTTCCTCATCAGTCCTCTATCAAGACAAAAATCAATATCCAGGGTGGTGTAGCGGCAGAAGGTCCTGAGGTGCAATAGCTTGCGAGACAAACCCAATGCAGTAGCAATCTGTGTAACAATCCCACCGACATGGATGATTCCTACTGATGATCTGGCAACACTAGCAAGGCCCTTTAGTAGAAAGTTGCCACAAGCAACAGGGCGAGACTGAGTCGCACAAAACAGTAGGAAAATCTCCTCTTCACTTAGCAGTGTCTCTGTATCTGGAAAACCTAGGAAAGAATGTGCTAGAATCATCTGGAAGTACCTCAATGCAGGGTTGTGGATTACCTGAGAAAACTGGGTAGAAGGATCTTGGCTCCCTCCGCCTGATATTTTAGTCCAAAACTTTTCCACTTCTCTGCTCATAAAATACCCCATCGGAGTCTCTGGAATAGCATCAGGAGTAGTCTGGAAACCTAGTAAATCACCAAACCCTTTGTGAGAGAATGAGTAGTCAATCCCGAACAGCCTGAAAACAGCGAGTCCATCGGGTCCAGCCCAAGGGTCATGATGAAACGAGCTGAGGAACTCAAGAGTCAGGTTCCTATAAGTGTCGTTCCTGTCGTCAAACTGGTCCCACTGGAGTTGATGGCATAAAAATCTGACGCTTGGCTCTATCCCCAAGGCATCCATGCAGACATGGTCAGGGTACCTGGTAGGAGCCATAGGGCGTCTCATGTGAACATAGTAACGCTCTCTCTGTGCATCATCTCTAAAGGCCACGTGCATGTCATCAGGGTTCTGCATTCTGTACAAGGTTAGCAAACAAGTCCTGAAAGCACATAAAACATTCAATCGTGAGTCCTGACATAATAATAAAATAAACAAATTAAAATAAAGTAAAAATAAAAAGTACAAAAATAAGAAAAACCATGGGTTGCCTCGCATGCAGCGCTTGTTTAACGTCATTAGCTCGACGACCGATATTTAAACATCATTGGAAGGATATGGTGGATCACTCAGAGTATGACGGGTGTATGTTGTTGGAATGTCACCTCCTTCGTAGGGCTTCAACCTCTGTCCATTGACTATGAACGGTTTACATGTTTGGTTCTTGATTTCAATAGCACCGGATCTCAGGATCTTAGATACTTCGAAAGGGCCAGTCCATCTCGAACGGAGTTTACCTGGAAATAGTCGTAGCCTGGAATCGAACAGGAGAACAGGATCGCCTATTTTGAAGTCTCTTCTTATGATTCTTTTGTCATGCCAAGCTTTTGTTCTTTCTTTGTATATGATGGCATTTTCGTAGGCAGATTGTCTGAGCTCTTCTAATTTGTGGATATCAAGGATACGTTTCTCACCAGCTGTCAAGTAATCCAAATTCAAAGTTTTGATGGCCCAATAGGCTTTATGCTCCAACTCAAATGGTAAGTGACATGATTTTCCATAGACCAGTTGATAAGGGGTTGTTCCTATAGGAGTTTTGAAAGCGGTTCTATAGGCCCATAATGCTTCTTGAAGTTTCTGCGACCAATCTTTTCTAGATATAGAGACAGTCTTCTCGAGGATTTGTTTTATCTCCCTATTAGATACTTCCACTTGTCCATTGGTCTGTGGGTGGTATGGTGTTGCTACTCTATGCTTAACTCCATACTTGCTTAAAAGTTTATCAAATATTCTCGATATGAAGTGTGATCCTCCATCACTTATGACTAAACGGGGTGTTCCAAACCTGGGAAATATATAATTCTTGAATAATTTGATGACTACTCTGGTGTCGTTTGTGGGTGCGGCGATAGCTTCAATCCATTTAGACACGTAGTCAACAGCTACTAATATGTACTGATTTCCAAAAGATGGTGGGAACGGTCCCATAAAGTCTATACCCCATACGTCGAAGAGTTCTACTTCTTGGATATTTCTTAACGGCATTTCATTACGTCTTGAAATATTTCCTGTGCGTTGGCATCTGTCACACTTGACAATGAAAGCATGGACATCACGCCACATAGTAGGCCAGAATAGGCCAGCTTGAAGAATCTTGGCGTAGGTCTTAGATGTGCTTGCATGTCCACCATAGGGTGCAGAGTGACAATGCTCAATTATATTATTTACCTCTTCTTCTGGAACACAACGGCGGAAAATGCCATCTTTACCTCTCTTGAAAAGAAATGGATCGTCCCAATAGAAGTTTCTTACATCACTATAGAACTTCTTCTTCTGGTGGTAGTTTAGATCAGGGGGTATGATGTCAGCGGCTAGGTAATTAACAAAATCTGCATACCAAGGTACATTGCTTATAGCTAAGGATTTATGAAATTGCTCATGAGGGTCTGGGTTATCATCTTCAATGGTTTCTAGTTGGGCTATCAGTCTATCGTAGGCAAAATCGTCATTTATGGGTACTGGATCAGGTTTCAGGTTTTCTAGCCTAGATAGGTGATCAGCTACCACATTATCAGTGCCTTTCTTGTCACGGATATCCAAATCAAACTCTTGTAATAATAGAATCCATCGAAGTAACCTAGGCTTGGCATCCTTTTTGCTTAGTAAGTAACGAATGGCAGCATGGTCGGTGTAAACTATAATCTTGGCTCCTACTAGATAAGATCTAAATTTGTCTATTGCAAAAACTACAGCTAGGAGCTCTTTTTCGGTTGTTGCGTAGTTGAGCTGTGCAGCGTCTAGGGTTCTACTGGCATAATAAATCACATGTAACTTCTTATCTTTTCTCTGACCTAGAACGGCTCCAACAGCATAATCACTGGCGTCACACATTATCTCAAACGGTTCCGACCAATCAGGGGGTTTCATTATAGGTGCTGAAATCAGAGCTTGCTTTAGAAGATTAAATGCTTCAGTACATTTTTCATCGAAGATGAACTCAGCATCTTTCATTAAAAGACCAGTTAAGGGCTTTGTTATTTTGGAGAAATCCTTGATAAAACGTCGGTAAAATCCGGCATGTCCAAGAAAACTTCTTATCTCCCTGATAGTCTTCGGCGGTTTTAGATTCTCTATGACTTCTATTTTTGCTTTATCTACCTCTATACCTTTTTCGGAAACTATATGTCCTAAAACAATCCCTTCGGTGACCATGAAATGACATTTTTCCCAATTTAGCACAAGGTTTACCTCCACACATCTCTCCAGGATTTTCTCAAGGTTGACAAGACAATTTTTGAAATCTGACCCACAAACTGAGAAATCGTCCATAAATACTTCCATGATTCCATCCAAATAATCAGCAAAGATAGACATCATGCAGCGTTGGAAAGTTGCAGGAGCATTACAAAGTCCAAAAGGCATTCTTCTATAGGCAAAGGTTCCAACCGGGCATGTAAAGGTAGTTTTTTCTTGATCTTCGGGGTGAATAGGTATTTGGAAGAATCCTGAATATCCATCTAAATAACAAAAGTAAGAGTGTCTGGCTAGGCGCTCCAACATTTGGTCTATGAATGGTAATGGGAAATGGTCCTTCCTAGTTGCTTTATTTAATTTTCTATAATCTATGCACATACGCCAACCTCCATCAGTTCTTTTTGCTACAGGTTCGCCCTTCTCGTTTTGCACGACTGTGATGCCTCCCTTTTTAGGTACTACATGCACAGGACTCACCCATTTACTGTCCGAGATCTGATATATTATACCTGCCTCTAGTAACTTAAGAACTTCAGTCTTAACTACAGTACTCATTATAGGATTTATTCTACGTTGGTGTTCTCTAGAAGGTTTTGAATCTTCTTCAAGCAAAATCCGATGCATGCATACGGATGGGCTTATTCCTTTTAGATCAGAGATCTTATATCCTAAGGCTGAGGGGTACCTACGTAAAACTTCTAATAATTGATCGGTTTCTTCTTGGTTTAAGGTAGCACTGACTATAACTGGACGGTTCATATCTTCATCAAGAAATTCATATCTCAGGTTTTTAGGCAGTTCCTTAAGTTTTACGGTCGGTTTTATAGGGCAAGGCATAGGATCTGGGGTTAGAGATAAACATTCGTGAAGGTTATCATCAATGTAGGGTGTTTTATAATTGTCATCTTCCAAAATAAGGGTTGATGGCAATTTTATAGATTCAGTTTCTTCTTCTTGTTCTAATTCCCTAATACATTCTTCGATGATATCTAAGGCATAACAAGAATCTCCTATCACAGGTGCCATAAGAAATTTTGACAATATAAATTCTATCTTCTGGCCACCTACCTCAAAAGTTAGTTTTCCCTTTTTAACATCTATTACGGCTCCAGCAGTCGATAAGAACGGTCTACCTAGGAGAATTGGTATGTCGTCATCTTCTTTAATGTCCATGACAACAAAATCAGTAGGTATAAACAGCTGACCTATCCTAACAGGGACGTCTTCAAGTATGCCTATAGGGTATTTAACGGATCTATCGGCTAATTGAAGTGACATCTTAGTAGGTTGTAATTCTCCTAAGTTTAATCTCTCACAAACTGCTAACGGCATTAAGCTCACACTAGCTCCTAAGTCTAGAAAAGCTTTTTCGATGACATGATTCCCCAAAACACAAGGAATGGAAAAATTTCCGGGATCTTTATCTTTCTTTGCTAACCTATTTTCGGAAATAGAATTACATTCCACGGGTTTCGGATCTTCGAGTCTACGTTTATTTGTAAGTATGTCTTTGAGAAACTTAGCATAAGAAGGTATTTGGGTGATGGCTTCTGTAAAGGGGATTTCTACGTGAAGTTTTTCTATAACCTTAACGAATTTCTGATATTGATTATCGATTTGGGCTTTCTTTAATCTTTGAGGGTAAGGTATTGGTGGTTTGTATGGCGGTGGCGGTACATAGGTTTTATTTTTAGGTTCCTCTCCTTTTTCTTGACTTTCCGGGGTTTCAGGCTTCTCTGGTTCCTTTTCCTCATTCCTCTCAGAAGTTTCGGGCTCACTTAATCTAGGGTTTAAAGGTTCCTTATAAGCGGTTCCACTTCGTAGAGTAATGACATTAGCTTGCCCTTTCGGGTTTTGTTGAGGTTGTCCAGGGAACTGTCCTCCAGGTGTAGTCTGTGGGGCTTGGTTTAACGCTACCTGAGAGATCTGGGTTTCAAGCATCTTATTATGAGTAATAATTTGATCAACCTTGGTTCCTAACTTGGTAATTAGTTCGTTAACATGGACGTTATGGTTCATGAACTCTTTGTTTTGTTGTTTTTGAGCAACGATAAAATCTTTTACAACTTCCTCAAAGCTCGGGCTAGGTGGTACAGGTTGCATAGGTTGATTTGTTCTAGGGGCTTGGTAACCTTGTTGTCTCGGAGGTGCGGTATTTTGGATAGGGTTATTATTTTTGTAGGAGAAGTTTGGGTGATTCCTCCATCCAGGGTTATATGTGTTTGAAAATGGGTTCCCTTGGGTATAGTTCACTTGCTCAGTGTTGGTTTCATTCAACAGATTGCATTCGGCGGATTGGTGTCCTTGCGTTCCACATATCTCACAATTCGGAGAAACTGCGGCAACAGTATTCGGAGTTGTACACATATGTTCGACTCTAAGGGCCAACGCGTCCATTTTAGCCTGCATCATGTCTATAGAGCTTAGCTCATGTATTCCTCCTTGGGCTTCCTTCTTTTCCACTGTCGCTCGTTCTACTCCCCATGATTGATGGTTTTGGGCCATATCCTCGATAAGGGCACTAGCTTCAGGGTAAGGTTTGTTCATCAGTGCGCCACCAGCGGCAGCGTCGATGGTCATTTTAGTGTTATAAAGAAGTCCATTATAGAAGGTTTGGATGATTAGCCAATTCTCTAGGCCATGGTGTGGGCATGCTCTTAATAGTTCTTTATATCTCTCCCAGGCTTCGAACAACTACTCTCCTTGGTGTTGGGTAAATCTAGTTATTAGGTTTCGAAGAAGAGCGGTCTTACTTGGGGGAAAATATCTAGCAAGGAAAACTTTTCTAAGGTCATCCCAAGTTGTTATTGAATTGGGTGGAAGGGAATCTAACCATGATAGAGCTTTATCTCTGAGGGAAAAGGGAAATAATCTTAAGCGTATTGCCTCAGGAGAAGCTCCATTGGTCTTAAAGGTGTCCGCTAACTGAAGAAAGTTTTTTAAATGTTGGTTTGGGTTATCAGTAGCGAGACCTGCGAATTGTCTCTGTTGCACTAATTGCAGCAGGGATGGTTTAAGTTCAAAATTATCGGCTGGGATAGCGGGGTTTACTATACTGGAACTAGGTTCCTCGTTTGATGGTTGGGCGAAGTCCTTAAGAGGTCTTCGATTTTGATCTTCGGCCATAGCTCTCCTATTCCTATGGAAAAATAAACGTGCGCGAGCGTAACGTTCAGGTTCAGCTAGAGGGTCTACTAAACTTCCGGCACTGCGAGTCTTTCGCATTGACCGGTGGGTAACAACCTTAGTCTAAACGGTATAACTACAGGGTAATGAAATTTGACGATATTGGTCCCCGGCAACGGCGCCAAAAACTTGATGCGTGTTTTTCGCAAGTGTACGAATCACGTCAAAGTAATATAAAAGATTATCGAATCCACAGAGACCAAGTGTCAATCTATCGTACCTGTTGTTATGGTGTTTATCTAAGGCAACTATTTTTAAGGGTTTTAGTAAGGGTGCAATGGTAAATAAAATTATAATTTTAAATAATAATTTAAAAGACAGGCTCGAATGTAATTCACGTAATCAATGATAATCCAGTACTTGTTAATGGAACTACTTATGGGCAATGTTTTCTCCTTTGAAAAGAACTAATTTAACAGGAACTGTCGCTTTCGCGTATTCAGAACCGAGTTGTACTCTCTAATCAACCCCTCCTATTGTCACGAATAAAAAGGTGCGTACTGCGTTAGAGTAGTAAACCTATTTTTAAGAAATATAGTTTCTTAACAAAGTTGAAAAGTATTTTAACCTGGACTTCTTAGCAAAAAGAGGTTCTTATGAACCAGACTCTAAATCTCATAACGCGTCCGAAAATCGTTTTAAAATCTCTTTTCTTTTTAATCTAAAAACTCCTAATGAACTATACAAAGCGCTTTTGGCTGTTTTTGAAATAGTTAAAAACAATTACTTGAATTGAAAGATAAAATAGCCCTTAGGTGTTTCCACGAACAATTACACTGATTACTGGTTTAATTACGATCCTTACATTCTAACCTTTATGGGATTAGTTAGACATGATAAAGTAAATATTCTTTTTATAGTTTTTCATATAAGTAATTTAAAGCGAGTGCGGGAAGTAAACAAAGTAAATGTGCGAGTGCGGGAAATAAACAACGTAAATGTGCGAGTGCGGGAAATAAACAACGTAAATGTGCGAGTGCGGGAAATAAACAAAGTAAAGTGCGAGAAAATAAATAAAAGTAAAGCAATGCGGAAAAATAAAATACTAACTGGAATTAAAATGGCGGCAGGATTAACTTCCCCCAGAGTGCTCCAAAACTCGAACCACAGACAGATTACAGACTCGATCACTCGATTGCAGAGGCACCCCGATGTGGAATGGCAACTGCTTTATAACTGATATATGCCTAGAGAATTCTAATTCTGGATGAAGAAAAACGAAAATCTAAGGTCCTATTTATAGGAGAAACTGGAAGCGCGAAATGACCGGGACGCCCCTCCACTAAAAAGTGGAGGTTGAGGATTTTTGCCTTGTGGCGCCCGCCACAGGCCTATGGCGCCCGCCACGGTCCCTACAGGGGATGATGGAGTGGGGATCGTGGGTCTTGGAGGTTGAGGAGTGGTCTTGAGACGTGGCCACGTCATGGCTAACCCCATGGCGCCCGCCACAGTGGGTGCCGTAAGTGCAAAATGCTGAATTTCTAGGTTTTCGTCCGTTTTCACTCCTTTTTCGCTCCTTTTCCCGATTCAAGCTCCGATTATTATAAAAACCTGAAAACATAAGAAAACAAAGCAATAACAAAGCAAAACAACAATAAAAGCTAAGAATGCATGCGAAATCGGAGTCAGAAATACGGTGAATTTTAGTGTGATCACTATGATCTAAACTGGATATTTAAATGGAAAAAGGGAGGGAAAGACCAGGCGGTGGCCGGAGCCACGCCGGTCATCTTCTCCGGTGGTCATGCACAGTAGCGTTTCTCAAAACTCAACAAAACTCAAGATTTTTTTATACCAATGGATTTGCCTTGCTACGTGGATCATCATGCCAAGTTTCAATTTCATTTATCCCCTCAAACTAATCTAAATCGAAGTCTATAAGTTTGAAGGTGGTTTCAAGAATTTGCATGAACACTCTCTAAACCTATACAGAAATGATCTACGCATCTAGGGTAGCAAGAATCTACAACAATGGTGCATAAATAAATCAAGAATAGAGAGTAATTTTGATTGATAACTTACTCAATGGAGTACCTCCATTGGGTATTTAAATGGCGTGGAAGCTTGAAGGAAAATGCCCAGAATCATTCACTGATCTTCAATGAAGCTTCTGCAACTCTTGATTTTGGCTAAAACTTGATGATTCTCTGTCGCTTGCGCGAAAATAAGGTGTCGGCACAACAGAAGAGTCGCCACCTTTCGTTATTTATCCCTCGGAGCGGGAAAGGAAACGATCGGAAAAACCTAACGAATAAGGGTAAGACAAGGTCATCGCAACCATTGTCTGGATTCGGGAGTCGGTTACGCAAGGGGAAGGTATTAGCACCCCTCACATCCGTCGTACTCGACGAGATCCTCGCTTGTTGTGTTTACTTGGACGGGTTGGTTTTATTCTATCTACCTATCAAGGCTGGCTTAAACAGAAAAGAAAATGACTCGGCAAAGCGTCGCACTTTATGCCTACGTATTCTCATCAGAGAATGAGAAATCAGAGTCAACGTAGTTCGGCCTACGACGGGTTATGGGGGAAGGTAGCTCGCCAATACGTCAGTATTGTGCCTACGTACTCTTAACAGGTATGAGAGATCAGAGCTCACGTAGTTCGGGAAACTACGGTTTATTTCCTGTTTTTTACAAAAGAAGTGTTTTTTATTGTGTTTGCGATTTCAATCGCACTAGAGACTGTGACCTGAGAGTGAATGTGTCGCATGTCACCCAAAGGGTACCATACTAAACATTCAAACTGTGGAAAAGAAACTCTCCCACAATCCTTTCTCAGATAGCTTAAGGCTCGTAACGTACGAAAGAAATCATTCATGATTACTGTATCTTAAACTGTTTTGAGATGAGAAGAGAACATGCCCAACTAGGAGGGAGACTATCAAGTCCTACTGTTGTCATGCCATGGATTCATCCTATGGTTGAGGTTTGAACAGGGAACTCCTAGAAGTTGTCATGCATAGGTTTCAACCTAAAGTTCTATCATCAATTCCTTATCAAAGGAAATGAGAGTCCTAAGGGATCATGTCAATGATACACCAAAACAGACAAAGCATCAACTTAACAGTAAAATGCATGCAATGCAAGTTAGGGAGGAAATGTGTGTGGGGCTTCAGCCTCCACAAGCTCATCTCAACCTCAAGCCAGAATGGAGAACAGTAATCATACTGAAATGTAAAACATCATGCTATCAAGCAATAACAGTAAACTGCAATCATACAGAAGGAAATGAAATAAAATGCCATCAGGCAAACAAACCACATGGGCAAGGGAGCTGGGCTCTACCGAATACCCGCAAGCAAAGCCACACAGTAACAATACAAGCAGAGGGAGCAACTCAACCTCTAGTGCAATCATGCCCCTAGATTCTACCTATTCTAGATATGAACTTATTCTAATGCATCAAACAAGTCAAACAAAACACATCAATACAGTAAAAGAAAACAGAAGAAAGCAGATCAACTCCTCTCTCAACTACAAGCTTCATCTCTTCCAACAGCAACTCAGTCTTCAGACTTCATTCACCCTTGACAAATATCAATTTGCTTTCCCAGGTTTCAACCCTTCAACATAAGTTTCAACTTACTTCTCCTTTAAGCTTCAGCTTCTTGATCAGCTCCACCTTCAGGCTTCACCATCAATCATGAGTACCAACCTGGCTCCTTCAGGATCTCCAGGTATCAAAGTAAGTATCAACTTCCTTTGTTCTTCAAGCTTCAGCTCTTCAAAATCAATCTCAATCACTTAGAAGTGTCAACTTCATCTTCAGTCTTTACTTCATCTTCAAGGGTCTTCAAGTATCAACTTGCTCTTGTTGCTCTTCAAGCTTCAGCTGGAATGGCAATGCTCAAGGATTCATCCTCTTCTACACTCTTCATTGAAGTCTTCATCTTCAAACTCAAGCTCATCATCTCTCAAGATAATCAAACCAGAGGAAATCACTTACTGGATAAGCTGGGGGATATTGAACTGCTTACTGACCATCAAAGGTGACCTATAAGGGTTCAACATCAAAGGAATGGTTCCCTCAAAAGTTCTACTTCCTAGGTATAATCACTTATCCCTCCAAAGTATAGAGGTGTATACCATGGAAGGACTTTGAATCATAGGGAGGAATGGAGGTGAAAGATACCATCCATGTTTAAGAAAGAAGTTATCTAAGTCTAAACTCTTCCTAATCCCTAACCCTAAAACAATCTACAAAACAAACAAGATCAAGCTCTCAAGCTCCTCAATTCATCTTCAAATCTTCTACTATGCTCCTCAATGCTCCTTAGAACAAAACTAAGCAATACCAAGCTCTCCAAGCCCATCAAGCAAAGCAAACACAAATACAAGCCCACAAGGGCAACACAAACAATCATCATATACAAAAATCATCTAAAAATAGTATACTACTATATTAAATCCTAATATAATTTCTAAGGGATCCTACATACCTACCCTTAATACCCCTATATGTCCCATAGTCTAATTTGACCTAGAAACCCAAAATTCTAATATTATTATGGACCTATCTTAAGGATTAACCTAATTCTACACAACCTAATGTCATCTAAGCAAAACTATCCTAAAATTCATCAAAAAATTATGGAATAAATCCAGGGGGAAGCTAAAGCCTATATATAACTATCCTAAAAAGAATGACCTAAAAATGTTAAGGGAACTACCTAAACAAAATTCTACAAATTCGGGAATCAACATAAAAGAAATAAAATGCAATAAAAGTAGAAAATACACAAAAAAATATTAAAAATGCATGAAATTCAAATGTCTTTATTTGATAATTTTCTAGACAACAATATGAAATGGGAGCAAAAATTCCCACTAAAAAATCTTCAATTTTCAAATTGATATGAATTTTCAAATATTAATGAAAAATGGAAGAAAATGAAATTAAAACATGAAACTGGGGTGTAATTAGTAATGCGTGTGCAGTTCAAATTATTAATGGGCTCAAAGTGGTGGGCTCAGATATCAATACGCGCATGGCCCAATCATCATCAGAAAATCAATTAATAAATCATGAAGAAAATGGAAAACAAGCGGTGCAAATAGAAGAGAAACTCAGTTAAAAAAACCAATGGGCTGTGAAGGGGGTGGGATTAGTCATTGGATCCACTTAAGCCCAGAACTCAGGTTTTAATGAAACACATCGTTTCATTGCTTCTCAGGATTCCCTCCAAGACGAAATTAAACATGGGCCGTTGGATTGCTTCTCAGGTCAACCATTCTTGCTTGATCTAATGGCTGAGAGGTTGTCTTCAACCTTCAGCTAGGGTTCTTGGAACCACCATGGAAATGCAGAACATGAAGCTTCATCTTCCTCACACACGAACTTCATCAATACCCCACCAAATGCAGCAATTAAAAACCCTAGATTACTCCAAATTTCATCAGGAATCTAGCCATGGCATCAGAATTTATTGAAACCCTCTCAAACCTAGAACCCGATAGCAACTTCCAATAATTGATCAAGAACCAATCTTAACAATTCTCAAAATTAAATGTCCTAATCTCATCCTCATGCTTCCCTGAACATTTCTTGCTATTGAACTAAGCTTATCTCTCAATATTCAGCAAGATATAAGGTCAAACAGAAATGGTGTCATCATGTTGATCATCACTAAATCTCTTCAAACTCTCCAAAATCCATCACCTATGTGTCTCTAACCTTTCTACACTAACAAACTAACCTAATTATGCATAAAACATGGTGTAGGGAAGAATTTGCAAACCTGGTTAATCTTGATGAACAGATGATGAAATCCACCAATTCAGACCTTGAAACTCTTCAGAAAGTTTCCCTAGATGCCAATCTTGCTACTGTTTGCAACAATTTTGATGGAGGAAGCCTCAATCTCAGAATTCGATTCTGACTTGCCACCTTGAAATTTCAATCACCAACTCTTCAATTTACCATGGATTTGATCTCAATTCAATCTGCACAGCTTCACTATGATGTACGGAATGTGTTTGAATGGAAAGAATGAATGGAAATGAAGAAGAATGAAGAAATGAAACTTGACTTGCAATGGAAGATTCTTGATCTCACTCTCTCTTCTTTGCACCAATTCTCACCAACCTTTGCTTTGAGAAAGTTCTAATCATCTTATAGAACTTGTAGGAACTGTCCAGAACCTTCTGGAACACTCCAATGATAATTTGAACTTCTCATCTCATGATATTTGATTTCACTTCTCACCATATGCTATCTCATGCCATAGTCCTTGTACCCTTCAATTCTGACTTGAAATTCTCCCCCCATGAGATTTATGATGAGTTACAATGCATAACCAACTTGTTTATTGAGTTTTCTTGAGTTTTGCTTTGGTACCTTAAGATGCAAGTAAGCCATTTCCAAAGCAGCCCTATGATCTAAGCCCCAAATCAAAATTGTGGCTGAACCATTGTTCTTAGAATGTCATTTGAAGTCAAAATGACCTATTGTATGACATGGTTTGGATGTATAACTTGTGATTTCCAATTTTCAATTTCAACTTATTTAACTTATGCCTCCATTTTAGGCCATTTTTATCACTTTTTGATACAAGCTCTTTCAACATCTCATGACCTCCCTACTAGCCTTAAAACATCATTCTAAGCAAGTTTGATGTTGAAGATTTTTCCATTTGAAGCTTGGAAATAGGATATATGGCCTTATGCTTGAAATGACCTATAACCTCCAAAGGACCAAAATGCCCTTGACTTGTCAAAGCCATAAGTTGAGTTCTAGAAAGCTAAGAAGATGCTCTACAACATTCATGTTGGCTAAGAGTTCATAGGAATCATCCTACTAGGGCAAAAGTTGGATGCAAGTTGGGTGACTTTCAAGGACCCAGATTCACATACCTCAGATGACCTGTAATTTGTCAAAGTCATAACTTGAGCTCTACAAATCCTATCAAGGACTTCTAATACTAAAATTAAAGCTAAGAACAAGATCTACAACATTCATGTTGTGGGGAAGATGAGATGACAATCACATCTTGAGCTAAACTGTCTTGAAGATAGGGATCAAACTAGGGGATTTTACACTGTCAATCCTTAGAAACCCTAGCTTAAAACTTCTCAAACTCCTCAATCATGATGAGTTGGTCTAGGAATCATCCTTATAGCATCTCAATGCATCATTCCATGATCACATGGCTCTTTGGATTAGGTCTCAACCCTCTCCAAATCATCAGTTGACCTAGGGTTGACCCAGTCAAACCCTAATTCCACCACTCATGGCTGAATCTTCTGAATTCTTGTACAATGACCTCTCTAGGCTTCATGATGGCTTTCAAGACATCTCATAAGCTTTCTCAAAGATTCAAGTCCATCCTCATAGTCTCAGAATCATCTGAGGAGCTCCCACAACTCTCAAGTTATGTGACACACAACCTTGGTTTCAATCAATCCCTCTGAGGATCTCTTGAGTTCTCTGACAAGGGTATCAATCCTTGAACATTTGAAAAACTCTCTTGGCTAGCTTCAAAGCCTCATATAACTCTTGATGGGTAAATAAATGTTGGTCAAATTTTGGGGGGCAACAGCTGCCCCTATTCAAACGGCTTGAACCTGACTGGGTGAGGAGCGAACGACTCTCAGCCAATCAAGGTGCGAGACGGTTGAATACCGATGAACCCGGAAATTTGCCAACTGCACAAGTACACGGTACTCTGGCGGGAACAAATCTTCGGATACTGACATAATAGCTGCACGGCAACTAGCTGGAGACATACTGATCTGAACCCTGTCGTCTATTATCCACGTTGAATTCCTCTAGCATTGTCATCAGACACCGGACCTCGCCGTCAAACATTCATGAAAATAAAGTGTCTGACATCGCCGTCGGATAACCAAAACACCCAACATCGCCGCTGGAAAACTAAATCACCTGACATCGCCGCCAGAAACAAACATCCAACATCGCCGCTGGAGAACTAAAGAATCTAACATCGCCGTCAACCAAACATCCAACCTCGCTGCTGGGGCACCAAAGAATCTGACATCGCCGTCAACCAAACATAACCCTGAGGAACACCCGACATCACCGTCACGTACTCAACATAATCTGACTTCGCCGTCAACTCTCAACATAATCTGACTTCGCCGTCAACTCTCAACATCGTCTGACCTCGCCGTCAGGGTGAAGAAACTCCATTGGGGAATTGGTCACACGGTAACCGGTAATACATAGTCGATCATGCCATCAGGCATCCAAAGAAACTGTCGGGCCTCAGTCGGACTTCAACCCTCAGGTTGATCATGTCATCAGGCATTCAAAGACATCTGTCGGGCATCAGCCGGACTTCAACCATCAGGTTGATCATGCCATCAGGCATTCGAAGACATCTGTCGGGCATCAGCCGGACTTTAACCATCAGGTTGATCATGCCATCAGGCATTCCGCATTACTGTCGGGCCTCAGCCAGACTTCATCAGCAAGTCGGGAATAGAATTCTTGGTCAATCATGAGCCAATTGGGAACACCTAAACCTCTGCCATCAGGCACTCCGCATCAGCTGAGAGAACTGCTTCATTAACCCGATCAGACTTCAATCATGGAGTCTTCAAGGGAGGTTTCAACTTCTCCGTTAGAAACCTGCTGGGGAGGACGCTTCGCCGCTGGGGATTCTGGAGAACTATCAAGTAACTCCGCTCCGGGGGTCCAGAAATCATTCTGGATGAATCAACTCTGCTGAGGACTTCAAGAATCATCTTGAACAAATAACTCCGCCGGGGACCTTCAAAAATCATCTTGAACCGATAACCATGCCGGAGCTTTCAGGAATTATCCTGAGCGAACACTCTGTTGGGGATTTCAGGAATCATCCTGGTGTTGCACCCTAAAATTTTCTCAACCTTATTCACTTGGTTTAGGTCTCAATATCATTAGCATTTGCATGTACATAGTCTACTCATCTGCATAGCATAAGCATAGCAAGTCATCCAACAGGGGACCAATCATTATTCTCATCTCTATGAGCCTATCAAGAGGTTATTATTCTAATTCAATCCCATTCAAGTCATCAGAAAAGAATTTGAAAGTTGGAGAAGTCAGTGGATCAAGCATTGAGTCTATCTCCTAACTGAGGGTATCTGGGGATCATCAAGGGAAGTGTGAGTTGTGGGCTGAGCATGGAGAGTATCTAGACATCTTGGAGGACTTGGAAAGTCATTTGGAGAAGGAGACAATTCATTGATATGATCACAAGAATTGCAGTTGAAGACAGTCAACTAGGGTTTCATCTGGGGTCAACTCTAGGTCAACTCTAGGTCAATTGATTGATTGAAAGGCATTAAGGTCTATTGAAGAGATGTGGGGTTCACCATTTGACAGGAAGAATAAGGATATGATGATATGCTAAGAAGAAATCAAGAGAAATCAAGGAGAAGAGGAGTTTCTAAATTAGGGTTTCTGTGTAAAATCCCCTAGCTTAGGTCAAATTTCCAAGCAAGATAAGTCAAAGTTCAAGCTCCAAATGGATCCTTGGCCAACATGGAACTTGTAGAGGATCTCAAGACCTTTAATTTGAGTGGTGGAAGACATCAAGGAGATTTACAGAACTCAAGTTATGGTCCTTGCAAGTTACAGGTCATCTGAGGTATCTGAAATTTTGTCTGTGAAAATGACTTGACTTCCAAGCAATTTTTACCCCTCAAGGAAATTTCAAATGAATTTCTGGCCAACATAAGAATTGTTCCTCATTGTCTTATCTTTCTAGAATGGTATGGTATGCCTTCATATGATTTGTAGAACTCTACTTATGGTCTTGGCAAGCAAAGGGTATTTTGGTCATCTGAGAATTACAAGTCATTTCAACCTATGCCCAAAAATCATACAAGGAAGCTTCAAATGGAAACCTTTACAACATCAAACTTGTTCAAAATGACATTTTGAGTCTAGAAAAGTGACCATGAGAGATTGTAAAGATTCATAGCACAAGGTTTCAAAATTGTTGGATTTAATGAATAAAAATGACTTAAAAAATGAGATTTTTCATATTTTGGCCAAATGAGGTGAAATTATAGGTCATTTTGAATGGAAAGATCATTTTGAGAACATTGGATAAAGTAGAATTTTGAGCTTGGTTCACATTTTGGGAGTTATTCATGGTTACTTGTAATGGAAGATACATAAACCAAATCCAAGGGAAATCATACATGGGAAGCTTCTCCAAGCTTCTAGGAGTTTCTAACCTCACCTATATATTGACATGAGAGGGTTCATGCCATGGTTGGTGATCACATTTACTCAAAACCACAAGTTTCACACATTTCTCTCATTTTTGCAAAAGCTTCTCAAACTACCTCAAATCTTCACCATTATTGATCTGATCTTCATCCTCATCATCCCTAGATCACAATTCTCACAAGCATTTGGTAGATTGGAGCAGAACTCGTGCCACACACTCCCATCCTCCAAGAAGCAAGAAACTTGGAATTGCAAGATTCAAGGGGTTTGAGTCCAATTCATTGCATACAGTAGTCAAGAACAAGCTTACTGATCAAGTTCAGACCATTGCAAGCATCAAATTCAAGGATCTCCATACCTGTTTTCCTCATCAAACCAGGTTGGTATCTTCATTCTAATTGATTGAATTAGCTAGCATGTTAGGGAATTGTTAGTATAAAATGGTTAAGAGAGGTTAGATGATGAATTTCACAAGGTTTGGAGAGTTTTCATGAAAGTTGTTAATGGAGTGCAAGAACTGTTGAAGCTTATAACTGTTAGGATATTGCACGAAAATCTTGATGGAATAGCATGTTGTGATCAGCATAAGGTGTAGATGAGTTTAGGACAAGGATTGGTGATAATTGGAACAATTGATCACAGGTATCAATGGTGGATCAAGACTGTTTTATCTATCGAATTGGTTTATTGAGTGAGTTTTAGGAGGAGTTATGGTTATGGTTGTGTAGAGGCAAGTTTTTAGAGCAACTTTGCTCTTTGGATCGAAGGCATCCATGGAGAGATGAGAGAGGATAGAGGAGTGGAAGGACGCGTGCATGGGAGGGGAATTTCAGAGCTAGGGTTTTGCTGGAGGTAGACGATGACCTCAGGCCGTTGGATGAGTACTTTGACCTTGACTGAAGATCAAATCGTGTGGCTGGCGTTTAAAACGAAAACGGAGGGAGATTCAAACGCCTATACGCAGCGTTTCATTTATTTTGCCAGACTGGGCTTTAAAATCCTTGCTAACACCACCCCCTCAAATCAGGCCCAACTCATTTGAACTGAGAATTTTACTTTATGCACCGTTTGCGTTTTTTAATTTTTGTTTTAAATTCTGAGTGCAACTGGGCCTAGTGCCCATTGCTATGCGTGCCCCCCATTTTATGGCCCAGTTGAGATTTGAACTGGGCGCCCTTGCTGATGGCACCCCCCTCCCCTTCTATTCATATTTTGTCATTTTAATTTCTTTAATATTTTCTCATCTTTTAAAAATCATAATAAATCATAAAATGCATATTTTCAATTGGTTCTTTTTGCATTATTTTCTTAATTTGGTCAAGAAAATTAGCCTCCAAAAAAATTAATAATTCATTTCATTTTCTTATTTTGGCATATTTTTCTTTTAATTAGGTGTAAATAATATTTTGTTTAGTACATGAATTTGATGATTTTTGTTCTAATAGTTGCTTTAATATTTTTCACCCATTCTTTTTAGGTTGATTAGTAGATAAGATTAGCTTGTATATACATTTTAGTTCCCATTTTTAGGACTTAATTTTAGGTGTTTAGTTTAGGTGTGAACAACATGAACAAAATTAGGGTTTAAGTGATGACTTAGGTGAATTAGTTCATTTCCCTTAGGACTTAGAGATTGAATATTTTAGATATGGGGCTATAGGGACTATGGGTAGTTATTATATCCCTTAGAAATCACTAGGATTCCCTTACTGCTATTGGTATAATACTGTCTGTATTTGATTGATTGATGTGGTGTGCCCTCTGGGGATTATTGTTTGTCTGTATGGGTATTGGGATTGCTTGGGGATTGGGAGAGCTGAAGACTTGTGATGATGAAGCCATTGGAGATCCAGAGCTTGAAGACCAACTTCCAGAGTTGAAGAGGAGATTCTTGCTAGCAGCTGTTGAGGAGATTAGGGTTTAGGAGCTAGGCAGAGCTCTAGACTAGAAAGCTTGTTTCTCAAACATGGAGTGCCTTGTCTGCATCCATCCTTTCTCTATGATTCAAAGTCTCTTTCAAATATCCACCTCCTTCCTTTGGAAGTATCAGTGAACGTATTTGAAAGATAGAACTTTTGAGGGAAAATTGTCTATATAATGTTAACAGTTAATGGACCACCCTTGGTAGGTATTTGACTGTCTAACATTTATTCACTTCATCTTGTTGATTGATGTTCCTCCTGGGAGTTTGAGACTGGAAGAAAAGCCATTGCAGATGGAAGATTGATGATCAAGACCTTGCTTGAAGGCTGTGGAGATGGAGAGTGATGCTTGCTGAAGCTTGTAGCTGTTTGAAGATGACTTGAAGATAGATGTTGATGCAGAGCTGCTGTGGCTGTTTATTTTTAGCTGTTATTCATTTATGATGTATTGTTTGGTTTTCCCTGACTGTATTGTTTGCTGTTTAACCTGTTGGGTTGAAAGTGAAGTCTGTTCACTTTTGCCTATTGTTTTCTGGGTTCGAGGTTGAGTGGGACTCCCTTGCCTCGCTTGTATTGTTGCATCCATGCATTTTATTGCTTTTGTATATCTGATATTGTTTCTGTTTCCGTCTATTCCCTTAGGATCTCTGTTTCTCTCTGCGCAAGAGAGGAGCATGATAGACATTAGGTCTTAACCTATGCATGATAACGTTAGGTTAGTCTGATTCCCTTTTCAACCGTAGGTTAGAGTTCTGTCTCTTCTTTCTCAAAACAAACGGAAAAACACAATAAGATTTCAAACACAATAAAAGACACTTCTTCCGTAAAAGAATGTGAACTCATCAAGACGTCATTTTTGTCCGCTGGGACTGTTAATCAGAAAAACCTTTTTCAGAAGGAATAAAAACAATCAAGACAGACTTGTGTCGTACGTGGCCCGAACTACGTTTGCTCTGATCTTTCATGCTGTATGAAAGTACGTAGGCATAGGACGCGATATCCTAGCGAGCAACCTTCCCCTCCTTTCCCGTAGGTAGGCGAACTACGTTGACTCTGATTTCTCGTTCCAGACGGGAATACGTAGGCATAAAGTGCGATACTTTGCCGAGTCATTTTCTTTTCTTTTTTAACCCCAGTCCTGTAGAATAGATAGAATAACAATCCCTACCCGAAAACAAGCGTGGATCCCGTCGAGTACGACGGACGTGAGGGGTGCTAATACCTTCCCCTTGCGTAACCGACTCCCGAATCCAGGTTTGGTTGCGACGACCATACCTTTCCCGTGTTGTGCGAGGTTTACTCTGAGCGTTTCCTTTCCCTCCCGTGGGATAAATAACGCACGGTGGCGACTCTTCTGTTCAGCCGGCGCCGATTTTCGCAGTAGCGACAGCTGGCGACTCTGCTGGGGATCCAACGTCCCCTGGCTGCTAAGGACTGTGATAGTCCTTATGCATTTGGGATCCAACGTCCCTCAAGAGAGTCAATCCTAACGCTTGTTTTCCCGTCGAGGATTTTGTATGGATTTATATTTCTGACCTTATTTTCAGCATTATATATATTGATTATTATTGTTGTATTGGGGTGTGACGGGTGTTCTTTGATTGAGAGATAAGCCGGACCTGGGCTTGAGTGCACCTAGAATTAGAGTAGAAAGTAGTGGGCGCGTGCCGGCTTTGCTTGCATTAGTGTCTCATGAAATCTACACTCGGACGAGGTTCTTCTGGTTGGCTTCTTTTTCTACCCTTTGGGTCGAAGGGGTTGTTGGTCAGCTGAATTGTCGACTCCGGGAACCGATCATTTGGAAGTTGGCTAAGTGAGGCCTCTTCAGGATTTGATGATGCCACTCCTTCTGGGAATCGTATCATCAACCCTGAAAGTCTGTGACGCCGACGACCGCATAGGATGTCGTACCTTTGTCAGTTACTAGGACATCCACCTGTGAGAGGGTTTGGGGTTATGCAGGTAACTAGACCTTCAGACTACCGGTTTGTTTCTTGATCAGAGATCTTGGGTATTCATGGAGAGTTCTGAGGTCTGTCAGAGACCAGTTGGAGAGTTCCGAGGTCTGTCAGAGACCAGTGGGAGGGTTCTGAGGTCTGTCGGAGACCTATTGGAGTTATGATTTGAGGTCTATCAGAGACCAGTCAGAGAGTTATGTTGTGGGTCTGTCAGAGACCATTGTTGGAGCTTTGTTTTAGGTCTATCTGAGACCAGGGTTTGAGGACTTCTAGAGAGTCTATTTGAGACTTATTGATATGGTTCAGGCTATTCAGCTACGGCATTTGGTCCCTGTTGCATGTCACTTGCATTGCATTGTTTGCATACTCATCATCATTTGCATCCTACTAACGTGTGTCTGTGCTGCAGGTGCATTTGCATTCCCCCGGTTCTAGTGTCTAGACTTCTGAGTATTGATTATGGCTGGTTTGAGGAAAACAGTTGCATATAAGCTGCCTACACCTGATATTACTCCTTTGCTCGGTCTGATATCTCTCGCGGATGAGGGGGTTAGGAGAAGCTTCAGAATGAGTCATGGGAGATTACTGAGATTAGTCTGCAAGCCCACTACTGATGAGATGAACGGGCTGTACACCTTGATGCAGTTCTATGACCCCGCATTGAGATGTTTTACGTTTGCTGACTTCATTCTAGGGCCCACCATTGAGGAGTATGTGGAGTTTACCGAGCTACCAGTGCAGAACAAGGTTCCCTTTATTCACTCTGCTGCTGAGCCCAAGTTGGAGGACTTAGCCAAAGCCTTGCATATGGACGCTGCAGAACTGTTATTGACTTCTTGGCTTGGGGTTTCAGGTTTCTCTCTTGATTTCTTGGTTGGCAAAGCTCAGGAGTATGCCAAGAGCGGGTGTTGGGTGGTTTTCAATGCTATTTTGGCTCTATGCATTTATGGGATTGTGCTGTTTCCTAACTTGCCCAATTTCGTAGACTTGGACGCTTTCCATCTATTTGCTGCCGGCAATCCAGTGTCAACATTGATCGGAGACTTCTACCACTCCTTGCACTACAAAAACGAAAATAGAAGGGGGAAGGTTGTTTACTGCTGTGCTCCTCTGTTGAATACGTGGTTCAAGAGTCATCTTCCCATGAAGGGGTCTTTTGTGGAGAGTGCAACCACCGCTAGCTGGTCAGAGCACCTGATGAGGCTATCTTCCGAGGACGTTGAGTGGTTTGATCGAGACCTGCTAGGATCTGAGCTTGTATTCAGTTGTTCTGGGTACCCTAATGTGCCGTTGATAGGAAGAAAAGGGTGTATCAACTACAACCCATCCCTGTTGGTCCGTCAGTTCGGATATGCGCTGAAGAACCCGCCAAAGGAGGAAGAAGTACAGGAATCTCTGTACTTCACCGGAGATTTGAAGGGGGAGTTATTAGCCAAACTGCAGCATGCCTGGACGCGTATTAACCGAAGAGGGAAGCCGTTGTTAGGGAAGAATGACTGTCAGGACTATGCACCTTACAGGGTTTGGATCCAGGAGAGAGCAAGTCAGTTGCGGATGCCATTTCCAGATGCACCAGTTCTTGTTCCTATCCCGGTAGCAGAGCCAACTACTGTTTCTAGGGAGGCCTACGAGCAAGTTGTGAAAGAAAAAGAAGCCTTGATGAAGATCAACGAAGGGTTAGAGCAAGAGCTAGCCCAGATACGCAGTGAGAAAAACAAGGCCGTGCATGCTTTCCAACAGCAGATTGAGCTAATGAACAGATTAGGGGCTGAGTTGACTGAGGAGAGGAAGAAGCGCGAACGTCTGGGGCAAGAGTTCAGAAGCTCCCATGACATGCTTGAATCCAAGAAGAAAGCACTTGACATTGCTCACCGAGAGATCTCTTCTTGCAATAAAACCTGGAATGCCACGCTCACCAACAATAAGAAGAGGGAAGATAAGTTGAAGCAGCAAATTTCCGACCTCGAAGAGCAGTTGAAGTCCAGCATCAAGAAGTTTGAAGAAGAAGTGATGACCAGGTATAGCCTCCAGAATGCACTGAACAAGGCCGTCAAAGGCAGAGATGAAGCTGTGTCTCAGAAGCGTAAACTAGAGGATCGCTTCGGAGAAGGGGCATGGGAGGAAACTGCTGAAGACGTGCGGCGTGTTCTCAAGAGAAGGAACCAACTTGTTGAAGGGCTGCTTGCTCGACCAAGTCATCCGGAGACCAAGAAGTTGCTGGAGGAGTACCATACTTATGGGAGTGTTTGATCATTTCATGTAGTAACTTGTATGCTTTATTTGCATAGTGCTGACCATCACCAGGATTGTTGGTTGAGGTTATGCCTTCTTATTATACTCTCAGTAATATTGTATTCCGGGCTTATTGGTTTCTCTGCAATATATGAGGCTTTCTGTGATTCAACTCCGATCTTTGTATTGCTAGAACTATCATTGCACCGGCACCTTCACACTAGAATCGGGGAATGAATTTCCCTAATGCACAGGCACACACATTGCATTGCATTCATATTCATATTGCATTACAGGTAATCATTGGATGGTATCTTATTTTCCGCCCTGTACCAGGTACTTTCAGGATTGCAGATCATCACCCGCACCGCTATTCCACTCGCACCAACTGTCGAAGAATCATGGATCAAATGCAGAACGAGATGCAAGATGTGCGCGAGAAGCTAGATCTCTTTATGCAGACCATGGAAGCTATTGCAAAAGGTCAGGAGAATTTGCAAGCCATGGTACAACCGCTATTGGCCCGAAATGCTGGTCACGGTAACGAGGATCATCAGTCTGTGCGAGTCGACACTGTTCATGGAGATGGCACTCCCACGCCAGTGGCTCCACCTGTAGTCAATATACCTGCTGCTAATGTCAACAACGCTACCGCTGCGGGGAACGGTAACGTCGGAGTTGGGAACGAGACTGCTGTCCATAACGTTGGGCTTGGTGATATCAACTTGGATGATAATATGGGAGGCAACGGCTTTGGCAATGCTGGATTCGGGTTCAACAATCAGGGATTCGATAGCGCTGGGAAATATGGTTTCAATGCTCAAGGCTTCGGGCAAGATGGTTATGGTGTGGCCAATCAGGGTTACGGAGGTTTCGGAAATGGAAACGGCGCTGGGTTAATGGCTTTTGGGCCTGCTGGAGGTGTTCAAGGGTACGGCAACAGAGGCCGAGGCCCAGTGATGAATCAGATTAGAGTTGGCCGCAATAATGGATATGATGGGTATGGAGCTGGGGATGGTATGTGGCAAGAAGATCAGCAGGAGGATGCTTTCTCCGGCGGAGGTTTCGAAGGGTCGATGGATAACTCCCAGAAGATCAGAATGCTAGAAGAGCAGATGAGGGGGGTCCTGAACCAGAGTGCTGTGGGTTTAGACATGTCTGCAATGGGTCTGGTACCTGGCTTGAGGGTGCCAATAAAATTCAAAGCTCCTACATTTGATAAGTATAAAGGGGACACATGTCCGAAAGTGCACGTACGGGCTTATTACAGAAAGATGTCTGCATATTCAACTGATGAGAGAATGCTAATGCATTTCTTTCAAGATAGTTTGTCAGGCCCTTCCCTAGAGTGGTACATGGGGTTGGAGCCAACTAATATCAAGACATGGAAGCAATTGGCAGAGGCATTTGTAGCTCACTACAAGTATAACAGCGACTTGGCACCCAACCGGGTCCAATTGGCAGGGCTGTCTCAGAGAAAGGATGAGAGCTTTAAAGAGTACGCGCAAAGATGGCGCGACATGGCTGTTAGGGTCCGTCCTCCTTTAGAAGACAAAGAAATGAATGACATGTTCGTCGGCACATTCACAGGCATGTTCCATGACAAGTTGTTTCATACATCTCTGGCCAGTTTCTCAGATTTGATTCTGATGGGAGAAAAGATTGAACGTAACATTAATCAGCGAAAGTTCCAAGTCGAGGAATCAACTGCATCTGGCAGTAGTAGGAAGGCTTTTGGTGGGCGCCGTCAGGGCGAGGCAAGCGCAGTGTTTGGAGGCCGAGGCCGAGGCAGAGGTCGGAACCAATATCATCAGCCGCAGCAGGTGGCGAGTGTTACTATTCCATATCAACAACAACCGTTTCAGCAGCAACCAATGCAGCAACAACAACAACAGCAGCAGCAGCAGCAGCAGCCACAGCAGGGGGCACAGCAGGCTCAGCGAAGATTCCAGGGTGGTAAACCAAGAAGAGTGTTTGAGAAGCCTCCCTCAACGTATGCTGACTTGTTGCAGACATTGTTGGGTCTAAACCTGGTAGAGAAGAGAACTCTGGCGCCTATAACGGGAACTCCTCCGTATGGTTATGATGCAAGCAGGCACTGTGGTTTTCATTCTGGGGCTCCGGGCCACGATGTAGAGGGTTGCCATGCTTTTAAGCATGTTGTGCAGGATCTTTTGGACAATAAGACTATCAATTTCGGAACGGCAGGTCCGAATATAGTGCAGAAACCCCTGCCTAATCATGGGGCGAACGCCATTCTGACTGAGGAAGGGTTGAATCTGATTATGAATGTCGACGATTTAAAGACGCCGCTGAGCGAGATAAAAAGCAGATTGTTGCAAGGGGGTGTCTATCCAGGAAGTGACGAGTATTGCTTAGAGTGCTGGACCCTAGCTGGGGGGTGTGATGATTTGAAGAAAGGCATGCAGGCTTTAATTGATGGAGGCACATTGCAGTTTGACCGAGCAGCAATCGAAGAGCCTGCAAGGGCAGTAGCAGATAATCAGAGTGATGTGGCCACCGTAACGATTCCTCGGAAGACAATCACTATAACAGCACCGGCTCAGCGACCACCAATCACCATAACTAAGGCCGAACCAATCCCGTACGAGAATACAAAAGCAGTCCCATGGTCATATGGGTTGGAGGTGTATTGTGACGGGATAAAGATTGATGTTAATAAGCAGCCAGCCGAGACTGTAGAGAATGTGGTCGGTTCAGGAGGCATGACAAGGAGTGGTAGGATCTTCATATCGCCTGAGGTGGAGGCCGAAAGACTGGCGAAAGGGAAAGGAAAAGCGGTTGAAAATGTCCCAGTGCAAGCCAGCGAAAAAGCATCGGCATCGAAAGACGTAGAAGAGTTCATGCGCTTGATTCAAAAAAGTGATTATAAGATTGTGGAGCATCTGCAACAGACGCCGTCCAAAATATCCATCTTGTCGTTGCTCTTGTGTTCGGAAGCTCACAGAAATGCTTTGTTAAAAGTCCTGGATACTTCTTTTGTACCCCAAGACGTCTCCGTGAATCAGCTGGAAGGGGTATTGGCACATGTGAATGCAGGCCACAGCTTGGGCTTTACCGACTTCGATTTGACCCCGAAAGGGAGAGATCATAATATGGCGCTGCACATATCTGTCGAATGTAGAGGATCAGTAATGTCGCATGTATTGATCGACACCGGATCGTCTTTGAATGTGCTGCCCAAGAAGGCGATAATGAAGCTAGATGTCAGAGGAATCCTGTGCACGCCCAGTGACTTGGTAGTCAGAGCGTTTGATGGCACGCGAAGAACAGTCTTTGGATCGATAACATTGCCTCTGCAGGTGGGGCCGGAGGTGTTTGCAACGGAATTTTATATCATGGATATACAGCCTGCATATAGTTGCTTGCTCGGAAGACCCTGGATTCATGGGGCTGGGGCAGTCACGTCTACCCTGCATCAGAAGTTGAAATATATGGTCGGAGATAGCGTGGTTACGATATGCGGAGAAGAGGACATCCTGGTCAGCCATCTGTCGTCATTTAAATATGTGGAGGTCGACGGAGAGATCCACGAAACACCCTGCCAGGCATTTGAAGGGTTGCGTATCAAGGACAAAGGTCCTGGGCCGAGCAAAGTGTCGGAGATAGCCGTCTCATCGTATAAAGAAGCTCAAGCTCTTGTAGAGGCTGGAGAAGCAAAGGGTTGGGGCAAGGTGCTGGATATTCCGGTAAAGATAGACCGGTTCGGGCTGGGATACCAACCATCGTTGTCAGCACCTGCTGTGGGGGCACCCCGTTTCAGAGGGCCGATAACCATCTCTGCCAGTGGAGTATGTCATGAGACCATCAACGCCGCTTCGGAGTCTGACGAAGGAGACAGTGACTGTGATATGGATGCCTGGATTCAGCCAAGCACGCCAGGACAGGGACTGTGCAACTGGTCCATTCAGGAGTTTGTTCCTGTGACTCTTAAACAGTAATGCTTTGCTTTATTAATTGTTGAATAATCGGATGTCTTGCCCGGGGCATCGTGATTTGCTTAGGGCTGTGTTGTTATGAAAATTGTGTGTTAATCATTAAATAAATGGCGTTTTTCATGTGCAAATACTGTAATCTCTGTCTTTCTTGTTTTGTATTTTTCAATAAAATGGCAACGTGGTTATTCGCTTTATACGCATTTTGAAGCACTTAACCATTCCTTTTGCAGGATAACATTTTCAGATGACATCCTTGAACCACCTATGACTCGTCCCGACTTTGAGCATCCGGTATTTCAGGCCGAAGAAGAGGTTGTCGAAGATAGTGACGTTCCTGAAGAACTGTCTTGGTTGGTGAAGCAAGAGGAAAGAGTCATTCTGCCTCACGACGAGGTCATCGAAATTATCAACTTGGGGTCGGAAGGGGTCGAGAAGAATATTCGTATCGGAGCCGCGCTGCAGAGCGATATCAAGCGAAGACTGGTTGAAATGCTCAGAGAGTATAGTGATGTATTCGCTTGGTCGTATGAAGATATGCCAGGGCTCGATACAAATATGGTTGTGCACCGTCTGCCACTGAAAGAAGAATGCCCGCCGGTCAAACAAAAGCTTCGCAGAACTAGACCAGACATGGCAGTAAAGATCAAAGAGGAAGTTCAAAAACAGTGGGACGCTGGTTTCCTGGCTGTGACAAAATATCCCTCATGGGTTGCTAACATCGTACCAGTGCCGAAGAAAGATGGCAAGGTTCGGATGTGCGTGGATTATAGGGATTTGAACAAAGTGAGCCCAAAAGACGATTTTCCGCTTCCTCATATCGATGTGCTAGTTGATAATACTGCTCAATACTCCGTATTCTCCTTCATGGATGTCTTTTCAGGCTATAATCAGATTAAAATGGCGCCAGAGGACATGGAGAAGACTACTTTCATAACGCCTTGGGGAACATTTTGCTACAAAGTGATGCCCTTTGGTTTGAAAAATGCTGGGGCAACATATCAGTGTGCGATGACGACTCTTTTCCATGATATGATGCATAAAGAGATCGAAGTTTATGTTGACGATATGATTGCCAAATCCCAGACGGAGGAAGAGCATCTGGTGAATCTACTGAAGTTATTTAAAAGGCTTAGGAAGTTCAGGCTGAGACTGAACCCTAACAAATGCACCTTCGGGGTGAGATCGGGTAAGCTACTGGGGTTTATCGTAAGCGAAAGAGGAATAAAGGTCGATCCTGCTAAGATAAAAGCGATCCAAGAAATGCCGACGCCTAAAACAGAGAAAGAGGTGCGCGGGTTTTTAGGGAGGTTGAACTACATCGCTCGGTTCATATCTCACCTGACCGCCACGTGTGAACCATTATTCAAGTTATTAAAGAAAGATCAAGCTGTAACGTGGAATGAAAATTGTCAAAAGGCGTTCGATAAAATAAAGCAGTATTTGCAGGAGCCTCCTATTTTGATACCCCCAGTGGCAGGGAGACCCTTGATTATGTATTTGACAGTTCTGGAGGGAAGCATGGGTTGTGTTCTCGGTCAACACGACGAGACAGGAAGAAAAGAGCATGCGATCTACTACTTGAGTAAGAAATTTACAGATTGTGAATCTCGATACTCAATGCTTGAGAAAACTTGTTGCGCGCTAGCCTGAGCCACCAAGCGTTTGAGGCAATACATGCTGAATCATACAACCATGCTCATCTCGAAGATGGATCCTATCAAATATGTATTCGAAAAGCAGGCGTTGTCAGGGAGAATCGCCCGTTGACAAATGGTCTTGACTGAATACGACATCCAATACGTCTCGCAAAAGGCTATAAAGGGGAGTGTGCTGTCTGAGTACTTGGCTGAGCAGCCTATTGAAGATTACCAATCGATGAGGTTTGATTTTCCTGACGAGGATATCATGTACCTAAAGATGAAAGATTGTGAAGAGCCGTTTCCAGACGAAGGACCAGAATTGGGTTCCAAATGGAAGATGATATTTGACGGAGCTGTGAATGCTTACGGTAGCGGAATAGGGGCAATCATCACTACTCCACACGGGTCGCACATCCCGTTTACTGCCCGACTGACCTTTGCCGTTACCAATAATGAGGCCAAATACGAAGCTTGTATAATGGGGCTTGAAGAAGCCATTGATTTGCGAATCAAGAATCTGGACGTGTACGGAGACTCAGCTCTGGTGGTGAATCAGATCAAAGGGGAATGGGAGACACGTCAGCCCAATTTGATACATTACATGAATTATGCAAGGAGACTGTTGCCTTTCTTCGACAAGGTTGAGTTGCATCATGTGCCGCGGGCCGAGAATCAAATGGCTGACGCTCTCGCCACTTTGTCTTCCATGTACAAGGTCAACTTTTGGAACGAAGCTCCCAGAATCATTATCTCTCGGCTTGATAGACCAGCTTTCGTATTTGCTATTGATGAAGCATCCGACGACAAACCGTGGTATTTTGACATCCTTAATTTTCTGAAGAATAAAGAGTATCCGGCTGGGGCATCCAGTCAAGATCAGAAGACTCTCAGGAGATTAGCGGGTAATTTCTATTTGAATCCAGATGGTGTCTTGTACAGAAGAAACCACGACTTGGTGCTGTTGCGTTGCGTAGACGAAAGAGAGGCAAAGCTACTCATGGAGGAAATACACGAAGGTACCTTTGGTACGCATGCGGGTGGGCATGCTATGACGAGAAAGCTGCTGCGGACAGGTTATTTTTGGCTGACTATGGAAACTGACTGTTTCAAGTTTGCGAGGAAGTGCCATAAGTGCCAAATTTATGCTAATAAGATTCATGTGCCTCCGAGTCCTCTGAATGTGATGTCATCGCCATGGCCATTCTCGATGTGGGGAATTGATATGATCGGCAAGATTGAGCCTACTGCTTCTAACGGGCATCGGTTCATCCTAGTAGCAATCGATTATTTCACCAAGTGGGTAGAAGCAGCGTCTTACGCAAACGTAACTAAGCAAGTGGTGGCCAGATTCATCAAGAGAGATATCATTTGCCGATATGGGATTCCCGAGCGGATAATCACGGACAACGGTTCAAACCTGAACAACAAAATGATGAAGGAGCTCTGTCAGAATTTCAAGATCGAACATCACAACTCCTCCCCTTACCGACCCAAGATGAATGGCGCTGTCGAGGCGGCCAATAAGAATATCAAGAAGATCGTTCAGAAAATGGTGGTGACCTATAAGGATTGGCATGAGATGCTACCTTTCGCTTTGCACGGTTATCGTACGACGGTACGCACATCAACCGGGGCAACCCCGTTCTCGTTAGTATACGGAATGGAAGCGGTATTACCATTGGAAGTTGAGATCCCTTCTCTGAGGGTATTGCGAGATGTTCAATTAGATGAGGCAGAATGGGTGAAAGACAGGTTGAACCAATTGAGTTTGATGGATGAGAAGAGGCTAGCTTCTCTAGCATACGGTCGTTTGTACCAGAGCCGAATGAAGAAAGCATATGATAAGAAGATACATCCGCGGAGCTTTCAGACGGGCGACCTTGTGCTGAAAAGGATTCTCCCGCCGCAAGCAGATCACAGGGGCAAGTGGACCCCCAATTACGAAGGGCCATACGCTGTCAGGAAAGTCTTTTCAGGAGGGGCATTATTGTTGTCCACTATGGACGGTGAAGACTACACGTCGCCTGTGAATTCGGAAGCAGTTAAAAAATACTTTGCTTAAAATAGACCCGCTGGACAAAAAAAGAGAGTCCAGGCAAAAATGGGGCATCCTGGCGAACCAAAAACAGAATGAAAGGTTCGGGCAAAAGTTAGGGATAAAATTGAAAAAATGTACACCCGCGAAGTTGAAAACCTACACTGGGCGGCTTCGGCAAAAAAGGGTATCCCGGTGAACTGAAAACCCGCAAAGGGCGGTTCACGCAAAAGTTAGGGATTTGAAAAGCAAAAGACTGCGGTCCGAATTTGATATTACCGTGAGCATCAGTGCGGAAGAGTATACCTGAAGGGTCGATTATCGGATACAATCTCCTCGGAAGTGTGGATACCGGGGAAGCATTAGGGTCGGATGAGTCATAGGAGGATCAGTGCGTGATGTTCGTCGGCATCCCGTTGCCGACATGTGTACAAAATTTAATTTGTCAAAATATTTATGCTTCCTGTGCATACTTGTATATTTGCTTTGCGTAGCTTCCTCTTTTTAGGAGTTACATCCCGTGTACAGAACTCCGCCCATTCAGGGGCCCAATCAATAAAATATGTTATTCAGTACTTAATGCTGGTTCTTTACTGTTTTGCGCATGATAAAACGCCTAAGTTTATTGAAACTAGCAGGTGTATAACATCACTGGCCCTTGCCAACAATTGCTAAAGCTTTGAATTAACTGAAAATAACGTCACTAACCTGAATTGATTTGGTTGCATAGGCTTGTCTTGTCTTGTTTGTGTTGTTGTAGGTTTCATGGCCGTACGAGGAAGATGATCAAAAGATTGCGGTAACGAAAGACTCGACCCCCACGCAGGTCATGCATGTGCCTCCTGAAGAAGGATCGAATTCCCTAGCTAGTCGTAGCCTATCCAGAAGGCATGCTCCAACAAAGCCATTTATTCTCAGCAGAGTTGGCAATTCTATATTTGTAAGGCTGTATTCAGACAGTGCATCTCAAGCAGAGGGGTTTAGCCTCAGAAGATTAGTATTTCAGATTGGTGAGCTGTATTCAGACAGTTTACCTTTCCCCGCAGGGTCATTTACTCTCCCCTAGCGGAGTCAGCGGATCTTCCCCAAGAGAATCATCCCATCCCCAGCAGAATTCTCTTTTCAGCAAGTGCTTTCATTCCTCCCAGTGGAACTCGAAGATTAAGACTCTCCCCGAGTTGGTGAGGCGCATTGGCATTTATGTTGTCAGAATACCGTGTGATATCTGTTCACTCTCCAGCATAAGTCCGATCATACCGAGCGCATCTGCTATTCCCCAGCGGAGTTGTATTCCCCAGCAGGGTGTTACTTCAGTAAGGTGCTTGGTTTAAGTTCCCAATTTCCCAGCTGAGTCGACTTCCCTCTTCCGGCATTTATTTTGCCGGAATAATTCTATAGCATCTGGCTATCCCCAGCGGAGTTGGCATTATCTTCAGCATTTATTTTGCTGAAGCAGTTTCTGTACCCAGCAGTTCGAGTCTGCAATTGCATTGGCATATAGTGTCATACTTGCATTCACCAAATAAACATGCGTAGCATTTCCACGACGATTGAAGCATTGTGTCAGTATCAAACATACGCATTTTAGAAGCATAAACCAGGATGGCTAACCTTTTGTTTCAAGTATTGTTTCTCTTACAAGTGGAGAGAGCCCTCGCTCAGGTGAATCAATAAACATTCGAAGTCTCGGCATGAGACATTCAACGAAGTGTCAGCTTTGGCACTACTCCCCACAGAGTTATCAGGATAAGTTTCTCTTTGTCCCCAAGCCGAATTACTTATTTCCCCGCCAGGGTTTCTTGTTGAAGTTTCTCTAGTCCGACCAGCGGATTGTTTCCTTCAAAGTTGTTGTTTCGTCAGCATTAAAAGGTTTCATGAATCAGAGTTTCAGAGGCCACCGCCGGGTATCAGGGCAGGCGTCCAGTAGTTTGATTTCCAAATATCCCCAGTAGAGTCCGCTTCAAAATCGCTGTCACGTCAGTGCTAAGAAGTTTTGTGGTTTAGGACCAATGGAAGAATGAGTCCTGAAGTGGACAATTTGCTTGACAGGATTTCTTCGTGCTGGAGAAGTGGTTGTCCTAACATGGACAGTTTTATTTCCTGGGCTGATAGGAGGTGATAGTCCTAACGTGGACGGGTTCAATTTTTCAGAATTGTTGTTATGTGTAGTCCTGACATGGACATTTCCTCAGTTTGGCGATATGTGTTAGTCCTAACATGGACGGAATTGATTTCCTGGTATTGATCGAAGATGGAGTCCTGACGTGGACAAAGTTGGTTATTCTTCGTGTGGGTGTCCTGACGTGGACCAGTTATTTCCAGCAGGTAGCTTTATTCGTGATGGTGAAAGGTGCGTCCTGACGTGGACAAAAGTTATAGTTCTTCGTGATGACAAGATGCGAGAGTCCTGACGTGGACAAATTTATCCTTCTTCGTGTTGTTGGCAAAGTATGAGTCCTGACGTGGACAAAGTCTTATTTCCCCAGCAAGTCGAAGACGTGCAAGTCCTAACATGGACAGGTTCTATTAGTTCACCAGATGAAGATGTGGGTCCTAACGAGGACAATTTTTATTTCCTCAGCAAGTCAAGAAGTGAGTCCTTACGTGGACGAATCAGGACGAAACGTGAGTCCTGACGTGGACAAGTCTATTCCTTACGTGGAAAGATGAGTTTATTCCTTACGTGGAAAAATTGGAGTCCTTGCATGGACAAAGCAAGAAGAGAGTTAGTTCCTTACGTGGAAAGATTGAATTCCTTACGTGGAAAGATTGGAGTCCTTACGTGGACATATCAAGAGGTATTCCTGACGTGGAAAGATCGAGTCCTTACGTGGACATGTCAAGTTGGAGTCCTTACATGGACGAATCAACATGTGATTCCTTACGTGGAAAGAGATTGTGATTCCTTACGTGGAAAGGTGGGTCCTTACGTGGACGGAGTTGTATTCCTTACGTGGAAAGATAGCATTCCTGACATGGAAAGATGGAGTCCTTACGTGGACAAACCAAGACGATAGATGGTTTCCTTACGTGGAAAAGCGATATATTCCTTACGTGGAAAGGTGGGTCCTGACGTGGACATGTATTCCTAACGTGGAAGGGTGAGTCCTAACGTGGACGAAGTATTCATAACCCAGAGAGTTTAGTCCTGACATGGACAGATCCAGACGAAGTGTTATTCCTTACGCGGACAGTGTTATTCCTAGCGTGGAAAGAAGTTATTCCTTACGTGGAAAGATGAGTCCTAACATGGACATTGGTTATTCCTGGCGTGGAAGAGTTTATTCCTAACGTGGACGATTTATTTCTGATGGAGTGAAGACGAATTATCCCCAGCGAAGTTGCCGAGTTTTTTTCGGTTAATAGCAGGTGGAGTCCTAACGTGGACAGGTTTGGTTGAGATTTCTTTGTGTTGACGACACAGGCGTCCTAACATGGACAAGCAAAGTTTTATTCTTGCAATGATAAAGTCTTTTTCAGGCTGATAAAAATAATCCCCGCACGAGATCAGTGGGTTGCGGTAAACAGTCAGATTCAGTTGATGAGTGTCGTTCCTCAAGCAGTGGTGCAGTTTATTTCTGCGGTTGGCAAATTTCCGAGTTCTTAGTATTCAACCGTCTCGTACCGCGAATATCTGAAGGCTCCGGGCTCTTCACCCAATCGGGTCCAAGTCGCTTGAATAGGGGCAGCTGTTGCACCCTAAAATTTGCTCAACCTTATTCACTTGGTTTAGGTCTCAATATCATTAGCATTTGCATGTACATAGTCTACTCATCTGCATAGCATAAGCATAGCAAGTCCTCCAACAGGGGACCAATCATTATTCTCATCTCTATGAGCCTATCAAGAGGTTATTATTCTAATTCAATCCCATTCAAGTCATCAGAAAAGAATTTGAAAGTTGGAGAAGTCAGTGGATCAAGCATTGAGTCTATCTCCTAACTGAGGGTATCTGGGGATCATCAAGGGAAGTGTGAGCTGTGGGCTGAGCATGGAGAGTATCTAGACATCTTGGAGGACTTGGAAAGTCATTTGGAGAAGGAGACAAGTCATTGATATGATCACAAGAATTGCAGTTGAAGACAGTCAACTAGGGTTTCATCTGGGGTCAACTCTAGGTCAACTCTAGGTCAATTGATTGATTGAAAGGCATTAAGGTCTATTGAAGAGATGTGGGGTTCACCATTTGACAGGAAGAATAAGGATATGATGATATGCTAAGAAGAAATCAAGAGAAATCAAGGAGAAGAGGAGTTTCTAAATTAGGGTTTCTGTGTAAAATCCCCTAGCTTAGGTCAAATTTCCAAGCAAGATAAGTCAAAATGCAAGCTCCAAATGGATCCTTGACCAACATGGAACTTGTAGAGGATCTCAAGACCTTTAATTTGAGTGGTGGAAGACATCAAGGAGATTTACAGAACTCAAGTTATGGTCCTTGCAAGTTACAGGTCATCTGAGGTATCTGAAATTTTGTCTGTGAAAATGACTTGACTTCCAAGAAATTTTTACCCCTAAAGGAGATTTCAAATGAATTTCTGGCCAACATAAGAATTGTTCCTCATTGTCTTAGCTTTCTAGAATGGTATGGTATGCCTTCATATGATTTGTAGAACTCTACTTATGGTCTTGGCAAGCAAAGGGTATTTTGGTCATCTGAGAATTACAGGTCATTTCAACCTATGCCCAAAACTCATACAAGGAAGCTTCAAATGGAAACCTTTACAACATCAAACTTGTTAAAAATGACATTTTGAGTCTAGAAAAGTGACCATGAGATATTGTAAAGATTCATAGCACAAGGTTTCAAAATTGTTGGATTTAATGAATAAAAATGACTTAAAAAATGAGATTTTTCATATTTTGGCCAAATGAGGTGAAATTATAGGTCATTTTGAATGGAAAGATCATTTTGAGAACATTGGCTAAAGTAGAATTTTGAGCTTGGTTCACATTTTGGGAGTTATTCATGGTTACTTGTAATGGAAGATACATAAACCAAATCCAAGGGAAATCATACATGGGAAGCTTCTCCAAGCTTCTAGGAGTTTCTAACCTCACCTATATATTGACATGAGAGGGTTCATGCCATGGTTGGTGATCACATTTACTCAAAACCACAAGTTTCACACATTTCTCTCATTTTTGCAAAAGCTTCTCAAACTACCTCAAATCTTCACCAATCTTCACCATTATTGATCTGATCTTCATCCTCATCATCCCTAGATCACAATTCTCACAAGCATTTGGTAGATTGGAGCAGAACTCGTGCCACACACTCCCATCCTCCAAGAAGCAAGAAACTTGGAATTGCAAGATCCAAGGGGTTTGAGTCCAATTCATTGCATACAGTAGTCAAGAACAAGCTTACTGATCAAGTTCAGACCATTGCAAGCATCAAATTCAAGGATCTCCATACCTGTTTTCCTCATCAAACCAGGTTGGTATCTTCATTCTAATTGATTGAATTATCTAGCATGTTAGGGAATTGTTAGTATAGAATGGTTAAGAGAGGTTAGATGATGAATTTCACAATGTTTGGAGAGTTTTCATGAAAGTTGTTAATGGAGTGCAAGAACTGTTGAAGCTTATAACTGTTAGGATATTGCACGAAAATCTTGATGGAATAGCATGTTGTGATCAGCATAAGGTGTAGATGAGTTTAGGACAAGGATTGGTGATAATTGGAACAATTGATCACAGGTATCAATGGTGGATCAGGACTGTTTTATCTATCGAATTGGTTTATTGAGTGAGTTTTAGGAGGAGTTATGGTTATGGTTGTGTAGAGGCAAGTTTTTAGAGCAACTTTGCTCTTTGGATCGAAGGCATCCATGGAGAGATGAGAGAGGACAGAGGAGTGGAAGGACGCGTGCATGGGAGGGGAATTTCAGAGCTAGGGTTTTGCTGGAGGTAGACGATGACCTCAGGCCGTTGGATGAGTACTTTGACCTTGACTGAAGATCAAATCGTGTGGCTGGCGTTTAAAACGAAAACGGAGGGAGATTCAAACGCCTATACGCAGCGTTTCATTTATTTTGCCAGACTGGGCTTTAAAATCCTTGCTAACACCACCCCCTCAAATCAGGCCCAACTCATTTGAACTGAGAATTTTACTTTATGCACCGTTTGCGTTTTTTAATTTTTGTTTTAAATTCTGAGTGCAACTGGGCCTAGTGCCCATTGCTATGCGCGCCCCCCATTTTATGGCCCAGTTGAGATTTGAACTGGGCGCCCTTGCTGATGGCACCCCCCTCCCCTTCTATTCATATTTTGTCATTTTAATTTCTTTAATATTTTCTCATCTTTTAAAAATCATAATAAATCATAAAATGCATATTTTCAATTGGTTCTTTTTGCATTATTTTCTTAATTTGGTCAAGAAAATTAGCATCCAAAAAAATTAATAATTCATTTCATTTTCTTATTTTGGCATATTTTTCTTTTAATTAGGTGTAAATAATATTTTGTTTAGTACATGAATTTGATGATTTTTGTTCTAATAGTTGCTTTAATATTTTTCACCCATTCTTTTTAGGTTGATTAGTAGATAAGATTAGCTTGTATATACATTTTAGTTCCCATTTTTAGGACTTAATTTTAGGTGTTTAGTTTAGGTGTGAACAACATGAATAAAATTAGGGTTTAAGTGATGACTTAGGTGAATTAGTTCATTTCCCTTAGGACTTAGAGATTGAATATTTTAGATATGGGGCTATAGGGACTATGGGTAGTTATTATATCCCTTAGAAATCACTAGGATTCCCTTACTGCTATTGGTATAATACTGTCTGTATTTGATTGATTGATGTGGTGTGCCCTCTGGGGATTATTGTTTGTCTGTATGGGTATTGGGATTGCTTGGGGATTGGGAGAGCTGAAGACTTGTGATGATGAAGCCATTGGAGATCCAGAGCTTGAAGACCAACTTCCAAAGTTGAAGAGGAGATTCTTGCTAGCAGCTGTTGAGGAGATTAGGGTTTAGGAGCTAGGCAGAGCTCTAGACTAGAAAGCTTGTTTCTCAAACATGGAGTGCCTTGTCTGCATCCATCCTTTCTCTATGATTCAAAGTCTCTTTCAAATATCCACCTCCTTCCTTTGGAAGGATCAGTGAACGTATTTGAAAGATAGAACTTTTGAGGGAAAATTGTCTATATAATGTTAACAGTTAATGGACCACCCTTGGTAGGTATTTGACTGTCTAACATTTATTCACTTCATCTTGTTGACTGATGTTCCTCCTGGGAGTTTGAGACTGGAAGAAAAGCCATTGCAGATGGAAGATTGATGATCAAGACCTTGCTTGAAGGCTGTGGAGATGGAGAGTGATGCTTGCTGAAGCTTGTAGCTGTTTGAAGATGACTTGAAGATAGATGTTGATGCAGAGCTGCTGTGGCTGTTTATTTTTAGCTGTTATTCATTTATGATGTATTGTTTGGTTTTCCCTGACTGTATTGTTTGCTGTTTAACCTGTTGGGTTGAAAGTGAAGTCTGTTCACTTTTGCCTATTGTTTTCTGGGTTCGAGGTTGAGTGGGACTCCCTTGCCTCGCTTGTATTGTTGCATCCATGCATTTTATTGCTTTTGTATATCTGATATTGTTTCTGTTTCCGTCTATTCCCTTAGGATCTCTGTTTCTCTCTGCGCAAGAGAGGAGCATGATAGACATTAGGTCTTAACCTATGCATGATAACGTTAGGTTAGTCTGATTCCCTTTTCAACCGTAGGTTAGAGTTCTGTCTCTTCTTTCTCAAAACAAACGGAAAAACACAATAAGATTTCAAACACAATAAAAGACACTTCTTCCGTAAAAGAATGTGAACTCATCAAGACGTCATTTTTGTCCGCTGGGACTGTTAATCAGAAAAACCTTTTTCAGAAGGAATAAAAACAATCAAGACAGACTTGTGTCGTACGTGGCCCGAACTACGTTTGCTCTGATCTTTCATGCTGTATGAAAGTACGTAGGCATAGGACGCGATATCCTAGCGAGCAACCTTCCCCTCCTTTCCCGTAGGTAGGCGAACTACGTTGACTCTGATTTCTCGTTCCAGACGGGAATACGTAGGCATAAAGTGCGATACTTTGCCGAGTCATTTTCTTTTCTTTTTTAACCCCAGTCCTGTAGAATAGATAGAATAACAATCCCTACCCGAAAACAAGCGTGGATCCCGTCGAGTACGACGGACGTGAGGGGTGCTAATACCTTCCCCTTGCGTAACCGACTCCCGAATCCAGGTTTGGTTGCGACGACCATACCTTTCCCGTGTTGTGCGAGGTTTACTCTGAGCGTTTCCTTTCCCTCCCGTGGGATAAATAACGCACGGTGGCGACTCTTCTGTTCAGCCGGCGCCGATTTTCGCAGTAGCGACACCTGGGCAACCTTTACTGGGGACTCTTGGCATCAGCTTGAGCAACCAACTCTGGAGACTGCGCTGGGTACTTAAGAATCATCTTAAGCAAACGACCTTGCTGAGGAATTCAAGAATCATCTTGAACCGAAGACTTCGCTGGGGATAATGTCAGGAATCGTCCTGAGTAATCAATTCTGCGGCGGAACACCTGCAAAACAAGAACGGTAGCGACCTAGATCATGTTTATTATGCATATGCTTCGGCAATGCTCCACATGGTGGAAATGCTATGCGTTTATGATAAATGCTATGCAATCATGCACAATGATGCGATCCCGTCAGCAAAATAAATGCCGAGGGGGAATCCTCCTGTCAAGGAGAAAGAACTACTCAGATAGAGGAATCATCCTGCTGAGGAGAACATGGTCACGCCAATCTCAATTGGACTCCACAGGGAACACAACTTCAGTTGACTGCTGCGGGGGAAACAACTTCAGTTGATTGCTGCAGGGGGACGAAGCTCTACGAGAACTAGGACTTGCTGAGGGAGAGCGATGTCAATCGCGGGCGTAAACTGCGTGGCCTTCATGGCTACTTCTCTGGAGATAACGACTATGTGGGGAGACAACTTCAGTTGATCAACACTCCACTGGGGAAAACCAATCATGGCCTGAGCAGCTTCCAAGGATTCGGCTCTCTTGGGTATCTGCAAACTCGGCTGAGGAAGGAGAAATCATTCTGCTTCACTGGAGAGAGTACGACTCTGCGGGGGAATCTCAATTCCGCTGGGGAAGACGGAATCATCCGACTTCGGGGGAGAGTACGACTCTGGTGGGAATCTCAATTCCGTTGGGGAAGAAGGAATCATTCGACTTCGGGGGAGAGTACGACTCTGGTGGGGAATTTCAATTCCGCTGGAGACTTTAGTCTTGCACCCTCAGTTGCTGCATACTTCGGCGTACGAATAGTTTCTATGAAACCTGCACTTGTGACCCGGTGCTGGGGGGTGAACACGCGCTTCAGCGCCTGATTCAGCTGAGGAGATGATGCTCCTTCAGGACGCATCTGGTTGGGGGAGAGAATCTTCTCTGCCTGGGGGGATACATATCAATGCTCACGATCTCGCGTTCAGACTCTGCAGAGAGAGGCTACTGAATTCTGCTGGAGAAGGAGGAATCATCCTGCTTCGGGGATGCGCACGGCGCGCTGTCTGGAACATGCTACACCTGTAACAACACAAACAAACAGACAAGATACCCTTCTCAAAGGGACCTATCAAGGTTATTATCTCGTGACAATATTCAAGTAATTAATTGTTTCAACAATCAGTGGCCTAGGCCAGTAAGTTTATGTATGCGCATTTTATCGAAAACATCGACGTTCTTTTTCACAAACAAAACAGATAAATGCTAAACAGACAAACAGAATTGCTGAATAGTATGCATTTTATTGATAACGAACCCCTGAATGGGTACAAATGTTTTACAACGGATGCAAGCTCCTGGAATGAGGAAGCTGCGCAAAATAAAACATAAATATACATCAGTATATATAAATGTCGGCAACGAGGCGTAGACGAACACCATGAGTTGATCCCTCTATGACCCACTCGACTTCGATACTTCTCCGACGCTTCAGCTTCGGAAGAGATTGATTCAGATAAACGGCCCTCAGGTCTTCCGAACCACTAAGCAAAGAAAGTCCACACGCGGAATGCAGTCATTTGCTTTTTCAAATCCCTAACTTTTGCGTGAACTGCCCTTTGCGGGTTTTCAGTTCACCGGGATACCCTTTTTTGCCGAAGCCGCCCAGTGTGGGTTTTCGACTTCGCGGGTGTACATTTTTTCAATTTATATCCCTAATTTTTGCCTGAACCTTTTATTCTGTTTTTGGTTCGCCGGGATGCCCCATTTTTGCCTGGACTCTCCTTTTTTTGTCCAGCGGGTCGCTTTCAAGCAAAGTATTTTTTAACTGCGTCCGCGTTCACCGGGGATGCAAAATCTTCACCATCCATCGTGGATAACAACAAAGCTCCTCCCGAGAACACCTTGCTGACGACGTACGGACCTTCGTAATTCGGAGTCCACTTGCCCCGGTGATCGGAGTGTGGAGGAAGAATCTTCTTCAGGACGAGATCACCCGTCTGAAAGCTTCTAGGACGCACCTTCTTATCATAAGCTTTCTTCATTCGGCTTTGGTGCAAACGACCAAATGCAATCGATGCTAACCTCTTCTCGTCCATCAGGCTGAGTTGGTTCAGTCGGTTCATAATCCATTCTGCCTCGTCGAGTTTCACATCAACCAAAACTCGCAAAGAAGGGATTTCCACTTCTAACGGTAGGACTGCTTCCATACCGTACACCAAGGAGAAAGGAGTTGCCCCGGTTGACGTACGTACCGTCGTACGATAACCGTGCAGTGCAAACGGCAGCATCTCGTTCCAGTCTTTGTAGGTCACAACCATCTTCTGAACAATCTTCTTTATGTTCTTGTTGGCCGCTTCAACGGCGCCATTCATCTTCGGCCGGTAAGGAGATGAGTTGTGGTGTTCAATCTTGAAACTCTGGCACAGCTCCTTCATCATCTTGTTATTCAGATTCGAACCATTATCAGTAATGATCCGCTCGGGAATTCCGTAACGACAGATGATGTCCCTCTTTATGAATTTAGCCACTACCTGCTTGGTCACATTAGCATACGAGGCTGCCTCCACCCACTTGGTGAAGTAGTCGATAGCTACCAGAATGAAGCGATGACCGTTGGACGCAGTGGGCTCGATCTTGCCTATCATGTCGATTCCCCACATGGAGAATGGCCACGGGGAGGACATGACATTCAACGGGCACGGCGGCACATGAACTTTATCAGCATAAATCTGGCATTTATGACATCTCCTCGCGAATCTGAAGCAATCTGACTCCATCGTCAGCCAGTAGTATCCTGCTCTCAGGATCTTTCTCGTCATAGAATGCCCGCCGGCGTGCGTACCAAATGTGCCTTCATGGACTTCTTCCATGAGCATACTCGCCTCTTTCTCATCTACACATCTGAGTAGCACGAGATCGTGGTTTCTTTTATACAACACTCCATCAGGATTGAGATAAAAATTTCCAGACAGCCTCCTCAGAGTCTTCTTATCCTGGGTTGACGCACCTGCAGGATACTCCTTAGTCATAAGGAAAGTCCGGATGTCATGGAACCATGGCTTGCCGTCGGCGGCTTCCTTAATTGCAAAGACAAATGCCGGTCTATCAAGACGCGAAAGGACAATTCTTGGAGCCTCATTCCAAAAATTGACTTTATACATTGAAGCCAACGTGGCTAAGGCATCAGCCATCTGATTTTCAGCCCTGGGCACATGATGGAGTTCCACTCGATCAAAGAAAGGAAGTAGCCTTCTGGCATAATTCATGTATGGCACCAAATTCGATTGACGAGTCTCCCACTCCCTTTTAATTTGGTTGATCACGAGCGCTGAGTCACCATATACGTCTAGATTCTTGATTCTCAAATCAATTGCCTTTTCTAGACCCATGATGCATGCTTCGTACTCCGCCTCATTATTGGTGACTGGAAACGTCAGTCTCACAGTAAGCGGGATGTGGGATCCGTGGGGAGTCGTGATGATAGCCCTGATGCCACTTCCATAGGAATTAACCGCCCCATCAAATATCAATTTCCACTGGGATTTCCTATCTGGCCCCTCGTCGGGCAACGGCTCATCGCAATCCTTTGCTTTGAGAAACATAATATCCTCGTCAGGGAATTCAAATTTCATCGGCTGGTAATCCTCGATCGGCTGTTCGGCAAGGTAATCAGACAATACGCTTCCCTTGATGGCCTTCTGGGATACGTACTGAATATCATATTCCGTTAACACCATTTGCCATCTGGCAATCCTGCCCGAAAGAGCCTGCTTCTCGAAAACGTACTTGATCGGATCCATCTTCGAAATTAGCATAGTGGTGTGATTGAGCATGTACTGTCATAAACGTTTGGCAGCCCAGGCTAGTGCACAACACGTCTTCTCCAGCATCGAGTATCGAGATTCACAGTCCGTGAACTTCTTACTCAAGTAGTAAATGGCATGCTCCTTTCTGCCCGTCTCGTCGTGTTGACCGAGAACACACCCCATACTATTCTCAAGGACTGTCAAGTACATGATTAATGGCCGTCCAGCCACTGGGGGTATCAAGATTGGAGGTTCTTGAAGATACTGCTTTATCTTATCGAATGCCTTCTAGCAATCCTCATTCCAGATTATTGCTTGATCTTTCTTTAAAAGCTTGAACATCGGTTCACACGTGGCCGTGAGCTGAGAGATAAACCTTGCAATGTAGTTTATTCTGCCCAAGAAACCACGAACTTCTTTTTCTGTTTTCGGTGCTGGCATTTCTTGAATGGCCTTTATTTTCGCAGGATCAACCTCGATGCCTCGTTCACTTACAATAAACCCCAGTAGCTTTCCGGACCGTACTCCGAAAGTACATTTGTTAGGATTCAGCCTCAACCTGAACTTCCTAAGCCTCTCAAAAAGCTTCAATAAGTTGACCAGATGCTCTTCCTCCGTTTGGGACTTCGCAATCATGTCATCAACATAGACCTCGATCTCATGATGAATCATGTCATGAAACAAAGTTACCATTGCTAGTTGGTAAGTGGCCCCTGCGTTCTTCAGACCGAAAGGCATTACCTTATAGCAAAATGTTCCCCAGGGGGTGATAAACGTCATTTTCTCCATGTCCTCCGGCGCCATCTTGATCTGATTGTAACCGGAGAAGCCATCCATGAACGAAAACACGGAGAACTGGGCTGTGTTGTCGACCAACACATCAATATGAGGCAACGGGAAATCATCTTTAGGGCTCGCCCTATTCAAATCCTGATAATCGACGCACATGCGTACCTTACCGTCCTTCTTCGGTACAGGCACTATGTTGGCGACCCACGGAGGGTAAGTGGTGACCGCTAAGAAGCCAGCATCAAGCTGTTTCTGCACTTCTTCTTTGATCTTAACGGCCATATCTGGTCTCGTCCTCCTAAGCTTCTGCTTAACGGGAGGGCAATCTTCTCGCAGCGGCAAGTGGTGGACCACGATGTCCGTGTCAAGTCCGGGCATATCTTCGTATGACCAAGCAAAGACGTCACTATACTCTCGAAGCATCTCGACCAATCTCTGCTTGACATCACCCTGCAGTGCAGCCCCTATCCTGACATTTCTGACGAGCTCTTTAGAACCCAGGTTCACGATTTCGATCTCCTCCTCATGAGGCAGAATAACTTTCTCCTCTTGTTTCAACAAGCGGGCCAACTCTTCAGGAAGGTCTTCGTCTTCATCAATCTCTTCTTCGGCTTGATAGATCGGACAATCGAAGTCGAAGTGAGCCGTAGAAGGTCCAGAGTCGATGTCGTCTGTTATGTGGATCCTGCAATAACAAGGGTTAAGTTTAAAACAAGGATGCGCAGGTTAGCACAAACCCCATTGCCATTTTACTGTTTTTCAAAACAAATATAAAAACAGGAATAACAGAGATCACAATATTTGAATACGAAGAAAACGCCTTTGATTTATTAACAAAATGCATGTACATAATCCAACAAGGCCCTGACAATAAAACCGCTATGCCCCGGGTAGGACATATGGTTGTACAATCATCGGAAAAAGTAAATCATTACTCTTCACTTGTCATCTGAATGATATCCTTGATGGTCCAATTGTTGAGGCCCTCGCCTGGCTTGCTTGGCTGAATCCAAGAGTCGATATCACAATCGCTATCCCCGCTGTCTTCAGACGCCGCGTTGATGCTTTCGAAGATCACTCCGCCACTGGTAAATAGGACCGGCCCCTTACCCCGTGACGCGCTACTAGACGAAGAAGAGGAAGCTTCAGCTCCAGGAGAATACCCCAACCCAAATTTATCCTGCTTGTTGGGTATCTCCAAAATACGCCCCCAGCCTGGGGTAGATCCAGCTTCGACGACGGCCCGAGCTTCTTTGAATGAAGAGAGATTCATCTTTGGCTTTTCTGTGACTACAGGAGCTATGTCTTTCACCTTGACGGTCTCGAACGCCTGGCAAAGAGTTTCATGGATTTCGCCATCCATTTCAACATACTTAAAGGATGACAAATGGCTCACCATTATGTCTTCCTCGCCACACACGGTTACTATGCTTCCCCCAACAGCATATTTGAGCTTTTGGTGCAACGTGGAGGTCACGGCACCAGCAGCATGGATCCATGGCCGGCCCAAGAGACAACTGTAGGCAGGCATGATGTCCATAATATAAAAGACCATGTCGAACGTTTCCGACCCGACTTGGATCGGCAGGGTCACCTCTCCGAAAACGTGGCGTTTAGTTCCGTCGAATGCTTTCACCACCAGATCACTGGGCGTGCAAAGCAATCCGCGAGTGTCCAACTTCATTAATGCCTTCTTCGGAAGAACATTAAGCGACGAACCCGTGTCCACCAGCACGTGCGACATGATTGTGCCCCTACACTCTATCGAGATGTGCAGGGCGTTGTTGTGATTCTTCCCTTTAGGCGTCATCTCTAAGTCTGTGAAACCTAGCCCATTGCCAGCATTAACATGGGCTACAACCTCTTCTAGCTGATTCACCGATATCTCTTGCGGTACGTAGGCAGCGTTCAATACCTTTAGTAGCACGTTGCGGTGCGCTTCAGAACACAGCAACAGGTTGAGAATAGAAATCTTCGAAGGCGTCTGATGGAGATGGTCTACAATCTTGTAGTCGCTCTTTTTGATCAACCGCATAAACTCCTTGGCATCTTTGACAAGCAAATCTTTCTCTACCCCGCACGGGGTCTCTTCGACGACTTTGCTTTTACCCTTATCGGCTGCATCAGCTCTGACCGCTTTCTCTGCCACGATCTCTGGCGGTGCAAACACTCTTCCGCTACGGGTAATACCACTGATTCCTGCGAGATTCTCCACAGTCGACCCATACGGTTCCAGCTCCAATTTCGGTCCGTTGCAATAGATTTCAGCCCCATAATGCCATGGAACAGCGTTAGTGCTCTCGAATGGTATCGGTCCAGCTTTGGTAATAGTGATGGTGGGCGGTCTGGGCGCAGAAATGGTTATTGGTTGGCGAGGGATGGTGATGGTGGCGACTTCATCGGCCTGCTTCAACACTACCTCTCCTGATACACTTTCAGCCTTCCGGCTAAACTGCAGAATCCCCTCAGTCATCAGACTTTGAATTCCTTCGACCAGCTACTCACATCCATCAGAATGCGTGGCACAGTCCATGCATAGTTCTCCGCATCCTGGAAAGAACCCCCTTTTCAGCAACTTAGCTTTAACGAAGCTAAGCGGCGTCTTCAAGTCTCTGACATCAGTCAACAGATCTGCGCTCTCTTCTTCGATAATGGCGTTCACTCCGCCTCCCCTATGATTTGGCATAGGATTCTTCGTGACATTGGGCACATTATTGGAGAAGTTGATAATCTTGGCATCTACCAGGTCTTGCACCTTGTGCTTATAGGCTTTGCAGTTCTCGATTGTGTGGCCTGGTGCTCCTGAGTGGAAGTCGCAAGTGGCATTTGCGTCATACCCTGGTGGAGGTGCCCCTGTCAAGGGAGCCATTGTCCTCTTCTGGACCAACTGAAGCTGAAGCAAAGTCTGCAAGAGTTGCGCGTACGACATGGGCGGTGCCTCGAAGTGACGGTTTGCTAGAGGTGCCCGATTCTGGTACTTTCTATATCCCTGCTGATTCGGTTGCTGCTGTTGCTGCTGCTGGGATATTTATACTAGCTACCTGTTGCTGAAGGCCCTTGCCCTTTCTTCGAGCGTTGGTCACAGCGCTCGCATCTCCTTCTCGCCTTTTACCAGCATAAGGTTTCTTTCCGCCTCCTCCAGCTGAGGATGACTCACCTTGAATTTTCCCGATCTTGATACCATTCTCGACATGCTCGCCCATGATAATGAGAGCTGAGAATGTCCCAGACATACCACTGACTAACTTTTCATAGTAAACCCCCGGGAGGGTGGCAACAAACATCTGCACGAGCTCGCGTTCAACCATCGGCGGCTGAACCCGAGATGCCAACTCACGCCACCGCTGGGCGTACTTCTTAAATCCTTCATTATTCCTCTGCGACAGGTTTTGCAGCTGGACTCGGTTCGGGGCCAAGTCGCTATTGTACTGATAGTGGTGCACAAACGCTTCAGCGAGATCCTTCCATGTGCGCACGCTAGTGGGCTCCAGACCCATGTACCACTCGAGGGATGGCCCGGAAAGACTATCTTGGAAGAAGTGCATCAGCAACTTCTCGTCTTCGGAATAGGTAGACATCTTCCTGTAGTACGATCGCAGGTGGACACGAGGGCAGGTGGTGCCCTTATATTTCTCAAAGTCAGGCACCCTGAACTTAGGAGGTACCTTGAAATCAGCAATTAATCCCAGCTTGGACATATCAACACCCAAAGTATTTTGATTCTCGATATCTCTCATTTTATCTTCAAGTGTTTTGAATCTAAGCCGCGCTTCAGCATTCAGCTCCCCTTCAGCACCTCTCTGAGAGAACACATCATCCTGATGATCCTCAAGCCATGGCTGAGGCACCAACATATTCTCGACGCCTGCATTGCCGTTGCCCGGCCCGATATTAACATTAGCCCCCAGACTCCCATTACCGACACCCGTCGTATTGAGTCCGATGTTGGCCATCACATTGCCATTAGCACTGCCGTTGCCCCCAGCCACGGGGACACCATTCTGCAGAGTATCAACTGGTGGAGGAGTAGGCACGGTTCCACCGTGGAGTATGCCGTTGCTATCAACCCTGGAGATCAAAGGCTGAACCAAAGTCCTGAGCTGGTCTTGGCCATTGGCGACCACTTGCATGAGTTCCATGAAGCGGTCCATCCTCTCGCGGAGCTCCTGAACATCGGTTTGCACTTGATCCATGATCCTGGTCTGATTAGCTCTAGTAGGGTAGCGGTGAACTAGTCTCTCATCAATCCTGGAATCACCGGAAACAGCCTGGGACCTGTAAACCTGAAAAACCTCGTAAACACTAAAGGGTTAGGAAAAACAACAAAATGCTCGTCATGCAAATGCTTCATGCAAATGCATGCGTGTGTCTGTGTGTTTGGGAGATTTCCCCCGATCCTAGTGCCTGAGTGCCAGTGCTGATAATAATAGGGAGAAGAAGTCCGGGTCCAATCATGGAAACAACAATCTCATATATAAAGAAAGCCTATCAAGGCAGTACATAGCATCAGCGAGTACAAGATGAATCAACAGCGTGACCTCAGCCAACAAGCCTGGTGATGGTCAGCATACAACAATGATCAAAACAAAAGGAATACAGATAGTCAAGTACGGCCACGGGCGCGATACTCTTCTAACAACTCCTTCGTCTCTGGATGATCAGGCAGAGTGAGTAACCCCTCGACGAGTAGTTCCCTCTGCACAATGGTATACTGAAGTCCTTCGATCGAACCTTCCCATGCTCCTTTGTCGAAGCAATCTTCTAACTTCCGCTTCTTGGACTCAAACGTCATCTTGCGCTCCTTCAGGTTAGCAAGAGCTTTGTTAAGTTGGCTTTCGGCGGCGTATCTGCGGGCGGTTTCTTCATCAAACCTCTGCTCACTGTCCTTCATCTGGGCTTCCAGCTTGGAGATCTGCAGCATCATTTTATCCTCCCGCTCTTTCCTGGTGGCCAGGGAAGCTTTCCAGTGCTAGTTGAACTTGGATATCCTCCGATATGCCTCGTCCAAGTGCTGCTTCTTCGTAGCCAGTACGTCGTTGACGGATTTGAAGTCTCGACCCATGCGCTCACGCTCGGCTATCTGCTTAGTCAGGTCTGTACCTAGCTGGTTCACCAATTCTGTCTGCCTTTTGAAAGAATGGACGGCTTCGTTCCTCTCACTTCGGAGCTGAGCTAATTCCTTCTCCAGTTCTTCGTTCGCCCGCTTCAATTCATCCCGCTCGGCTAACACCTGATTATGTTGCTGAATGGGCACAGTAGTAGGCCCTTTGATCATTGGAGGGCTTTCCGGCTTGGCATGAGGAAACGGCATCCCTATAGCATCGGCCCTGGCTCTGATCCAAGTCAAATACGGAGGGTAATCTTGACTGTTGCTTTTTCCCAGCAATGGCTTTCCTTGCTTACTGATATCGTTCCACGCGCGCTGAAGCTTGGACAACAGATCCCCTTCTAGAATACCAGTGAGGTACAGAGATTCCTGTACCTCTTCATCCTTCGGCAGAGTTCTCAAAGCATACACGAACTGGCGGATCAACAACGACGGATTGTAGTTTATACAGCCCTTCCTGCCTATCAGAGGCACATTTGGAAACCCGCTGCAACTGAAGATCACCTCAGTACCCAACCTATCTCTATCGAACCAGTCAATATCCTCTGCAGATAAACTCATCAGGCGCTCAGGCCACTCAGATGTGGCTACAGACAAGACAAAAGGACCCCTCTTGGGCAGATGGCTATCAAGCCACCTGTAGAGCAAGGGTACACAGCATGAGACATTCTTCCCCCTCCTGTTCTCGTTTTTGTAGTGGACTGAGTGATAGACAGGGAATTTAGTGACTAGATTCCCTGATGCGAAGACGTGAAACGCATCGAAGTCTACAAAATCGGGCATGTTAGGGAACAGAACGATGCCATATATGCACAGAGCGAGGATGGCATTGAATGCACCCCAACATCCGTCCTTGGCACACTGTTGCGCCTTACCCACCAGAAACTGCAAGGAGAACCCAGGAACCTTGTTCCAACTAGTCAATACTAACTCGGAGGCGTCCAAATGAAGTGAAGGAGCTAAACCAGCCAGATCAGGCTCAGCATCCATGTGAACAAAAGGCATTTGCCTCTTGATAGGCACACCCTAAATCAGCATACTCTTCCAGCGTAGGTGCGAGAACAAAGTCCTGAAAAGTGAAACATCTCAGCGGAGGGTCATAGAATTGCAGCATAGCGTGCAACCCATTCACCTCGAATGCAGAAGGCTTGTGAACCAAACTGAGCAACCTGCCATAAGATTTCCTGAACTCATCCCTCACAGAATCATCTGCTAGAGCTATCAAACCAGTCAGCTTAACCACATCGGGGACAGGGAACTTGTAAGCCATGGTCTTCCTCAGAGAGCCCATAACAATACAATAGGAGGTAAGAAATCCTGGATCGGGGAAGACGGTACCTGCAACACAGACACACGTTAATGAAATGCAAATGAAGATGCAAACTAATGCAAAAATGCAATCATGCAATAAGAGGTCAAGGCAACTGGTGCTGTGGAGATTCTGTATCAACAAGACCATAATCTTGCTCTATCAAGAACAACCAATGCATCTGATAATAAGAGAACCCCGGTGTAGGACCACCAATCTGATCTGCCAAGAACAACCATCTGATAGGACCCTAGGATCATAATTCTGCTCTGTCAAGAACAAATGTCTGATAATAAGGACCTCTGATGTAGGATCAAGAAATATCTGCTGATGAGGTCTTCAGACCCCAATCAAAAATCTGCCCTATCAAGAACAAACATACAGCTGCTGATGAGATCTTCAGACCCCACTCAAAAATCTGCTCTATCAAGAACAAACAACATCTGCTGATGAGATCTTCAGACCCCAAAATCTGCTCTATCAAGAACAAACAACATCTGCTGATGAGGTCTTCAGACCCCAAAATCTGCTCTATCAAGAACAAAACACATCTGCTGATGAGATCTTCAGACCCCAAAAATCTGCTCTATCAAGAACAAACAAACACCTGATGATAAGATCCTCTAATCAAAACCTGCTCTATCAAGAACAGACATACACCTGATGATAAGATCCTATGATCAAAACCTGCTCTATCAAGAACAGACATACACCTGATGATAAGATCCTCTGATCAAAACCTGCTCTATCAAGAACAGACAAGTCTGCCACTGAGAAACCCCGGTACCAACAAAACTGATTCATTGTCAAGAAAACCAGGTAGTCTGAAGGTCAAGGTTTCCTGCAATAAACCCAACCCTGCTCACAGGTATGGCCCTAAATTGACTCAAGTTCGGCATCCTATGCGTTCATCAGCGTCACAGACATTCAAGAGGGGTAATACGATACCCATAAGGTGTGGCATCACCAGCTCATGAAGCGGCCTCACTCAGCTGAATCACAAATGATCGGTCCCCAGAGTCGACAATCCACCAAACCAGCAACCGTCTCAACCCAAAGGGTTGAAAGAGAAGCCAACCGGATGAACCTCGTCTGAGCGTGGATTTCATGAGACACTAGTGCCTGCAAAGCAAGCACGCGCCCACTAATTTCCACTCTAAGTCTATGGTGCACTCAAGCCTGGGTCTGGCTTCTCACTCATCAGAACTCCCATCCCACAACAACACAGATAATCATATTATACTGAATATAAAATGCGGGAAATAAAGTGCGAGAAGTAAAATGCGATAAATAAACGCAACCCAAAAAGTAATCATACAAGCGTTAGGATTGACTCTCGCAGGGAACCGTTGAATTCCCCAGCAGAGTCGCCAGCTGCTGGGGATGACCCAGACAGCTAGGAAGAAAACCCAAGGCGAGACTCGCATAGGGAACCATCGCAGTCCCCAGCAGAGTCGCCAGCTGTTGGGGATGACCCAGACAGCTAGGAAGAAAATCCAAGGCGAGACTCACATAGGGAACCATCACAGTCCCCAGCAGAGTCGCCAGTTGTCGCTTGCGCGAAAATAAGGTGTCGGCACAACAGAAGAGTCTCCACCTTTCGTTATTTATCCCTCAGAGCGGGAAAGGAAACGATCGGAAAAACCTAACGAATAAGGGTAAGACAAGGTCATCGCAACCATTGTCTGGATTCGGGAGTCAGTTACGCAAGGGGAAGGTATTAGCACCCCTCACATCCGTCGTACTCGACGAGATCCTCGCTTGTTGTGTTTACTTGGACGGGTTGGTTTTATTCTATCTACCTATCAAGGCTGGCTTAAACAGAAAAGAAAATGACTCGGCAAAGCGTCGCACTTTATGCCTACGTATTCTCATCAGAGAACGAGAAATCAGAGTCAACGTAGTTCGGCCTACGACGGGTTATGGGGGAAGGTAGCTCGCCAATACGTCAGTATTGTGCCTACGTACTCTCAACAGGTATGAGAGATCAGAGCTCACGTAGTTCGGGAAACTACGGTTTATTTCCTGTTTTTTACGAAAGAAGTGTTTTTTATTGTGTTTGCGATTTCAATCGCACTAGAGACTATGACCTGAGAGTGAATGCGTCGCATGTCACCCAAAGGGTACCATACTAAACATTAAAACTATGGAAAAGAAACTCTCCCACAATCCTTTCTCAGATAGCTTAAGGCTCGTAACGTACGAAAGAAATCATTCATGATTACTGTATCTTAAACTGTTTTGAGATGAGAAGAGAACATGCCCAACTAGGAGGGAGACTATCAAGTCCTACTATTGTCATGCCATGGATTCATCCTATGGTTGAGGTTTGAACAGGGAACTCCTAGAAGTTGTCATGCATAGGTTTCAACCTAAAGTTCTATCATCAAATCCTTATCAAAGGAAATGAGAGTCCTAAGGGATCATGTCAATGATACACCAAAACAGACAAAGCATCAACTTAACAGTAAAATGCATGCAATGCAAGTTAGGGAGGAAATGTGTGTGGGGCTTTAGCCTCCACAAGCTCATCTCAACCTCAAGCCAGAATGGAGAACAATAATCATACTGAAATGTAAAACATCATGCTATCAAGCAATAACAGTAAACTGCAATCATACAGAAGGAAATGAAATAAAATGCCATCAGACAAACAAACCACATGGGCAAGGGAGTTGGGCTCTACCGAATACCCGCAAGCAAAGCCACACAGTAACAATACAAGCAGAGGGAGCAACTCAACCTCTAGTGCAATCATGCCCCTAGATTCTACCTATTCTAGATATGAACTTATTCTAATGCATCAAACAAGTCAAACAAAACACATCAATACAGTAAAAGAAAACAGAAGAAAGCAGATCAACTCCTCTCTCAACTACAAGCTTCAGCTCTTCCAACAGCAACTCAGTCTTCAGACTTCATTCACCCTTGACAAATATCAATTTTCTTTCCCAGGTTTCAACCCTTCAACATAAGTTTCAACTTACTTCTCCTTTAAGCTTCAGCTTCTTGATCAGCTCCACCTTCAGGCTTCACCATCAATCATGAGTACCAACCTGGCTCCTTCAGGATCTCCAGGTATCAAAGTAAGTATCAACTTCCTTTGTTCTTCAAGCTTCAGCTCTTCAAAATCAATCTCAATCACTTAGAAGTGTCAACTTCATCCTTCAGTCTTTACTTCATCTTCAAGGGTCTTCAAGTATCAACTTGCTCTTGTTGCTCTTCAAGCTTCAGCTGGAATGGCAATGCTCAAGGATTCATCCTCTTCTACACTCTTCATTGAAGTCTTCATCTTCAAACTCAAGCTCATCATGTCTCAAGATAATCAAACCAGAGGAAATCACTTACTGGATAAGCTGGGGGATATTGAACTGCTTACTGACCACCAAAGGTGACCTATAAGGGTTCAACATCAAGGGAATGGTTCCCTCAAAAGTTCTACTTCCTAGGTATAATCACTTATCCCTCCAAAGTAGAGAGGTGTATACCATGGAAGGACTTTGAATCATAGGGAGGAATAGAGGTGAAGGATACCATCCATGTTTAAGAAAGAAGTTATCTAAGTCTAAACTCTTCCTAATCCCTAACCCTAAAACAATCTACAAAAAAAACAAGATCAAGCTCTCAAGCTCCTCAATGCATCTTCAAATCTTCTACTATGCTCCTCAATGCTCCTTAGAACAAAACTAAGCAATACCAAGCTCTCCAAGCCCATCAAGCAAAGCAAACACAAATACAAGCCCACAAGGGCAACACAAACAATCATCATATACAAAAATCATCTAAAAATAGTATACTACTATATTAAATCCTAATATAATTTCTAAGGGATCCTACATACCTACCCTTAATACCCCTATATGTCCCATAGTCTAATTTGACCTAGAAACCCAAAATTCTAATATTATTATGGACCTATGTTAAGGATTAACCTAATTCTACACAACCTAATGTCATCTAAGCAAAACTATCCTAAAACTCATCACAAAATTATGGAATAAATCCAGGGGGAAGCTAAAGCCTATATCTAACTATCCTAAAAAGAATGACCTAAAAATGTTAAGGGAACTACCTAAACAAAATTCTACAAATTCGGGGATCAACATAAAAGAAATAAAATGCAATAAAAGTAGAAAATACACAAAAAAATATTAAAAATGCATGAAATGCAAATGTCTTTATTTGATAATTTTCTAGACAACAATATGAAATGGGAGCAAAAATTCCCATTAAAAAATCTTTAATTTTCAAATTGATATGAATTTTCAAATATTAATGAAAAATGGAAGAAAATGAAATTAAAACATGAAACTGGGGTGTAATTAGTAATGCGTGTGCAGTTCAAATTATTAATGGGCTCAAAGTGGGGGGTTCAGATAGCAATACGCGCATGGCCCAATCATCATCAGAAAATCAATTAATAAATCATGAAGAAAATGGAAAATAAGCGGTGCAAATAGAAGAGAAACTCAGCTAAAAAAACCAATGGGCCATGAAGGGGGGTGGGATTAGTCATTGGATCCACTTAAGCCCAGAACTCAGGTTTTAATGAAACGCATCATTTCATTGCTTCTCAGGTCAACCAGTCTTGCTTGATCTAATGGCTGAGAGGTTGTCTTCAACCTTCAGCTAGGGTTCTTGGAACCACCATGGAAATGCAGAACATGAAGCTTCATCGTCCTCACACACGAACTTCATCAATACCCCACCAAATTCAGCAATTAAAAACCCTAGATTACTCCAAATTTCATCAAGAATCTAGCCATGCCATCAGAATTTATTGAAACCCTCTCAAACCTAGAACCCGATAGCAACTTCCAATAATTGATCAAGAACCAATCTTAACAATTCTCAAAATTAAATGTCCTAATCTCATCCTCATGCTTCCCTGAACATTTCTTGCTATTGAACTAAGCTTATCTCTCAATATTCAGCAAGATATAAGGTCAAACAGAAATGGTGTCATCATGTTGATCATCACTAAATCTCTTCAAACTCTCCAAAATCCATCACCTATGTGTCTCTAACCTTTCTACACTAACAAACTAACCTAATTATGCATAAAACATGGTGTAGGAAAGAATTTGCAAACCTGGTTAATCTTGATGAACAGATGATGAAATCCACCAATTCAGACCTTGAAATTCTTCAGAAAGTTTCCCTAGATGCCAATCTTGCTACTGTTTGCAACAATTTTGATGGAGGAAGCCTCAATCTCAGAACTCGATTCTGACTTGCCACCTTGAAATTTCAATCACCAACTCTTCAATTCACCATGGATTTGATCTCAATTCAATCTGCACAGCTTCACTATGATGTATGGAATGTGTTTGAATGGAAAGAATGAATGGAAATGAAGAAGAATGAAGAAATGAAACTTGACTTGCAATGGAAGATTCTTGATCTCACTCTCTCTTCTCTACACCAATTCTCACCAACCTTTGCTTTGAGCAAGTTCTAATCATCTTATAGAACTTGTAGGAACTGTCCAAAACCTTCTGGAACACTCCAATGATAATTTGAACTTCTCATCTCATGATATTTGATTTCACTTCTCACCATATGCTATCTCATGCCATAGTCCTTGTACCCTTCAATTCTGACTTGAAATTCTCCCCCCATGAGATTTATGATGAGTTACAATGCATAACCAACTAGTTTATTGAGTTTTCTTGAGTTTTGCTTTGGTACCTTAAGATGCAAGTAAGCCATTTCCAACGCAGCCCTATGATCTAAGCCCCAAATCAAAATTGTGGATGAACCATTGTTCTTAGAATGTCATTTGGAGTCAAAATGACCTATTGTATGACATGGTTTGGATGTATAACTTGTGATTTCCAATTTTCAATTTCAACTTATTTAACTTATGCCTCCATTTTAGGCCATTTTTATCATTTTTTGATACAAGCCCTTTCAACATCTCATGACCTCCCTACTAGCCTTAAAACATCATTCTAAGCAAGTTTGATGTTAAAGATGTTTCCATTTGAAGCTTGGAAATAGGAGATATGGCCTTATGCTTGAAATGACCTATAACCTCCAAAGGACCAAAATGCTCTTGACTTGTCAAAGCCATAAGTTGAGTTCTACAAATCCTATCAAGGACTTCTAGTACTATCTAGAAAGCTAAGAAGATTCTATACAACATTAATGTTAACCAAGAGTTCATAGGAATCATCCTACTAGGGCAAAAGTTGGATGCAAGTTGGGTGACTTTCAAGGACCCAGATTCACATACCTCAGATGACCTGTAATTTGTCAAAGTCATAACTTGAGCTCTACAAATCCTATCAAGGACTAATAATACTCAAATTAAAGCTAAGAACAAGCTTTACAACATTCATGTTGTGGGGAAGATGATATGACAATCACATCTTGAGCTAAACTGTCTTGAAGATAGGGATCAAACTAGGGGATTTTACACTATCAATCCTTAGAAACCCTAGCTTAAAACTTCTCAAACTCCTCAATCATGATGAGTTGGTCTAGGAATCATCCTTATAGCATCTCAATGCATCATTCCATGATCACATGGATCTTTGTATTAGGTCTCAACCCTCTCCAAATCATCAGTTGACCTAGGGTTGACCCAGTCAAACCCTGATTCCACCACTCATGGCTGAATCTTCTGAATTCTTGTACAATGACCTCTCTAGGCTTCATGATGGCTTTCAAGACATCTCATAAGCTTTCTCAAAGCTTCAAGTCCATCCTCATAGTCTCAGAATCATCTGAGGAGCTCCCACAACTCTCAAGTTATGTGACACACAACCTTGGTTTCAATCAATCCCTCTGAGGATCTCTTGAGTTCTCTGACAAGGGTATCAATCCTTGAACATTTGAACAACTCTCTTGGCTAGCTTCAAATCCTCATATAACTCTTGATGGGTAAATAAATGTTGGTCAAATTTTGGGGTGCAACATTCTCCAAACTCAAATTTCAATTTTCTTCAATTTTTCCTCAACCGTTTTATGTTATTCCTCCCTCTAAATTCTGTTATTTTCTGTTTTGAATGATGAAATGATTATAAGGAATGGATTTGGATGAGTTTTAGGCCCAATTGAAGCCCATGGAATTCCAATTGAAAAATCCACTTGTCTCATTTGAAGCTTGGTGGAACTCATGAAAAACAGAGCTTGAACCCTTGTAACTTTGATCATACCAATTGCCTATAATGCAAGGAACATAAATGGATGAGATTAACCCCTTGAAAGTGAATCAATGGTTGATTTTGCATTTGTTGCTTCAAGATGAAGTAACCTTGGATCTTTCCATATAAATGTCCTCAAAATTGGTTTATAATGGTGGCATTGTTCTTATAACATTTAAGGCACTCAAGATATGCACACATATGCCATGAATTGGTTTAATTTGAATTGGATCCAAACTAGGCCTTTTAAAGCTTCCTTTCATGAAATTTTATTCACACATTCTCCAATCCAAGCCAAAGCAATGATACCTTGAGGTTTGATCGAGCAAATGGCCCTATTTTGAGCAACTTTCAAGTTGGAAAGATCTTCATTTGAATTATGCAAGGTGGTAAAATTGACCTATAATGAAAATGGCCTATAATCAAAGTTTCCCAAAATACCCTTGCCTTGCAAGCTTCATATCTTGAGTTCTACAAATCCAAATGAGGACTTCTAGGACTCTTTGGAAAGCTAAGATCATAAGGAACAACATTCATGTTTGGGTCAAGATTATGAGAGACATCCTTCTAAGTAAAAAATGGCATGGGAGTTGGTTGACTTTCAAGGACCAAAATCACATTCATCTGATGACCTGTAACTTGTCTGCTTCATATCTTGAGTTCTATAAATCCAATGGGGGACTTCTAGTACTCAAAATAAAGCTATGAAAATGCTCTACATGTCTCATGTTGGGGTCAAGATGAGATGAAACTTGCTTATGTGGTCTTGCAGTTGGGCGCCAAGATAGGGGATTTTACACTATTAAGCCTAGAAACCCTAGCTTAGTAACTTCTCACACTCTTGAGTATTGATGAATTGATCTTGAAATGGTATATGACATTTCTCAACACAACATTACATGATCATAGTGCCTTATAATTGAGTCTTAATCTCCTCCAATTTAATAGTTGACTGAGGGTTGACCAGGTGAAACCCTAATCGTACCACCTTTGGTTGTGGCCTCTTGTACTTTGCATAATGGCTTGCCCAAACTCCATAATGATCCTCAAGGTATCCCATGATCTCTTTCAATGTTTTACCACCCATAACCATGGATTCAATATCACCTGATGATCTCCCATGACCTTTAAGTTAGGAGATATGCACATTTGTGTCCACCTTCAACTTTTTGACTTTTTTGATGGTGATAGGCTCTTGAACAGCTTGAATACAACCTCTTGATTAGGCTAAGACATTTGATAACCTCTTTTTGATGGGCACATCCCTTTCAATCCCCTACAAATGGGCTATGATATGCAAATGATAATGATAATGCTAATGCTATGAATGCAATGAAACAAAAGCCAGTTAAAGAAAAAGGTTGGGCAAATTTTGGGGTGCAACAGCTGCCCCTATTCAAACGACTTGGACCTGACTAGGTGAAAAGCGAACGACTTTCAAACAATCAAGGTAAAAGACGGTTGAATACCAAAGAAACCCATAAATATGCTAACCTGCAGAAATAAACTGCAAAACTGATTAGGAATGATATCTCTGAAAATAACTGAATACAGTTGCAACGATAACAAACTCACTGTTCATATGATAAAGAACACCTGACTTCACCGCCAGTCACCTATGTAACTCCACAGGCACTGAACCCACAGGCCGGATCAACATGCACTTGATCCTTTCACATTGTCCAAGGATAGACAACAAGAGAACAAGTACTCACCTCGTCTAATGATAGACGGGAAGTTACCAATGGTCACATTGTCTAAGAGACCGAAAGAAAACCACCACGCTCACATCATCTGAGGGTAGACATCCAATACTCACATCGTCTAAAGAAAGATGGAAAGACTCCAATACTCACATCGTCTAAAGAAAGACGGAAAGACTCCAATACTCACATCGTCTAAAGAAAGACGGAAAGACTCCAATACTCACATCGTCTAAAGAAAAATGGAAAGACTCCAATACGCTCACGTCATCTGAGGGTAAACAGGAACAAATCCAATACTCACATCGTCCAAAGAAAGACGGTAAGACTCCAATACTCCCATCGTCTAAAGCAGGACGGAAAGAAAGTATCCAAAACCATATATCATGTCAATGAACTTCAAACCTATTCAGCAAACTTCAGAATCCTTTCGCTAATTGGAATTGATGGAAATAAAATATCTTCAAAGGGCCACATCATCAATAATGATTGACAGAAAGAACCACCTTCAAAGAGTCATATCGTCAATAGTGATTGACAAAACGAACCAAACACTATTTCAAAAGAGCCACGACATCAATAAGAATCGACAACACGAAAAAAACCCTCCTGAAATGTCATATCATCCAATAACCGGAAAGAAAACCATGTCCGAATCTCGCGTCGTCTAAGAATAGACGAAGAGGAAACCATATCTCGATCTCATATCCAAATACTAGGCACACAGAAGATCATCTTCAAAACTCACATCGTCTAAGGCTAGACGAAGAGACCACTAAATCGAAATCTCGCATCGTCTAAGAATAGATGGAGAGAAAACCTGCTGGAGAGACATATCTAACTCTCGCATCATCCAAGAATAGACGGAGAGGAAACTTGCTGGGGAAACTTATCCAACTCTCGCATCGTCCAAGAATAGATGGAGAGAAAACTTTTTGGGGAAACTTATCGTCAATAGAGATTGACAACCAGAATCTACTGGGATTTCATCATCAGAGGACTGATGGACAAAGAAAATTTTCTTGGAGAAGTCATCCTCAACGGGCCGATGGACAGAGAAAATCTGACTCACGATCTAGAACTCGGGTAAAATGGTGAGTTATCTGAACATAGCTGCTAAATAAATGCCCCTGTATTCATTGCAGAGATGATTCACGGTGCCACAGAAGGCTGATAGAAAATTGGCTTATGTCTCGTATGCATATGCTCGAATGTTTCTATGGCGTAATGCTCCATACGAAATGGAAATGCTACGCACTTGAGGATGAAATGAAAATATGATGCAAATATGACGATTATATTCAAAATGCAAATGCAGGCTCGAGCTGCCGAAGAATGTCGGGTACAACAAATTTGCTTCAGCAAAAAAAATGCCGAAGACAACGCCAACTCCGCTGGAGATAACCGGATGTGCCATGTATGATTGGACTTTTGCTGTGGAAGACAGGTGAAACCTGATGGTGATTGATTAACATAACTTCCTGACATTCGTCTTGAACTTGAACGTTGATTGAACTTGCTTGATTAGCTTTGAGCAGCTCTGATGATACGGAAAGGAACAATTCCTTCTATCTTTGATCTTGTCCCAGCCTGTGGGATCTCTGTGGGGATGTTCCTCAAAAGGAAATCAGCAGTCTCTGCATCCTTGATCTGCCTCAGCATCTTGAATCCTTGAAGAGTTGCTTCATATTAATTTCCCCATGGGCAAGCAATAGCTTTTGCACTCTTAGGGTGGCCTACCCCATTCTTGCAACGACTTTGCCCCGGACTGGTCAATTTGTAGAGCCATACCCTTTTGCTGCGAGAGATTTACCGAATCTCGACCTGACTTCTTCTGACTTCCGGATGGCTGACTCCCATGATACGATCATTTGATATAGCTTGCCCCGATTCGGCGGAGTATTCAGGCATTCTGCATTCTATTCTGATCAACCTTTCCACTGTGGAAACTTTCCCGCTGTCAAGCGCTTACTCGTAAGTAAAACAAACTGTTATGCATAAAAGACATATCAAATGCAATACATATGACAATTTTGAAAATCCAGTTCTGTTTATTGGAAAAAGTTTTATGACATATAATGAATCAATCAGTTATCAACATGTCAACATTACTACAACACTGTAAGAGGAATCCTTTTAGGGAGTCAGTTTCGATGCGATATTTGCCGAAGTATGCTCTCGAAACAAACCTGCTTCAATTAGGACTTTTTCAGATTGTAACGTGGTCAGGTTCATGGTTAACAAGGAAGGATAAGGCTCAAAAATTCATTTTAACCCACCCATTATCCGTGATGTTCTCCAATCCTACGTTTAGCTAGTTCGACACAAGCGCTCACCTCTCAAAGGTTGTAAGATAAGAGTAATAGTTCATGAAACCACCCGTTTTCGGAGTGACAGTCATTCACTTTTCGTTTTTGGTGCCTAAATCGCACGATTTGCTTTTGAGGATTTTCTTTTGTAATCCTTTTCGCTTTTCTCTTTTTTGTCTTTCCTTGATTTTTGCCTGGACTAACTCTTTTGAGTTTCTGATTTTGCAGTCCAGCGGGATGGCCTAATTTTTGCCTAAGTCGCATGTTCGCAAGATTCGACTTAGCGGGCCTTTTTCTTATGATTTATTTTTTTTTTGAACAAATCGTGTGACACCGGCTTGCCTGACTTGTTGAAAGAGATTGTGACTGTTTCACTCCTTGTTGGCAAGGTTTAACCATCATGGTTTTTTAGGTATGACCTATATAGATGTGATTGATCCTTGAATGGGAACACTCCTGTTGTAATTTGAACACTTGGTCAAATCAACTGATACCTACCCTGCCCCAGGTTAAGATTGAGGGTTTTTCATTTTCAGAAAGAAACTCCTACAACTGGCTCGAAGGGGTTAACAAGGGATTATCTTTCTTATATCTCCGGTGTTTTAGGAATTTGAAACAACGTCTGTACATCATTAATAGGTCTTATTCAAAAGCATACATTCGGGAGCTCACTTCTTTCGATTTCGTCATCCTCCCTCGGATTCCACTTAAACAAGTGTTTGAAATAAATGAAAGCAATAGAGTGAACACGACTGGATTTATTCAAAAACATGCATATTTATTTCACTTATCAATATCAATTGAAAAACAACAAGTTTTACAAATGAAAATTGCATATAGACAGGAAAGAAACTACGAATGCAAAGAAATAACAGGACAAAACGAAAATTGCCAGCCTTCAGGTAACTGGGCTTTCACATTGATTTGTTGCGGGAATGTGACCCTTGAAGTCTTCATACTTTATCAGAAGAGCGGTGTACGACCAACTTTCCTCGTGGGAAGGATATGCACCTTCTGTCTATCAACCGCTGCAATTTGGCTTGAAAAGCTTCACAATTGTCAATTAACTGTCCTGCGGATCCTCCATGATATTCGCATCTAGCACTGGGATCGTACCCGGAAGGGTAAGGCTCTGGCAACGGTTTGAGAGCTTTGGGCTCCACCAAAGAGTTCTGAATTAGGTGCGGTAGCAGCTAACTGTACAGCATAGGCACGGGATGCAGAGGAGCATTCCTCCTTTTTAGGTTATCGTGAGGCCTATTCTGATTCTGGCACTGATAGCTTTACTACAAAAACCTAACAGGTCGTGGATTCTGAATAGCATAAACATCCGGAGACGGGGTTTGAATCATTGAGGATTCTCTTTGTTCAGGCGCTTTCACTCTTAAGCTTGACCCAGGAACAGGAAGCAGCTGTGGGCAAGGGGATTCTGACACCAGAGGTTGCAGGATATACTCCTAACTTACTGCAGCTTCAGGGGGAGTAGGAACACATTTTCCTGATACATTTATGCCGCCCGACACAAATTCAATTGCTTTCGAATCAATCAAGTCTTGAACCTTATGCTTAAAAGCCTTACAGTTCGCGATGTTATGCCCCGGTAAGCCAGAGTGGAAGTCGCAATGGGCATTTACGTCACAGTCGGGTGGTAGTTCCTCAGTCAATGGAGCCATAAGTCGGGGTTTAACCAACTGAAGTTGGAGCAATAGTTGCACCAACTAAGCATAATCCATAGGTATTGGATCGAGGATTCTGTTGCAGGGTCTCGTCTTTTGCCCGTATTTCCTAATCCTGGGATTGCCTTGAGGAATAGGAGGTAGCTACTAATGGGAGAAGTCTTGAGCCTCAGGCCGTGCAGAGGGTCTCGGAGGCCTATCATTCCTGGGTATAGGTTCCACAGACAACAGTGGAGTAAGCATTTTGGTCCCAGCTTCGGGCACTTGATCACTCTCTTTTCTGAGCATGCCTATTATTACCTCCATGATCAAGCTTACCTGCGTCTTCAACTGCTGGTTCTCCTCTCTGAGTATCTTCTGATCCAAACACAACTCTTGAATGTCCCTCATGAACTGTCCCATCTGGTCTCAAACCTCACTCAGCTCTGCTCGTACCTGTTCCATAGCCTTGTGGGGATTTTTGTAAATTTCCTAATCGGATATCCTGCAACAAACTAATGAAGCACCGGGAATAAGATCAATGGTTCTGAGGTACCTATTATGCACAAATATCAAAGTTATGCAGAATGCAAATACATATGTATGCAACAGGGAAATCCTCTGGTTTTATTTCTGTAACAGCAACAAGACAATGGAAACTCAATGTCCCAAGCACAGAAAGCAAACTCATGTATACAGCTGAAAAGCCAATCTGGGCATCATACAGGAGTGACTGAGTACAACCAAAGTGACCTTAGCCAACAAGCTTGGTAATGGTCAGCATTCTGTAATGAATAAAAGCTATACGAGAATACAACCCTCAACTGAGTCTTCAGTTTGATACTCTTCTGAACAACTGCTCTCGGTGAATTCTTCCATGACATGAACTGACACACCCGCCTGGCTGGATGAAGGAAGATCATTGATTTGAATACCCTGAGACGTGATTGAAAACCTGTTGGAATCCAGCAGAGTATGAACTTGGCTCCTAAGCACCTTACAGTCTTCAGTTGAATGCCCCTGTGCCCCAACATGGTACTCACAGCGGGCGTTGATATCAAAACCTGGCAGATATGATGGAATTGCAGGATTAATTTCTTTTGGCACAATCAATCCACCCATGATCAGATCCGGAAACAACTGACTGTACGATACCAGGAACTGAGTAAACTGTCTCTCTGGCTTCCTCGGCCTTCGTCTGGCGTGTTGACGCGGTTGACGATGATATGATTGTTGACTTTGAACACTTGAAACGTCTGAAAACTGAACCTGAAGTACTGGAGATTCTGAGACAACATCACTTCCCCTCTCCCATTCTTCCTGAGAACTGACAACTGATTCATTTTCATAAACTGAGGTATAAGGGATGTCTCGAATCTTTCCATTCTTGAGTCCGCTCTCGACATGTTCCCCTGCTATCATCAAGTCAGCAAAGTTTAACGTTCCACCACCGATCAACTTGTCAAAGTAATGGCCTTTCAAAATACCCAAGAATATGTCAACCAACTCTCTGTCTTGAAGTGGGGGTCGAACACGAGCTGCGAATTCTCTCCATCTCTGCACATATCCTATGAAGGATTCATTATCTGCCTAAGATAATTCTTGCAGCTGCACGCGGCTAGGAGCCATGTTAAGATTGTAGTTGTACTGCTTCACGAAGGCATTGGCTAAATCTGACCATGATTGGATACAACCACTTTCCAACTGCATATACCAACTCAATGATGCTCCACTCAAACTATCCTGAAAGTAGTGAATCATGAGCTTATCATTATGGACATACAAAGTCATTTTCCTACAGAACATTACCAAGTGTTGTTTCGGACAACTATCTCCTTTGAACTTCTCAAAATTTGGCAACTTAAACTTCGGAGGCATCACAAGACCTGGCACCAAGCACATGCTCGAAGCATTTAGATTGAGAATATTCTGGCTCACCAGGGTATCAAGCCTTTCCTCCAACAGCCGGCATTTTTCCATAAACTCAACAATCTGTGGGTTCTCAGCATCAACCTTTGGAATAGCCTTTTGAGAATCTGGTACAGGGAACATGAAATTCTGATAGTCCGTGTCATGAAGAGAAGATGCATCTTTATCTCTGACGGGGATCTGCATATGCTGAGCTTGAGCAACATTATTCACCAGAGTTCTCTGAACATTATTCTCTCCTCTATTCATAGCTGTTATCGCTTCCATGAGTTGACTCAACTGATCTTTCATCAATTCAAACTCTACCCGTGTAACAACCAAGTTCTGATCTTCCGAGTTCATGATTCCTGAAGCTGATTCAAATCCAATGTGAATGTCGGGAAACCAACTAATGAAGCAGACAAACAATGGGTGAGCTCCCTGTTCCGACTGAGGAATGGATATGCAAACATGAAATGCAAATGCAATATAATGCAAACATGCAAAATGCTAGTGCACACACAAGGGATCAAGACTGCTGTGCTTGTTGACGGAGAAAGAAATCAAAGTACTGCCTTGACAAGAACATAGTACCAACGGATACCAATAATACTGATTCATACTGTAACGAAGACTGGGTAATTTGAAGGTAAAGGTTTCCTACATAACCTCAGTCCCATTCACAGGTATGGACCTAATCCACTAATAAAGGTACGACATCCTATGCGTTCCTCAATGTCACAGACTTTCAAGAAATGATGATACATTCACCATTTATAGTTTGGCATTATCACCTCCTACAGAGGCCTCACTTAGCTGAGTCATAAATGATCGGTTCCCTGAGTCGACAATCCTCAGATCGAAAATCCTCTCAAGTCCAAAGGACCGGTAAGGAAATCATCAAAGAGAATCTCGTCTGAGCGTGAATTTCATGGGAAACTGGTGCGAGCAAAGCAAGCCCACCCCCACTAATGTCCACAACTAATGCTATGTATGCACTAAAGCCTGGGTCTGGCTTATCACTCATCAGAATCAACCCTCCCACAACAGCACAAATAATGATATAATATATTGTTGAAAAATAAAATGCGGGAAAGTAAAGAAATAAAGGTACAACAACTATGTATAAAACCCAAAAAAAATAAACAAAAAGGCGCTAGGATTGACTCGCATAGGGAACCATCTTTGTCCCCAGCAGAGTCGCCAATTGTCGCTACTGCAAAAAAATGTGCCAGCAAAGACAGAAGAGTCGCCACCTATCGTTATTTATCCCGGATGAGGGAAAGGAAACGATCAGGAAAAGCCTAGCGAAAAGGGATAAGATTGGTCATTGCAACCAAATCTCGGGTTCGGGAGTCGGTTACGCAAGGGGAAGGTATTAGCACCCCTCACGTCCGTTGTACTCAACGAGATCCATGCTTGTTTGTTTATCTAACAGGTTGTTTATCTATCTACGCTAAAGGTCTGGGTTAAAAGAAAAGAAAAGGACTCGACAGAGTGTCACTGCTCTGGGCCTACGTATTCCCTCGTGCAATGGAAAAGTCAGAGTCAACGTAGTTCGACTAACTATGGGTGAGGGGGAAAGATTGCTCACCAAGACATCACGTCTTGTGCCTACGTACTCTCAACAGGTATGAGAGATCAGAGCGAACGTAGTTCGGGATAAAATGGAACACAGGTTTGTTCAATTTTTTTTTACCCGAGTAGGTTTAACAGATAGTTATAGCAGTTGGTGTATGCATCTCGCTCGTTGGAGACTTAGGCGTTACCATTTGCGATAGAACTAAGAGTTAACAACACACTTTTTGGCTAAAAAGATATCCTGAATTAGAGGGCCCCCAAAGGGCAAAAAGAGGTTTGAATGTTTGTGTTGAAGTCTTTTATTAGAGAAGTGTTTTTGACAAATGTTTGTAATTCATATTTCACTAGAGACTAAGACTTAGGAATGAATGTGTCACATATCGTCTAAAGGACGTAGGCTAAACACTCTAGATGATTGAGAGGAGACCGCTCAATTATCGATTCCCAAGTAGCTCAAGGCTCGTAGCGTACATTACAAACTTTCCTTTATTAGATGTTTTACTGTTGTTTGAAGATGAGAAAAGAAAGAGAAGGACTCTACAGGGGGACTAATCAAAAACCCTACTGTTATCATGCAAGATGGTCCTAATGTTGAGTTTAGAAGGGAATCTATCCTATTTGTTATCATGAAAAGGATTAGAACCTGGTGTCTATCATAACTATCCTCAAACAAGGAAGTGAGAATCCTAAGGGATCATGGGAAATGGAAAGGAAAGTGTTGCACCCCAAAATTTGCCTAACCTTTTCTCACCTGGTTTATGTTTCATTTACATTAGCATATCATCATCATAGCATTTGCACATCATAGCATTATTCACCTGTGCAGGGGATCAGGTGGTGTTTATTTCCAGAGAAGCCTATCTAGAGGTTTTATGCAAGCTTAAAGAAGTCACCATAATCATCAGTCAGTGGGTTGGGTCCTTGAGGAATTCAGTTGCTTGTATGGGGTTTATCTCCTAGCATGAGGAGCCATTTGAAGAGTATCAGAGGTTGTGGAGCCTAGGATGTGGATATTATGTGTGGATAGAGCTCATGGAGTTCTTAGATGATCAAGGAAGAGCTCAATCAAATGTTTGTAGCAAATGCAGGAGCCACAGTTGAAGTGGGTGTCACTAGGGTTTCATCTGGTTAATCCTAGGCCAAAATGAGCAATTGAAGAAGATCAAAGCCTACTTCTAGGTCATTGAAATAATGAAATGATATGTTGAGGCATATTAGAGGTTGTTTTAAGATCAAGTTGAGAAGAATCAAGAGTGGTTGGAGTTGCTAAGTCAGGGTTCCTAGGGTAAAATCCCCTGTTTAGTGCCAAACTTCCAAGCCTTGTAAGTCAAGATGCAAGTTTCATCTCCATTTTTGGCAAACATGAAACTTGTAGATCATGCTCTTAGATTTAATTTTAGTACTAGAAGTCCTCCATTGTATTTATAGAACTCAAGTTATGGTCCAGACAAGTTACAGGTCCTCAGATGCCTATGAAATTTGTCTATGAAAATCATCTGACTTCCAAGTTATTTTTGACCTAGAAGGAGGTTTCATCTGAATTTTTGGTGAACATAAAAGTTGTTCCTCATGATCTTAGATTTCCAAATTGTATTAGAAGTCTTCCATCTGATTTGTAGAACTCAAGTTATGAGGTTTACAAGTTAGGGGTATTTTGTGAAAGTGAGATTACAGGCCATTTTCAATCATAGGTCAAAATCTCCAACTTGCACATGTCAAATGGATTTTTGTTCAACATGGAACTTGTTTAAAATGTGGTTTTTAGGCTAACCAAGAACTCATGGTGAATTGGTTTGGCTCATATCAAAGATTGGTGTGAAGTGGTTTGAAGAAAGAAGAAATTCAAAGGCATTTTTGGTGGGAAATTGAAATAATTGATTATGAGTCCAAAACAAGTCAAATGACCACTCATTTTAATCAGAAATTATGTTTGAGAGACATTGGCAATTTGGTATTTTTCATTTGAAGAATAATTCATGGCCTTTCATAAGGTTTCTTCACATGTAAGTAACATTCCACCAATCATTCCTAAGGCCAAATTCAGGGCCCTAACCAAGCTGGATCCATTCAAGGAGGTTAGTGTATAATACTAGAAGCTTCATAGGCAAGCTATTGAAGGAAATTGGGGGATGCCATAATCAAACTTTTTGAAGGAAGTTGGAATTGGATTTTTTGATTTTGGGTCTGGGCTGAGCTCTAGAAGGTTCTAAATCATTCTATAAAGGTTAAGAAACTCATCAGAAGCAGGGTTGGTGATTCATTGGAGCTGAGATCAAAGATTGCCATTGGAATTTGAAGAAGAAAAGTGAAAGATCGAGTTTCTGATTGAAGCTTCAATCTTATTCCAACATCATCACTGAGTGGATCTGGAGAGTTCTAGAGCAAGAGTCAAGCCAGAAACACCTCAAATCGAAGCTTGAAACCAGGTTTATACTTCTTGAAATTGCACTCAATTCACGCATTTTCAATGCCTTAGATTTATGTGGTTAGGTTGCAATTAGGTTATAGATGATTTTTGGACAGTTAATTTGAGGATTAATGACAATCTAAGAGTGGATCCATTTTCGATTTGGATGTAGAAGTCTTGATTCTTGGATTTTTAGCTCATTTAATTAGGTTAGGTGTAATCCTCATGAAATTTCGTACAAGTTTCGTTCAAAAATCATTGTGTTTGGTTGAGTATTGAGGGAGATGTGTTGTTTGGAGGTTGGCCGGAAAAGTTGCCGTCGACGGCTGTATTCGCGCGCAGCTTGCTGTTTGCAGAAGTTCAAATTGGGGATGATGTAATATGTACCGTCCACGCGTGAGAAGAGAGTGGACTTAGTCCTCGCATCCAACGGCAGCGAGTGCGCCACATCACCCTTCCTTGAAACGCAGTCGTTTCAATTAGTGAGAATCTCAAGTCCTTCAGCGCACCTTGGACCCTGAGTGTGCGCGTTAGATCCATGGCTTGGTTGTTTTTATTTTAGGGAAGACTGAATGGAATTATTTTGTTGTGATGGGCCTTGGCTGTAGGCGTTTTTCACACCTCCCATTGATAAGCCCAATCGAGAATAACACGTGAAATAAATTCTTAATGCACCCCTGGGCGTTGCTCCCTTGATTAATAACTGAATACTCAATTGGGCCTAACGCCCTGTGCTATCAACACCCCTCATTTCTTGGGCCCATGTGTTAAGCCTTGTTTTTGCCTGCAAGCTGCACCCCTTCCAGTCGTTTTATTTTAATTTCTTTTCTTTTCTTTTTTTTTTGTTTTTTGTTTAATTGCTTGAGATTTAATTCATGAAAAAATAGTAAATGATGGTAATAAATTCTGGAAAAAATTTTGATTGTAGATTGAGATGTTTAGGATTTTATCATGCTTTTCATTTTAATTTTCCATGCATTTTCCATTTTATTTCATATTTTCTTTTTAGTGCACTTTTAGTAATGAAATAATGTGGTTCTGAATTTGTTGATTTTCTTTCTCTCTCATATTTTGGAGTTTGATCTTGGAATTTTTTGTGATGGCTGTATACATGTTAGTGTTGCTATGTGATTTTTGTTATAATTGTTAGATCATTTTAAATAGGATTTTAGCGTAGTTGTTTAGGAGTATTCTTTAGTGATTTCCTTTAGTGCACCCTTGAAGCTTTGGATTTAATTTGAGCATTTTGGTTTAGATTTAGCTTCTTATTTTTCTACCATAACTTGTTGACACATATAAGGTGATGTAGTATTTTCTTTAGGATTTTTAGGGTTGATTTTCCTTTAGTTCCCCATTTTACAAATTGGCCTTAGAATAGGTAGTTATTAGGAGATAACAATTGATGTTCTTTAGCAATTCAAGTAGGTGATGATCTTTCCCTAGGATTAGTTCCCTTTCAAATACTCCTTTGCTTAATTAGGATCCTCCATTGTGGGTATAATTCCTTCTGTGGAGGAATTCCCTGCCTTTCACATTGGAGTTGAGCCTGAGCAAGTTCTCTAAAGGAAATGGATTTGGTTGAGTGTCTGTGGTAGGTTCCTGTGGAACTTACCTTGCTTCTCATTTCCATTCTCCTAAAAATTTCTCTCATTCTTTCCTCTTTAAGAACCTTCTTGAGGTAGCACAGTCCCTCCTGTGGGGGGAATATGGCACACCTCTTGAAGGAGCGAAACCCTTAGGTTTCCCCAAAGATCTTTTTGTTGGTTGAGTGTCTGGGATAAGCTCCTGTAGAACTTACCCTTGCCTCCCAACACCCAATTTCCTTCCATAGGATAGAAGCTTGTTTGATTGCTTGTCATGGATTCCTTTCCTTCTCTTGAAGATGGTGGACTTGAAGAACAGATACAGACTTTGGATTGGATTGATTCCAGAAGATTGCTCTGCTGTGGAGATTGCTGGCTTGTTTTCCCTGTCTGTTTTCTTCTTGTTTAACTGTATTGATGTGTATTGATGTGACTTGCTTGGAGTGTTGCATTAGTAGTAGGCTTCATGTAGACAACCATAGGCCTAAGAGCATCCTAAGGGTTGAGTTTCTCCCCTTGCTTGTATTGCATTAGAGGTTGAGTTTCTCCCTCTGCTTGTATTTTTACTGGATGGCTTTGCTTGCTGGTATTTGGTAGAGCTCAGCTCCCTTGCCTGTGTGGTTTGTGGTCTATTTGATTGCATTTACTTTCTTTTACTGTCTTTGCAGTTATTCATATCTGGCTTGAGGTTGAGATGAGCTTGTGGAGGCTTATTCCCCACACATATTTCCTCCCTCACTTGCATTGCATGCATCTTTACAGTAATTTCTTTACAATTTTCATGTTTACTGTTTGATTTCCATTACCATGTTCCCCTAGGAGCTCTGACTTCTCTTAGGATTCTAACCATGCATGATAACATTAGTTAGTTTCCCCTCTAACCTCAACCATAGGACGAATATTGCATGATAACTATAGGATCGAGTCAGTTTCCCCGTAGAGAGTTTGTTTCTCTTCTTATCTCAAACAACAGTAAAAAACATAATAAAGGCAAGTTAGTACAAGCGCATTACGAGCCTTAAGCTACTTTGGAAATGATGTTTGAGAGGTCTCCTCTCAATCATCTAGAGTGTTTAGTATATGTCATTTGGACGATATGCAACGCATTCGCTCCTAAGTCATAGTCTCTAGTGCTGTACAAACTACAGACAACTAAAAAACACTTCTTTCCGTAAAAAACTGAAAACAAACGTTTAAATCCTTTTTTGTCCTCTTCGACCCTAATTCTCGGAAACCCTTTTTTAGAAGGAGAGTTTTGTTAACTTTCGGTTCTACCACAAACGGTAATGCCTAAGTCTCCGAAGGTCGAGCTACAAACACCCACTGCTGGAACTGTCTGTTAACTTTACTTGGATAAAAAAAACTGCCGAACAAACCTGTGTTCTCCGTAGCCCGAACTACGTTTGCTCTGATCTTTCATGCCGTATGAAAGTACATAGGCACAAGATGCGATATCTTGGCGAGCAACCTTCCCCCATAACCCGTAGTTAGGCGAACTACGTTGACTCTGATTTCTCGTTCCAGACGGGAATACGTAGGCATAAAGTGCGATACTTTGTCGAGTCATTTTCTTTTCTTTTTAGACCAGACTCTTAGCGTAGATAGTTAAATCAACCCATCAGATAAACACAACAAGCATGGATCCCATCGAGTACGATGGACATGAGTGGTGCTAATACCTTCCCCTTGCGTAACCGACTCCCGAATCCAGACAATGGTTGCGATGACCTTGTCTTATACCTTTTCGTTAGGTTTTTCCGATCGTTTCCTTTTCCTTTCTAAGGGATAAATAACGAAAGGTGGCGACTCTTATGTCATTGCCCGCACCTTATTTTTGCAGTAGCGACAGCTGGCGACTCTGCTGGGGACTCCAACGGTTCCCTGTGCAAGTCATTCCTAGCGCTTGTGTGTTTACCTGTTGGGTTATGTTTATTTATCGCTTTTTTTACTTTCCGCACTTTATTTTCAGTATGATATTATTATTATTATGCTGTTGTGGGAAGGGGCTCTGATGAGTGATAAGCCAGACCCAGGCTTGAGAGCTACATAGATTTAGACGCAGATTTGTGGTGGACCTGTATGTTAGGCATGCACTAGTTCCCACGAAATCTACACTCAGACGAGGTTCTTTGAGAGGATTTCCATTTCCAGCCCAGTGGGCCGTTGAAAGGATTTCAGATCTTAGGATTGTCGACTCTGGGGACCGATCATTTGCGATTCAGCTAAGTGAGGCCACTTCAAGAGATGATGATGCCACACCTTCTGGGTATCGTATCATTGTTTCTTGAAAGTCTGTGACGCTGATGAACGCATAGGATGTCATACCTTTGTCAGTGATTAGGTCTATACCAGTGAGCGGGGTCGGGTTTATTGCAGGAAACCGTAACCTTCAGACAACCTGGTTTTCTTGTCAGTGAATCAGTTGTGTGGGTTTCAGTAGTCCTTTATTATCGGAGTGTGGTATTTTCTTGCTGAAGCTA